>OZ022318.1:7150876-7624972 GCA_963989215.1 Hedychridium roseum | reverse complement strand
TCTAACCCACTCTAACCCACTCTAACCCACTCTAACCCACTCTAACCCACTCTAACCCACTCTAACCCACTCTAACCCACTCTAACCCACTCTAACCCACTCTAACCCACTCTAACCCACTCTAACCCACTCTAACCCACTCTAACCCACTCTAACCCACTCTAACCCACTCTAACCCACTCTAACCCACTCTAACCCACTCTAACCCACTCTAACCCACTCTAACCCACTCTAACCCACTCTAACCCACTCTAACCCACTCTAACCCACTCTAACCCACTCTAACCCACTCTAACCCACTCTAACCCACTCTAACCCACTCTAACCCACTCTAACCCACTCTAACCCACTCTAACCCACTCTAACCCACTCTAACCCACTCTAACCCACTCTAACCCACTCTAACCCACTCTAACCCACTCTAACCCACTCTAACCCACTCTAACCCACTCTAACCCACTCTAACCCACTCTAACCCACTCTAACCCACTCTAACCCACTCTAACCCACTCTAACCCACTCTAACCCACTCTAACCCACTCTAACCCACTCTAACCCACTCTAACCCACTCTAACCCACTCTAACCCACTCTAACCCACTCTAACCCACTCTAACCCACTCTAACCCACTCTAACCCACTCTAACCCACTCTAACCCACTCTAACCCACTCTAACCCACTCTAACCCACTCTAACCCACTCTAACCCACTCTAACCCACTCTAACCCACTCTAACCCACTCTAACCCACTCTAACCCACTCTAACCCACTCTAACCCACTCTAACCCACTCTAACCCACTCTAACCCACTCTAACCCACTCTAACCCACTCTAACCCACTCTAACCCACTCTAACCCACTCTAACCCACTCTAACCCACTCTAACCCACTCTAACCCACTCTAACCCACTCTAACCCACTCTAACCCACTCTAACCCACTCTAACCCACTCTAACCCACTCTAACCCACTCTAACCCACTCTAACCCACTCTAACCCACTCTAACCCACTCTAACCCACTCTAACCCACTCTAACCCACTCTAACCCACTCTAACCCACTCTAACCCACTCTAACCCACTCTAACCCACTCTAACCCACTCTAACCCACTCTAACCCACTCTAACCCACTCTAACCCACTCTAACCCACTCTAACCCACTCTAACCCACTCTAACCCACTCTAACCCACTCTAACCCACTCTAACCCACTCTAACCCACTCTAACCCACTCTAACCCACTCTAACCCACTCTAACCCACTCTAACCCACTCTAACCCACTCTAACCCACTCTAACCCACTCTAACCCACTCTAACCCACTCTAACCCACTCTAACCCACTCTAACCCACTCTAACCCACTCTAACCCACTCTAACCCACTCTAACCCACTCTAACCCACTCTAACCCACTCTAACCCACTCTAACCCACTCTAACCCACTCTAACCCACTCTAACCCACTCTAACCCACTCTAACCCACTCTAACCCACTCTAACCCACTCTAACCCACTCTAACCCACTCTAACCCACTCTAACCCACTCTAACCCACTCTAACCCACTCTAACCCACTCTAACCCACTCTAACCCACTCTAACCCACTCTAACCCACTCTAACCCACTCTAACCCACTCTAACCCACTCTAACCCACTCTAACCCACTCTAACCCACTCTAACCCACTCTAACCCACTCTAACCCACTCTAACCCACTCTAACCCACTCTAACCCACTCTAACCCACTCTAACCCACTCTAACCCACTCTAACCCACTCTAACCCACTCTAACCCACTCTAACCCACTCTAACCCACTCTAACCCACTCTAACCCACTCTAACCCACTCTAACCCACTCTAACCCACTCTAACCCACTCTAACCCACTCTAACCCACTCTAACCCACTCTAACCCCTCTAACCCACTCTAACCCACTCTAACCCACTCTAACCCACTCTAACCCACTCTAACCCACTCTAACCCACTCTAACCCACTCTAACCCACTCTAACCCACTCTAACCCACTCTAACCCACTCTAACCCACTCTAACCCACTCTAACCCACTCTAACCCACTCTAACCCACTCTAACCCACTCTAACCCACTCTAACCCACTCTAACCCACTCTAACCCACTCTAACCCACTCTAACCCACTCTAACCCACTCTAACCCACTCTAACCCACTCTAACCCACTCTAACCCACTCTAACCCACTCTAACCCACTCTAACCCACTCTAACCCACTCTAACCCACTCTAACCCACTCTAACCCACTCTAACCCACTCTAACCCACTCTAACCCACTCTAACCCACTCTAACCCACTCTAACCCACTCTAACCCACTCTAACCCACTCTAACCCACTCTAACCCACTCTAACCCACTCTAACCCACTCTAACCCACTCTAACCCACTCTAACCCACTCTAACCCACTCTAACCCACTCTAACCCACTCTAACCCACTCTAACCCACTCTAACCCACTCTAACCCACTCTAACCCACTCTAACCCACTCTAACCCACTCTAACCCACTCTAACCCACTCTAACCCACTCTAACCCACTCTAACCCACTCTAACCCACTCTAACCCACTCTAACCCACTCTAACCCACTCTAACCCACTCTAACCCACTCTAACCCACTCTAACCCACTCTAACCCACTCTAACCCACTCTAACCCACTCTAACCCACTCTAACCCACTCTAACCCACTCTAACCCACTCTAACCCACTCTAACCCACTCTAACCCACTCTAACCCACTCTAACCCACTCTAACCCACTCTAACCCACTCTAACCCACTCTAACCCACTCTAACCCACTCTAACCCACTCTAACCCACTCTAACCCACTCTAACCCACTCTAACCCACTCTAACCCACTCTAACCCACTCTAACCCACTCTAACCCACTCTAACCCACTCTAACCCACTCTAACCCACTCTAACCCACTCTAACCCACTCTAACCCACTCTAACCCACTCTAACCCACTCTAACCCACTCTAACCCACTCTAACCCACTCTAACCCACTCTAACCCACTCTAACCCACTCTAACCCACTCTAACCCACTCTAACCCACTCTAACCCACTCTAACCCACTCTAACCCACTCTAACCCACTCTAACCCACTCTAACCCACTCTAACCCACTCTAACCCACTCTAACCCACTCTAACCCACTCTAACCCACTCTAACCCACTCTAACCCACTCTAACCCACTCTAACCCACTCTAACCCACTCTAACCCACTCTAACCCACTCTAACCCACTCTAACCCACTCTAACCCACTCTAACCCACTCTAACCCACTCTAACCCACTCTAACCCACTCTAACCCACTCTAACCCACTCTAACCCACTCTAACCCACTCTAACCCACTCTAACCCACTCTAACCCACTCTAACCCACTCTAACCCACTCTAACCCACTCTAACCCACTCTAACCCACTCTAACCCACTCTAACCCACTCTAACCCACTCTAACCCACTCTAACCCACTCTAACCCACTCTAACCCACTCTAACCCACTCTAACCCACTCTAACCCACTCTAACCCACTCTAACCCACTCTAACCCACTCTAACCCACTCTAACCCACTCTAACCCACTCTAACCCACTCTAACCCACTCTAACCCACTCTAACCCACTCTAACCCACTCTAACCCACTCTAACCCACTCTAACCCACTCTAACCCACTCTAACCCACTCTAACCCACTCTAACCCACTCTAACCCACTCTAACCCACTCTAACCCACTCTAACCCACTCTAACCCACTCTAACCCACTCTAACCCACTCTAACCCACTCTAACCCACTCTAACCCACTCTAACCCACTCTAACCCACTCTAACCCACTCTAACCCACTCTAACCCACTCTAACCCACTCTAACCCACTCTAACCCACTCTAACCCACTCTAACCCACTCTAACCCACTCTAACCCACTCTAACCCACTCTAACCCACTCTAACCCACTCTAACCCACTCTAACCCACTCTAACCCACTCTAACCCACTCTAACCCACTCTAACCCACTCTAACCCACTCTAACCCACTCTAACCCACTCTAACCCACTCTAACCCACTCTAACCCACTCTAACCCACTCTAACCCACTCTAACCCACTCTAACCCACTCTAACCCACTCTAACCCACTCTAACCCACTCTAACCCACTCTAACCCACTCTAACCCACTCTAACCCACTCTAACCCACTCTAACCCACTCTAACCCACTCTAACCCACTCTAACCCACTCTAACCCACTCTAACCCACTCTAACCCACTCTAACCCACTCTAACCCACTCTAACCCACTCTAACCCACTCTAACCCACTCTAACCCACTCTAACCCACTCTAACCCACTCTAACCCACTCTAACCCACTCTAACCCACTCTAACCCACTCTAACCCACTCTAACCCACTCTAACCCACTCTAACCCACTCTAACCCACTCTAACCCACTCTAACCCACTCTAACCCACTCTAACCCACTCTAACCCACTCTAACCCACTCTAACCCACTCTAACCCACTCTAACCCACTCTAACCCACTCTAACCCACTCTAACCCACTCTAACCCACTCTAACCCACTCTAACCCACTCTAACCCACTCTAACCCACTCTAACCCACTCTAACCCACTCTAACCCACTCTAACCCACTCTAACCCACTCTAACCCACTCTAACCCACTCTAACCCACTCTAACCCACTCTAACCCACTCTAACCCACTCTAACCCACTCTAACCCACTCTAACCCACTCTAACCCACTCTAACCCACTCTAACCCACTCTAACCCACTCTAACCCACTCTAACCCACTCTAACCCACTCTAACCCACTCTAACCCACTCTAACCCACTCTAACCCACTCTAACCCACTCTAACCCACTCTAACCCACTCTAACCCACTCTAACCCACTCTAACCCACTCTAACCCACTCTAACCCACTCTAACCCACTCTAACCCACTCTAACCCACTCTAACCCACTCTAACCCACTCTAACCCACTCTAACCCACTCTAACCCACTCTAACCCACTCTAACCCACTCTAACCCACTCTAACCCACTCTAACCCACTCTAACCCACTCTAACCCACTCTAACCCACTCTAACCCACTCTAACCCACTCTAACCCACTCTAACCCACTCTAACCCACTCTAACCCACTCTAACCCACTCTAACCCACTCTAACCCACTCTAACCCACTCTAACCCACTCTAACCCACTCTAACCCACTCTAACCCACTCTAACCCACTCTAACCCACTCTAACCCACTCTAACCCACTCTAACCCACTCTAACCCACTCTAACCCACTCTAACCCACTCTAACCCACTCTAACCCACTCTAACCCACTCTAACCCACTCTAACCCACTCTAACCCACTCTAACCCACTCTAACCCACTCTAACCCACTCTAACCCACTCTAACCCACTCTAACCCACTCTAACCCACTCTAACCCACTCTAACCCACTCTAACCCACTCTAACCCACTCTAACCCACTCTAACCCACTCTAACCCACTCTAACCCACTCTAACCCACTCTAACCCACTCTAACCCACTCTAACCCACTCTAACCCACTCTAACCCACTCTAACCCACTCTAACCCACTCTAACCCACTCTAACCCACTCTAACCCACTCTAACCCACTCTAACCCACTCTAACCCACTCTAACCCACTCTAACCCACTCTAACCCACTCTAACCCACTCTAACCCACTCTAACCCACTCTAACCCACTCTAACCCACTCTAACCCACTCTAACCCACTCTAACCCACTCTAACCCACTCTAACCCACTCTAACCCACTCTAACCCACTCTAACCCACTCTAACCCACTCTAACCCACTCTAACCCACTCTAACCCACTCTAACCCACTCTAACCCACTCTAACCCACTCTAACCCACTCTAACCCACTCTAACCCACTCTAACCCACTCTAACCCACTCTAACCCACTCTAACCCACTCTAACCCACTCTAACCCACTCTAACCCACTCTAACCCACTCTAACCCACTCTAACCCACTCTAACCCACTCTAACCCACTCTAACCCACTCTAACCCACTCTAACCCACTCTAACCCACTCTAACCCACTCTAACCCACTCTAACCCACTCTAACCCACTCTAACCCACTCTAACCCACTCTAACCCACTCTAACCCACTCTAACCCACTCTAACCCACTCTAACCCACTCTAACCCACTCTAACCCACTCTAACCCACTCTAACCCACTCTAACCCACTCTAACCCACTCTAACCCACTCTAACCCACTCTAACCCACTCTAACCCACTCTAACCCACTCTAACCCACTCTAACCCACTCTAACCCACTCTAACCCACTCTAACCCACTCTAACCCACTCTAACCCACTCTAACCCACTCTAACCCACTCTAACCCACTCTAACCCACTCTAACCCACTCTAACCCACTCTAACCCACTCTAACCCACTCTAACCCACTCTAACCCACTCTAACCCACTCTAACCCACTCTAACCCACTCTAACCCACTCTAACCCACTCTAACCCACTCTAACCCACTCTAACCCACTCTAACCCACTCTAACCCACTCTAACCCACTCTAACCCACTCTAACCCACTCTAACCCACTCTAACCCACTCTAACCCACTCTAACCCACTCTAACCCACTCTAACCCACTCTAACCCACTCTAACCCACTCTAACCCACTCTAACCCACTCTAACCCACTCTAACCCACTCTAACCCACTCTAACCCACTCTAACCCACTCTAACCCACTCTAACCCACTCTAACCCACTCTAACCCACTCTAACCCACTCTAACCCACTCTAACCCACTCTAACCCACTCTAACCCACTCTAACCCACTCTAACCCACTCTAACCCACTCTAACCCACTCTAACCCACTCTAACCCACTCTAACCCACTCTAACCCACTCTAACCCACTCTAACCCACTCTAACCCACTCTAACCCACTCTAACCCACTCTAACCCACTCTAACCCACTCTAACCCACTCTAACCCACTCTAACCCACTCTAACCCACTCTAACCCACTCTAACCCACTCTAACCCACTCTAACCCACTCTAACCCACTCTAACCCACTCTAACCCACTCTAACCCACTCTAACCCACTCTAACCCACTCTAACCCACTCTAACCCACTCTAACCCACTCTAACCCACTCTAACCCACTCTAACCCACTCTAACCCACTCTAACCCACTCTAACCCACTCTAACCCACTCTAACCCACTCTAACCCACTCTAACCCACTCTAACCCACTCTAACCCACTCTAACCCACTCTAACCCACTCTAACCCACTCTAACCCACTCTAACCCACTCTAACCCACTCTAACCCACTCTAACCCACTCTAACCCACTCTAACCCACTCTAACCCACTCTAACCCACTCTAACCCACTCTAACCCACTCTAACCCACTCTAACCCACTCTAACCCACTCTAACCCACTCTAACCCACTCTAACCCACTCTAACCCACTCTAACCCACTCTAACCCACTCTAACCCACTCTAACCCACTCTAACCCACTCTAACCCACTCTAACCCACTCTAACCCACTCTAACCCACTCTAACCCACTCTAACCCACTCTAACCCACTCTAACCCACTCTAACCCACTCTAACCCACTCTAACCCACTCTAACCCACTCTAACCCACTCTAACCCACTCTAACCCACTCTAACCCACTCTAACCCACTCTAACCCACTCTAACCCACTCTAACCCACTCTAACCCACTCTAACCCACTCTAACCCACTCTAACCCACTCTAACCCACTCTAACCCACTCTAACCCACTCTAACCCACTCTAACCCACTCTAACCCACTCTAACCCACTCTAACCCACTCTAACCCACTCTAACCCACTCTAACCCACTCTAACCCACTCTAACCCACTCTAACCCACTCTAACCCACTCTAACCCACTCTAACCCACTCTAACCCACTCTAACCCACTCTAACCCACTCTAACCCACTCTAACCCACTCTAACCCACTCTAACCCACTCTAACCCACTCTAACCCACTCTAACCCACTCTAACCCACTCTAACCCACTCTAACCCACTCTAACCCACTCTAACCCACTCTAACCCACTCTAACCCACTCTAACCCACTCTAACCCACTCTAACCCACTCTAACCCACTCTAACCCACTCTAACCCACTCTAACCCACTCTAACCCACTCTAACCCACTCTAACCCACTCTAACCCACTCTAACCCACTCTAACCCACTCTAACCCACTCTAACCCACTCTAACCCACTCTAACCCACTCTAACCCACTCTAACCCACTCTAACCCACTCTAACCCACTCTAACCCACTCTAACCCACTCTAACCCACTCTAACCCACTCTAACCCACTCTAACCCACTCTAACCCACTCTAACCCACTCTAACCCACTCTAACCCACTCTAACCCACTCTAACCCACTCTAACCCACTCTAACCCACTCTAACCCACTCTAACCCACTCTAACCCACTCTAACCCACTCTAACCCACTCTAACCCACTCTAACCCACTCTAACCCACTCTAACCCACTCTAACCCACTCTAACCCACTCTAACCCACTCTAACCCACTCTAACCCACTCTAACCCACTCTAACCCACTCTAACCCACTCTAACCCACTCTAACCCACTCTAACCCACTCTAACCCACTCTAACCCACTCTAACCCACTCTAACCCACTCTAACCCACTCTAACCCACTCTAACCCACTCTAACCCACTCTAACCCACTCTAACCCACTCTAACCCACTCTAACCCACTCTAACCCACTCTAACCCACTCTAACCCACTCTAACCCACTCTAACCCACTCTAACCCACTCTAACCCACTCTAACCCACTCTAACCCACTCTAACCCACTCTAACCCACTCTAACCCACTCTAACCCACTCTAACCCACTCTAACCCACTCTAACCCACTCTAACCCACTCTAACCCACTCTAACCCACTCTAACCCACTCTAACCCACTCTAACCCACTCTAACCCACTCTAACCCACTCTAACCCACTCTAACCCACTCTAACCCACTCTAACCCACTCTAACCCACTCTAACCCACTCTAACCCACTCTAACCCACTCTAACCCACTCTAACCCACTCTAACCCACTCTAACCCACTCTAACCCACTCTAACCCACTCTAACCCACTCTAACCCACTCTAACCCACTCTAACCCACTCTAACCCACTCTAACCCACTCTAACCCACTCTAACCCACTCTAACCCACTCTAACCCACTCTAACCCACTCTAACCCACTCTAACCCACTCTAACCCACTCTAACCCACTCTAACCCACTCTAACCCACTCTAACCCACTCTAACCCACTCTAACCCACTCTAACCCACTCTAACCCACTCTAACCCACTCTAACCCACTCTAACCCACTCTAACCCACTCTAACCCACTCTAACCCACTCTAACCCACTCTAACCCACTCTAACCCACTCTAACCCACTCTAACCCACTCTAACCCACTCTAACCCACTCTAACCCACTCTAACCCACTCTAACCCACTCTAACCCACTCTAACCCACTCTAACCCACTCTAACCCACTCTAACCCACTCTAACCCACTCTAACCCACTCTAACCCACTCTAACCCACTCTAACCCACTCTAACCCACTCTAACCCACTCTAACCCACTCTAACCCACTCTAACCCACTCTAACCCACTCTAACCCACTCTAACCCACTCTAACCCACTCTAACCCACTCTAACCCACTCTAACCCACTCTAACCCACTCTAACCCACTCTAACCCACTCTAACCCACTCTAACCCACTCTAACCCACTCTAACCCACTCTAACCCACTCTAACCCACTCTAACCCACTCTAACCCACTCTAACCCACTCTAACCCACTCTAACCCACTCTAACCCACTCTAACCCACTCTAACCCACTCTAACCCACTCTAACCCACTCTAACCCACTCTAACCCACTCTAACCCACTCTAACCCACTCTAACCCACTCTAACCCACTCTAACCCACTCTAACCCACTCTAACCCACTCTAACCCACTCTAACCCACTCTAACCCACTCTAACCCACTCTAACCCACTCTAACCCACTCTAACCCACTCTAACCCACTCTAACCCACTCTAACCCACTCTAACCCACTCTAACCCACTCTAACCCACTCTAACCCACTCTAACCCACTCTAACCCACTCTAACCCACTCTAACCCACTCTAACCCACTCTAACCCACTCTAACCCACTCTAACCCACTCTAACCCACTCTAACCCACTCTAACCCACTCTAACCCACTCTAACCCACTCTAACCCACTCTAACCCACTCTAACCCACTCTAACCCACTCTAACCCACTCTAACCCACTCTAACCCACTCTAACCCACTCTAACCCACTCTAACCCACTCTAACCCACTCTAACCCACTCTAACCCACTCTAACCCACTCTAACCCACTCTAACCCACTCTAACCCACTCTAACCCACTCTAACCCACTCTAACCCACTCTAACCCACTCTAACCCACTCTAACCCACTCTAACCCACTCTAACCCACTCTAACCCACTCTAACCCACTCTAACCCACTCTAACCCACTCTAACCCACTCTAACCCACTCTAACCCACTCTAACCCACTCTAACCCACTCTAACCCACTCTAACCCACTCTAACCCACTCTAACCCACTCTAACCCACTCTAACCCACTCTAACCCACTCTAACCCACTCTAACCCACTCTAACCCACTCTAACCCACTCTAACCCACTCTAACCCACTCTAACCCACTCTAACCCACTCTAACCCACTCTAACCCACTCTAACCCACTCTAACCCACTCTAACCCACTCTAACCCACTCTAACCCACTCTAACCCACTCTAACCCACTCTAACCCACTCTAACCCACTCTAACCCACTCTAACCCACTCTAACCCACTCTAACCCACTCTAACCCACTCTAACCCACTCTAACCCACTCTAACCCACTCTAACCCACTCTAACCCACTCTAACCCACTCTAACCCACTCTAACCCACTCTAACCCACTCTAACCCACTCTAACCCACTCTAACCCACTCTAACCCACTCTAACCCACTCTAACCCACTCTAACCCACTCTAACCCACTCTAACCCACTCTAACCCACTCTAACCCACTCTAACCCACTCTAACCCACTCTAACCCACTCTAACCCACTCTAACCCACTCTAACCCACTCTAACCCACTCTAACCCACTCTAACCCACTCTAACCCACTCTAACCCACTCTAACCCACTCTAACCCACTCTAACCCACTCTAACCCACTCTAACCCACTCTAACCCACTCTAACCCACTCTAACCCACTCTAACCCACACTCTGAACCGGCTCTAACCACACTCTGAACCCACTCTAACCCACACTCTGAACCGGCTCTAACCCACACTCTGAACCGGCTCTAACCCACACTCTGAACCGGCTCTAACCCACACTCTGAACCGGCTCTAACCCACACTCTGAACCGGCTCTAACCCACACTCTGAACCGGCTCTAACCCACACTCTGAACCGGCTCTAACCCACACTCTGAACCGGCTCTAACCCACACTCTGAACCGGCTCTAACCCACACTCTGAACCGGCTCTAACCCACACTCTGAACCGGCTCTAACCCACACTCTGAACCGGCTCTAACCCACACTCTGAACCGGCTCTAACCCACACTCTGAACCGGCTCTAACCCACACTCTGAACCGGCTCTAACCCACACTCTGAACCGGCTCTAACCCACACTCTGAACCGGCTCTAACCCACACTCTGAACCGGCTCTAACCCACACTCTGAACCGGCTCTAACCCACACTCTGAACCGGCTCTAACCCACACTCTGAACCGGCTCTAACCCACACTCTGAACCGGCTCTAACCCACACTCTGAACCGGCTCTAACCCACACTCTGAACCGGCTCTAACCCACACTCTGAACCGGCTCTAACCCACACTCTGAACCGGCTCTAACCCACACTCTGAACCGGCTCTAACCCACACTCTGAACCGGCTCTAACCCACACTCTGAACCGGCTCTAACCCACACTCTGAACCGGCTCTAACCCACACTCTGAACCGGCTCTAACCCACACTCTGAACCGGCTCTAACCCACACTCTGAACCGGCTCTAACCCACACTCTGAACCGGCTCTAACCCACACTCTGAACCGGCTCTAACCCACACTCTGAACCGGCTCTAACCCACACTCTGAACCGGCTCTAACCCACACTCTGAACCGGCTCTAACCCACACTCTGAACCGGCTCTAACCCACACTCTGAACCGGCTCTAACCCACACTCTGAACCGGCTCTAACCCACACTCTGAACCGGCTCTAACCCACACTCTGAACCGGCTCTAACCCACACTCTGAACCGGCTCTAACCCACACTCTGAACCGGCTCTAACCCACACTCTGAACCGGCTCTAACCCACACTCTGAACCGGCTCTAACCCACACTCTGAACCGGCTCTAACCCACACTCTGAACCGGCTCTAACCCACACTCTGAACCGGCTCTAACCCACACTCTGAACCGGCTCTAACCCACACTCTGAACCGGCTCTAACCCACACTCTGAACCGGCTCTAACCCACACTCTGAACCGGCTCTAACCCACACTCTGAACCGGCTCTAACCCACACTCTGAACCGGCTCTAACCCACACTCTGAACCGGCTCTAACCCACACTCTGAACCGGCTCTAACCCACACTCTGAACCGGCTCTAACCCACACTCTGAACCGGCTCTAACCCACACTCTGAACCGGCTCTAACCCACACTCTGAACCGGCTCTAACCCACACTCTGAACCGGCTCTAACCCACACTCTGAACCGGCTCTAACCCACACTCTGAACCGGCTCTAACCCACACTCTGAACCGGCTCTAACCCACACTCTGAACCGGCTCTAACCCACACTCTGAACCGGCTCTAACCCACACTCTGAACCGGCTCTAACCCACACTCTGAACCGGCTCTAACCCACACTCTGAACCGGCTCTAACCCACACTCTGAACCGGCTCTAACCCACACTCTGAACCGGCTCTAACCCACACTCTGAACCGGCTCTAACCCACACTCTGAACCGGCTCTAACCCACACTCTGAACCGGCTCTAACCCACACTCTGAACCGGCTCTAACCCACACTCTGAACCGGCTCTAACCCACACTCTGAACCGGCTCTAACCCACACTCTGAACCGGCTCTAACCCACACTCTGAACCGGCTCTAACCCACACTCTGAACCGGCTCTAACCCACACTCTGAACCGGCTCTAACCCACACTCTGAACCGGCTCTAACCCACACTCTGAACCGGCTCTAACCCACACTCTGAACCGGCTCTAACCCACACTCTGAACCGGCTCTAACCCACACTCTGAACCGGCTCTAACCCACACTCTGAACCGGCTCTAACCCACACTCTGAACCGGCTCTAACCCACACTCTGAACCGGCTCTAACCCACACTCTGAACCGGCTCTAACCCACACTCTGAACCGGCTCTAACCCACACTCTGAACCGGCTCTAACCCACACTCTGAACCGGCTCTAACCCACACTCTGAACCGGCTCTAACCCACACTCTTGAACCGGCTCTAACCCACACTCTGAACCGGCTCTAACCCACACTCTGAACCGGCTCTAACCCACACTCTGAACCGGCTCTAACCCACACTCTGAACCGGCTCTAACCCACACTCTGAACCGGCTCTAACCCACACTCTGAACCGGCTCTAACCCACACTCTGAACCGGCTCTAACCCACACTCTGAACCGGATCTTACCGCCACTCTGACAGCGGCGCCAAACCCCCCGGAGGCCCTGGAGATACCCTCCGGGGGTTTTAGGCGGTTGCTGGATCGATTGGTGCTATCTAAAATTCCGTAAAAAAAAAAAAAAAAACGAAAAAAATGGCGTCTATTACCGCAAAAAGATTTTACGTGTGACCTTAATTACCCCGGCGGCATGAGGCGTCCGGCCATGTAATGGATCGGTCGTGGAAATTCGAGAGATCTATAATTTTATTTCCACAAGGGTGTACAGGTCGGAGCGCAAGATGATACAGAGGTTTGAATTGGTAGCTTGTCTTGTACTATTTCTCTAATACAATATGTATTCGTTCTCTTGGTATTCTATATTACAATTGACTGCTTCGTATCTTAACGGCTATATTTATACAAATGGTGAAACTGTGGGCTTGGTCGAAGAGGTGGAGCGTAGATGTCTATTTTCCAATTAGAAGTTTGGGATTCGGAGGGAAAAAGGGAAAAGAAGGGATGGAGCGAGGATGTTAGGATGGCAGGGATGCAGCGCGGTAGGTTTTATAATTGTAGGATTAGTTGATTACGGTAGGGTAGGTTATGTTATAAACTTTAGTGTTATCTGGGTTGGGTCATATGGTTAGGAATTTATTTAGGATCGGGAATGTTTTGCGGATGATGAGATTTGCAAGACGTGATGTTTTCTAGGAATAAGCTATGGGAAAGGTTTATAAATGTGTAGGATAAGCTAGGAAAAGGTTTATAGGGGTATATGGACATTACAGCCACGCCGGGCGGACGAACTGACGAGAGAGCGCTGTGCTTCGTAAGCACGCCAGTGGTACTGTACAAAATGCGGTGTGTAATGAAGAATGAAAATCACGGCCCACCTGGCGTACTGACCGCCACGTATAACCGAGTCAGATCTAGTGACAGTCAAGAAGATAAACGAAAAGAGTGGGTCAGAGTGGAACGTCGTTCAAGCGATGTTACGTCAAACTCAGTTTGAGGTTACCGCAAGCTAGTCACAGGCCAGTGGCGTAGCGTGGATTTCTGCCACCCGGTGCGAACCCTAACTTTGCTGCCCCCCTATTTTCGTAATTTAGCAAAGAAATCTGTAAAAAAATCTATGATGCTCTCTCACTATTTCAAATGAATTCAAAACAAAACGTCTTTCTTAGATTAAAATTTTATTCTACGTGTTTTTTGCAATGCAAATTCTTTACTACATTCCTCAATTTTAATTTGTGTCTCTTGTTCGATTGTCAAAATAGCTAGATTTGTTAATCTCAACGTTGACATGGTAGATCTTAAATCATTTTTAATCAGTCTCAATTTAGAGAAGCTTCTCTCACAACTGGCATTACTTATGGCAGCTGTGAGGAATATTCTCAGCATTATACTTATCCAATTGTCTTCAAATTCTGCATAAGTACCTACATATGTACTTCCGACGACAATAAAGTTATCTGATCTAAGCAGACAGGATTAGCCAGATCGGCTGCTCCTTGCCGCCCCCCACATCTGTGCCGCCCGGGGCCATGGCCCCTCTGCCCCCCCCCCCCCCCACGCTACGCCACTGTCACAGGCCACGTAAATACGAGAAAGAACGAACGAATGAACGAACGGTCCTTGATCTACGACAAGTGAAGAAAAAAAACGAGGAGTCATTGGTGAATGGTACTTCTTTATTTTGTTTGATTGCACTTTGATACGTAATGTTGTCGTGGACTTCGATCGATCAGAGTCGTCTGTTTCAGGTACATTTTCTGTGATCCATTCATGTATGGTGATATCAAACGTTGTTTCCTGCAATGACCATGATGATGCAAAGTCATTCTACGAGTTCCCTGTAACCTATTGCGCCATGTGAACTGTCGTATGTTGTAATCTGTAAAGAAGCTTTATAAAGGGAGATTCACTGTGACATTCTTGTGACTGGAATATACATTGACATGAGGAATATACATGCGGTAAGTCTGCCCATTAACATTTCTATTGACTACATTTTTCCATCAAATGTTATCAGGAATGAGAATTTAGCCGCTCTGTTTCACGGTGGTAATTTGCGTAGCTGCCTCTGTGTTGTCGCAGTGCACTTCGAGGATGGTCCTGCCCTTTGTATCCATGGAGAAATCAGTACGCTAAGAATTTGTTACGGTGTAGCTAGGCGCTGAATGTCCTTACTTAATGCTGGTAATATCAAGAATCTGTGGCCCTCCGTGGTTGGTGTTCGTTGAAAACAACAAAATGCCACGAACCCTTGACCTACCGTAGTATATTAGTATAGTATAGTATACCGTAGTATACGGCGATGTTTACAGCGAAACGGAGCTCGAGCGACTTCCACGAGTCAGGAAGTGAGCCGCCTTGAATAACTTCTTTCTTTGCTTATGAACAAAACAATAAACTATATATCCTTAGGGGACTTTTATATCATAATTATTTGCCGACATTGTCTGGAATCTATGTATGTTTTAGTCAGTACCTTATCCTAGATTGTTATTTATATCCCAATTATTTAACGCATCCGGTCCTACATTCTCGAATTCGGCCGTCCTGGTGATTGTACTTGGTGGTTTCCCTTGTGAGAAGAACTCTTCATGATATTTCTCACCAAGATCGGCCTCTTCCTCCTCGGTTGTTTAACAACCCTTGGACAAACCTTCATGTTCCGATATAATCTGCAACGGCGATGGATTGGCCACATATGGTTGGACCACGTCCGGTCGCACTCAAACCTTTTTTTTTTTTTTCTATACCGGAAGAGGGGAAATCCGGTTACGGACACCCCCAGGTGTTGTTGGGGGTAGTGTCGGACTCAACCCAGGTTTGCCCTGGGCCCTACCAACTAAAACCCCTCCTCCGGTTACAAACGAGGCACGGTACTACTTTAAGTATTCCTTCGCGTCCGTTCTGTATTCACTATGCTTACCTTACGTGATTGTTGTTGTTACTGTTACTGCAGTCCTGTACTTTTCCTCGTCTTGTATCTTTTTCCTAAGTACCTCCGTGATAAAGTTCCTTAGTAGAGTCCAGTTCCTCTCACTTTGTGTGATTTTATTGAGGAAGCCGGCTGTGGTGATGTTCCCTGTCAACCTGAAACACTCTCTCCTAGGACCTTTCCACTCCTTGCACACAAAAAAGGTGTGTCTTGGCGTGTCCACCATCCCACAATATGGGCAGTTCGGGGATTCTCTGAGTTTAAACCTATACAGGTAATGATAAAAAATACCGTGTTCTGTCAAGAACTGTGTAATAAAATAATCAGGCTGTCCGTATTCTCTGGTTACCCAATTTTGTATATTAGGGATAATGGTCCGGGTCCAGTTCCTATGATCAACTTCTTCTTCCCATTCTGCTTGCCATTTTCTTAATATTCTTTTCCTGGTATTTTCTTCGTTTCCCCCTTTCTCTAACTATTATCTCCTCCATAAGGAGCCTCATGGGGATATTTCCCGTAATCACCAGGATGGCCTTTTTCGATACCGTATGGTATGATGAGGCCACACGAAGTGCCATCCTGCGTTGTACCATCTCAAGGTTATGTATAACTACCTTGTATTTTATCGATGTTGCCCATACCTTGCTTCCGTACAGCATAGCGGACATTACCACCGTATACAACGTCTTCCTGTTCATCGCCATAGGGCCGCCTATATTCGGCAGCATCCTAGCAAGAGTTTTAGCCTTTTCATAAGCTTTTTGCTTAATAATCCACGAATGTTGTATGAAATTTAAGTGTACGTCTATATGGATTCCAAGGTACTTTACAACTGGTTTTATATTTACATTATAATTACCTAGTTTCAGCGTTATGTCTCCTATCTTTCTCCTGCCCTTTATAATAATCGCCTCCGTTTTTTCAGTACATAATTCCAAACCAGTGTGCCTGATTGCCTCCGCTATTTTGCAGATAGCGTGGTTCGTATTAGTCTCTAATTCGGTAGCGTCATCAGCAACTGTAACTAGGGCTATGTCATCCGCATATGCGAAGACATGTGCCCTCTGGCCCAAGTTAAGGTCAACAAATTGATTATACAGCACGTTCCACAGAGTGGGGCCAAGCACCGAGCCCTGTGGAACCCCGCATGTTACCTGGATAGTTTTGCACGTATCCTCGCTCTTGAGAATCAGAGTACGGTTGTTGAGATAGTCCTGTATAATAGTTCTGATGTATTCGGATATTCCTATATGCCTTAACTTATCCAGTATCCTCTGCCAGGATGCCGTGTTAAATGCATTTTTAATATCGAATGCAACTAAACACGGGATCCTGGAGGAAATGGGCCTGTCAATACTATCTCTTACAATATTTACCATCATTTTTATGGCATCTGTAGTTGACCATCCTTTCCTAAAGCCAAACTGCCGTTCAGAGATGGCACCTTTGGCCTCAAGCTCTGCATTTAACCTGCTAAGAATTAGGTGCTCGTAGGTCTTACCCAGCACGTCCGTTAAACACAGGGATCTAAAAGATGATGCGTTGTCTTCAGTTTTACCAGTTTTTTTAATAAGCACTAACAGCGCCCGTGTCCACTCCCTCGGGAAAACTCCAGTATGTGCAGCTTCATTGTATATTCTAAGCATCAGCTCTGGGTTGCTTTCAACGGTATATTTCAGCACTTCCGCGCTTATGACGTCAGGTCCGGGTGTTCTTTTGGCCATAAGTCTTCTAATGGCATCCATAAGTTCTTCCATTTTGAAGTTCTTCCATAATCGTGGGTTCCCCAACCGGGAACAACACTTTTTTTTTTTTTTATTAACAGAGGCGGGGAAATCCGTTTACGGACACCGCAAGGGTAGTGTCGGGCTCCTCCCGGTAACCCGGACCCTACCGACTAAAACCCCTCCTCCGAGACACACGCGCGGAACCGCTCTATTGAGCATTTCTTCGGGCCTATACCGCATTGTGCTCCCTCGTTTTCCTTCGCATGATCTCCCTGATGAACGACTCTATGATCCTCCAATGAGTATCGTCTTTCAGCATAACCTTAATTATATTGCTAGGTGTTAGTGCACCCACCAAGTCCATGCAGCTGATTCTTTCTGCTTCCCATCTTTCACACCCGAAGATGGTGTTGATCCATGACTTAATAGTGGGTATTAACCGCTTGGTCCATTTGGCCTTTGGTGTCAGCTGCCACCTTGTCTGCCACTGATCTAGGCATATATTCCTGGCCGTTTCCGGCTCCATTCCTTTAAAGGTAGCTGTCCTTTCTGTCGCCAATAGGTCTAGCGGGGAACCCCCGCTATGACACATGCCGCTTCTGATGAAGCCGTCCTATAGGCAGTGATTATCCTCATACAGGATCCCCTGTGAATGTTGGATAGCAGCTCGTTAACCTTTCTTAATTTGAATGCTGAACCCCAGGCCGGAATGGCACACAGTATTGTTGAAGTAACTACCGACACGATGACCCTTCTTCTAGGTTCTTGGGGTCCTCCTATGTTAGGCATTATCCTTGCAAAGGATATTTGTGCTTCGCTGGCCTTGCGCGCTACCTCCCTAGCATGTATCACAAATGATCTTCTCCTATCCAGCCATACACCAAGATATTTTAGCGCATTGGTAGTATTCACCTGGTATCCCGCCACATCTAAAACCTGAGTGGACACTGGACTTTTACCTGCCATAATAACGGCGAGTATCTTCTCTGGGGCTAATTCCAGTCTACACTTCCCTAATTCTGTGAGTAGAGTTTGGATGTGCCTGTTTACTTGGTATACCAGGGACTCCAGGTTGTTATTGCACGATATAAGAACAAGGTCATCGGCATATCCAATTAAATGGGTATCCTCACCTAGGTTTAGGCCAACTATATCATTGTACATGAGGTTCCACAAGGTGGGTCCTAAGACGGAACCTTGTGGTACCCCACTTGACACTTTCCTAACAAAGGTAGGCTTATCGCCACTGTTCAATATACTATATCCTCTAGATTCTAGCCAATGCTCAAGATATTCGCCCCAATTGTCTGTATGGGTAGATCCCCATGTTTTCGATTTGGAATTAAAATCCCCTCCTACGACCACCGGGGCCCATATTCCGTTACGTGAGTCATTTATCTCGTCTACAACAGCTCTAAATGCCATCATGGGGATATTAGGGGATATATACAGGGTGTTTCTATGAAGTGCAGCCAAACTTAAGGAGCGTATAATTGAGGTAAAAACAAGTAACTTTTTCTAACATACCTATGGTGTCCGATCATTATTGGCGAAGATACAGCCGTTTGAATATCCGCCTACAGGTTGACAATATGACCTACATCCACCTGCCCGAAGCGGTCAATGCTCCGCGTTACGTCCTCGGCTCAGCGCCGTCGTATGCGTGCGACACAGCTGACTTTTCCCTCAACATTTTTTCGAGCCGAAGAAGTGTTAAAATTTTCCGAACTATTATAAATCACCGAACTATTGAGAAAAAAATTACCTATTTGTTGGCGGGGTTTGGAGGGAAGTAATAAAATAGCCGTGTGTGGTAGAGAAATGCGGTGATATATTTTGTATCGAACGAGGATAGCCACGATGTGTCCGTTCGCACCTTCGCTATTCGACTCTCTGTCGTCGCCGGATCTCTAACGGCTCCCGGGGGTCACAGAGCAACCGTTATTAGATGTATATGAAATTAAATTAGCCGTTGGCTATACGACATTCGCGAGACCGCTCTCAATGATACAAATAAACCACGGAGAGAAGAGTGCTTCGTCTCAACGCTTCTTACGAACGCTCGCCTACATTTTAAAAAAGTCCAAACGACAAAAATATTCGAGAACTCGTAAAATTTCGAGTTACTTGTGAGTTACTTGTTCAGCTCGGAAAGTTTACATATTCCAATAGATTTCCAACTTTCGAGTTATTCGTAAATATCCGAATTATTGGTGACGACGTTTCCTGCACTAGAAAATAATTTTTCACTTGGTAAATGGAAAGTAATTATTTCGAGGAAGTTTATTGCTAATAATGCTAACTTAGAAACGTCCACACTAATAATTCGAATATTTACATGTCGAATATTTATCTCCAAGTAACTCGAAT
Source organism: Hedychridium roseum (assembly GCA_963989215.1). Taxonomy (NCBI): domain Eukaryota; kingdom Metazoa; phylum Arthropoda; class Insecta; order Hymenoptera; family Chrysididae; genus Hedychridium; species Hedychridium roseum. Next base: position 7,604,099 of record OZ022318.1, on the reverse strand, counting down.
ACTTACGAAGGCTCGAATATTCGAATCGTTAGGACTTTATTAATGGCTTACTTTATTCAACTCAAACAATCGAACCAAACAAATTCCGAATACGTGCACATTCTTAAACACCATTTTTTTTTTTTTTTTTTTTTTATTAACAGAGGAGGGGAAATCCTGTTACGGACACCCCCAGGGTAGTGTCGGACTCCTCCCGGTAGGGACCGGGCCCTACCGACTAAAACCCCTCCTCCGAAGACGCAGGGGCGGTATGCCGTCCTATAGGACATTTCTTCGGCCCTGCGCTGTTTTGGTCTCCTTTGCCTTGGTTCTCAGGATTTTCACAATGCTATCTCATCCCAATGATGCTTGCTAGAGAGCATGAGTTTCACAATGGTGCCTGGTGTTTGCTGGCCCCTTCGATCCCAGAGGTGCTGTCTCTCCGCGTGCCATCTGTCGCAGTGGAAGATAGTATGCTCTGGGGTATCCTTTTGGCCACAGTAAAAACAGGCATCAGTTTCGCGGAGATGGAATCTAAACAGGTAGTGCTCAAAGTTGCCGTGTCCGGATAGGAATTGTGTGATCTCATAGTCAACCTCTCCGTGAGGGCGCTTTACCCAGGTGGGTAAACACCAATTGCACTGAATACACTGCACAAAACTGTATGATTCGAATATTGACAAATTTCCCTTGGCCAGATCCACTAGCAATTTATAATGCTTGATGAAATCTGCCCAATTATTGCCTGAGAAACGTCTGCTACGAGGAAGTTCCACTCGAATTTTTTCCGAAGACCTATGTCTAATTCGATAGGGCTCGAGCCGTATGTCCTGATCGCCGTGCCGTTAGCTGAATACAGGTTTAACGTGCTTGACGTTCTCTTGGCCTTATTAGTTAATCTAGGCAAGACTGATACATCAGCACCGGTATCAATAAGATATCTCCTACCTGTTCTTTGATCTCTAATGATCAGGCGATGTTTCTTCCCAGCGCCGTGTTCCGCCGCCTGCACGTCGAACGGCGCACCTAGTTTTCCGTCTCAGGTTATGATTGATTCCACGCGCATGGTTTTCTACATCTATAGGATTTCTCAGCGAATTTCCTGTGGTAATAGCATAAGCCACCATGGTTCTTCCTGTCGCGTGACTTTGATGATCGTCTGTATGCCTTCGGTTTACCTCTACTTCGCGATCTGTCTCTTGCCCTTGTAAGATTCGTTATAGGTTGGTAATGACTTAAAACGCCTCGGGATGCCGGTTGGCATTGTAATTGATTAGGAGAGAGAGGATGACGTCACGATGTATTTAAATATAGGAGGAGACGCCATGTCTCTCTCTCTTTGCGCTAAGTTGACGGCAAGTAGTGTGACAGCTGCGTTTAATTTCTCACAGAAAAAGAACAATTAAGATACACCGCGATAAGCAACACGGTATCGGTGGACTCGTGTAAGGGGAGTGCAATACCGTGCGCCGGTTCTGTTCTTTTCAGTTTGAATGAAATAAAAGACATAATATAAAATCGAGCCAGACCTGCTAGTAAGATCGTCGCCCTCTAATCGCCGGATTGTCTGTTACTGTTTAAATAAACTTTAAAAAAGAAAAAACCTGACTTAAAACTTACACCCTGAATCCTTCGAGAGCTTTGATTTTGCTCCTTAGGTGCTCTATCTCTTCCTCGTATGCAGCTTGCGTTGATGGTCCCGTGTTTCATGATGTTACTGAAGCTACGGTCGACTTAACCATTTCCATGATCTTCTCAGCCTGTACAGCAAGCTTTGAAAGATCTGTCATCTCAGACACCACCAGGACTGCTCTTACATTATCTGGAAGCTGCTCAAGAAACAGTGTACGGAGTATAGAATCGTTGCACTGTCCCTGCGCGAGGTTCCGAAGAGGATGGAGGAAATTAGACGGCTTTTCATCTCCTGTGTCATGCCCTCTCAAAAGCCGTCTCAGCTTTGACTCACTAGTCTCGTCAAACGTCGAGACTATGCGCTCTTTGTGCGTGGATATTTGTCTTCGGCTGGAGGATTTTTTATTATATCTGCTACAAATGGTAGAATCGGAAGGTCTATACTTAATATCACGTACCGGTATTTCGTCAGATGCGAAGTGATGTGAGATAGGGCGAATGCTGCTTCTACTTGGTCAAACCAGAGACTAGGATTTTCTTTCCAAAATGATGGAAGTTTCAGCATCGATGCCGCATTTATTGTCAATGCATCATTTTTTTGATCTTCGGATGAATCTTCCACGGTTCTTTCCTCTCTTGACATTGTCGTAATCTGGCGTGATTCCTTTCTTCTCGTCCTTTGTAAAATATATCGAATAAAAAAGTCTTTCGAAAACTTGACTGGACTCTTTGAACGCCTTGTGGCGTACGCACAACGAACGTTCCTAAAGCGCCTAGTGAATACTAGCACATAAGGCAGTACTACAATTCCTAGCACTTACCAGAACATTCGACAATGTTTATATATAAGACCCAACCGCGGCCGATAAGTCAATCTCTCAATACTCTGTCAATACTCTGTCAATACTCTGTCAATACTCTGTCAATACTCTGTCAATACTCTGTCAATACTCTGTCAATACTCTGTCAATAGTCTGTCAATAGTCTGTCAATAGTCTGTCAATAGTCTGTCAATAGTCTGCCAATAGTCTGCCAATAGTCTTATTACACTCAGTATTCAGTGGTAATAAATAAGTTTTTAGAACACGTCCCGGCGTTCGAATCTTTACACCCGTCCGTTATAGCCTCGAAAATAATGCCGCGGTTGACGTTCGCGCCACCACGATCAGTCTTCTAGGGACTTTTGTGCAGCAACTTAATTATCTTCCCCAGGCACCTCACTGATGTGGCCACTGACGAAGTATAAGAATAGACCTTTCACCTTATGGAACTTCGTGTCACCAGGTCTGAATTACCGACATCGTCAAAAAAGAGTAGCGATCGAGCGCACTCTACGTTTCATGACGGTAATAGTTGGAACTATAAACGCTTTACTCTCGCTTCACTGATCAAATTTAGCAATGTTGCCAAATGTAACCATTGTGATACATGATTGCCACACCGATTATTTTCGCACGTTCGCAGCTCTGGCCACTTCTGTCTCGGATCGGGCTGGAAAGGCCATCTAACAAGTAGAAGTCGCCAAGTTCGGGTGGCCGTTTTTTTACAAATTTTTTGTGTATGTAGTACTCCCCATATAAAACAATTATGCAAAGCCGCTCGATCCAGTTTTGAAGAATTTTTAAGAAAAACGAAGTTGAATATTTACGTGCTGGTTACAGTTATTTCCATCACAACTTCATTTAAAACATTGTAGCTGAGGTTGTAAACCGAAGACTGATGATTGTAACGCTAGAATGACGGGGGTTCAAGTCTCTTTTGACCAATTTGTGGTGATCTACCGGGAAAGGTAACGGAAGAAAAAGAAAAAGAGAAAAAACAACTGGTCTTGAGAAAATATGGAAATCTTCTGTATTATTAATCTATACAACCGTTCGGGACCACTGTCGCAATCGTTCTCTCGTCCTATCTCTCCGCTAACGTTCGTGCTCCTAGCTCATTCTCTCTCTCATTCGCTTTCTTCCTCTCTCACACGTACCTATTACGACCTTCATTCGCTCATTTCAAACATTCACTTCAAATTTTTTTTTCATTTTTCATTGTTTTGCTTTTGTAAATATGAATAGGAAATTAAATATTTAAAGAATGAAGCATTTTTAAAACAGCAAAAGTTTTATTTCAAAACGTTGTACAGACAGGATACAGTATTGCCTCTCATATTGTCCCAATTTTTAATTCTGACTTTGTCCCCGTGGAATGTATCCCCACCATTTCCTAGAATTGGCCGAAGCGAGCGACATTCACATAGGGTTGCGAGCCAGCGAGCGCCGGGAATGTAAACAACAAGAGTCATCAGAAGACGGAAAAATGATGTTTTTTATTTTTGATTCAATCTTTGTGGAAGTATTATATCCGAATTGCTCACGTTTTTGCGATTAAAATGATATCAAACACGACTATGTTTGCATTTTCCAAATACTCGCTTATATTTCTTCTCTATTCTTGATGTTTTGGTGCCTCCTCTTTCTCCTTTTTCTTGAAATTATGCAACTATATTCGTATTTGGTATCGTTTTAATCGCAAAAACTTTAACAATTCCGATATAATGCTTTCACGATGATTAAATAAAAAATAAAAAAAATTATTTTTCCTTCTTGTGATGACTCATCGGTGTTTACATTCGTGGCGCTCGCCGGTTTATAACCCCGCTCGCTTCGGCTAATTACCAAAACGACTACAAACCATCTCACATTGTCATCGCTCGAACCCGATCGCGGGACAAAGTAAGAGGCAATACTGTACAATACAATTTCGGAGCAAGTAATATACTTTTAATTACACTAGTAAAGATTAGTGCGGTTGTATACAGCAAAATATTCTATTAGTTTATCAGGATGGCTATTACCGGTTGTATTTGTGTTTGCAGAAGAGATCAAATACGTTCGAACCTTTTGTACAACAAGAAGTAGATGGGTTAGTTATTATTTACAGCAACACTTATGTCACACGCTCCAAATCGGATAAATTAAGTTGTATATAAATTTTTAAATAAGATTATGTTAGAATCAAAAATTTTGTATTACTAATTGATTCATGTAGGGGGACAAACGAATTCCACTCTTTACGTTGACGTGTTTTCAAATGAAATGGGGGAAAACAGTTGTACAATAAAAATAATATCCCCAAAATGCACTCCTGTGTGCCGACAATGCGATTTATATTTTTATCAACAATTTAAAAATTGTATCAAGAAATTACAAAAGTGCTCGTACTGATTGGAGCGCAGAAGATGTATAGCAGCGGAAAGATGCCATTAAAGTTGGGTCAAACGGCTTTGTAAATTTACTTTGTAAGGAGAGTACTAGATGTACAACAAATTTGAAAGAATCGGTGACCCAAACTTGGCCATCTCCTCTTCCGAGCGAATCCAAATAAAGGTACCGTCACATTAGCCCCGTCTTGGTACGAACGCAGCGTAATATCGCGTTTGGACAATTGTACATCTACTAAACCGAAAATGGACTCCCCGCGGACAGGGAAAAACAATTGAAAGCTAATTCTATTAAGCGCGTGTTCACATTATACGGGGCTGTAAAAAGCTTTAAAATTTAGTTTTAATTCCTGCCATGCACAGCGTTGAGATCTTATACTGTTCCCAGACGATAATGTTGGGCGTGACACGAAAGTGGTGATGGGGCTCTAGAGTTCCACAATGAGGTGACACGAAAATACATTGCATGAGTGGTCTATCCCTATACCTGGTCTGTGGTACTGATAAGCACTGAGTAATAATAGAACTCACACTAACGTATTTTTAACAGCAAACAGTTTATTTAAAAGGTGTGCAAAGGTAGTATATGTAAGGTTTATTTAATGCATAGATGAAAAAAACGTCTATTTACGATAAATCTGAAGATAGTTTTTAATTTATGTAAGTAACCATGTAAAACCAAATAAACTTAACAAGTACCTAAAATTAGCCATAAGTAGTTAATTACAAATACAACAAAAACAGAAATTATTTGTTGATTTATTGTAAGTATTTAATACTTTTTTTACTGATACGTTAACTGGATACTTAACTAAACATGACTACACTTGTCAACTTTGTTGACGAATCGAATCCTTGTCTTAGCATAACGCTGCTAATTTCCTAACTGCATTCAAGTCCCGAAGAAGCATCTGCACGGTCTGTTTCGTTCGTGGCTGCACATCTGAACTCAATACAACATCATCAGGATCCATGTTTTCCAAAGCTGAAAAAAATTTAGTACCATTCTGAAATAAATGCGTCGGAAAAAAATGATTCTTTGTGATTATTTAAACATTAAAAAGCATTATTTACAATGCTTTGCAGTTTTACTACTGCCATGGTTCAAAAATGTTTCCATGTTCAAAATGGGAATGAGGGAAAAAACAAAGGTAGCTAATATACCCGTCCCTTGTTCCATGTGATGATTTCATGCGATTTAAAACTGCGTAAATAGCACATAAAAAGTATCGCGTCAATCAGGGGGATAGGTATACATGTAGATGAAAACAGATTGATACACTTACTGCAAACGTGGGCCTCGATAGCTGTCAATCGTGAATCAATGTGATTTTGAAAATGTTCAATGTGCTCTAATAATCTCATTCGACACTCCGCGAGGTCGATGGGTGCTTCAGGTTCTGGTATAAAAGGTTGCAAAGGTGTCGATACTTCTGGTCTCAATTCGAGTATGGCTGATTCCTCTTGCATTTTATCCTTATGTCGCGCGTTTGTTGTTGTTGGGTTCTCTAATGCAAGTGGTTCGTCTACGTTGTGGGCTTTAAGAATGAACGAACTTGCTTAAGAACAATATAAATTTGTTAACAAGTTTTTCTCTACACTGTGCGTTGGACGACAATTTGTATTGTTTATCATTACGTTATGCCCGCCTGAACAACCGATAACTTAGGACCCGAACGCTTCCATGTTATATGTTTTTCATTTCACAGATTAGCTATTTTTACATAACACGATAATATGCTACCTTAGATCATAATGCGGGAAAAATACATGTTTTAGTTTATATCACAATTTCAAATATACATACATGTTTTTTCAGATGCTTCTGTGGAACATGTTATACTTTTTGATTGTTCATAGGGATCGTCGCTTCTCGTTAACGCATTTAGTAAAATGTGGCTTTCTCCGTGATTATCATCATCCTCTTTCTTAGATACGCCCTTAGATTCGTCAGAAGTCGTACTATCTTCTTCCAATATTTTCATTAATTCTGAATCGGAATCTATAGACTTATCATCAGGTTCATCTTTCGCGATGTCCTTTAGCTCGGGTTTCATTTCACTCCGCCGGAATTTTTCAGTAATAGAATTTACATCTTCCGTTTTCACAATTTCGAATACTGGTACTGGCTCTACATCTGGCTTGGGTATTTCTGATTTTTCCCAATTCTTCGCCCATAAATATAGTTTCGGGTGATCCTTTTTCCTATTTTCGATGAAGCAGCAAGTTATTTCACAATTAAATATTGCATAATAATACCTCATTCTACTTCCGTTACGCCAAAAATCAATATGTATGTTATATCGACGTATCGAGAATATATCGAAAATTCATGTGAACATAGTGCAATATGAAAAAATAATTATATCATTATCTCCTAGAATGCTTATTATACCAAAAACTGGCTTAATATAAACGTAAACCAAAAGAGGTAGCACAACATTTCTAAACTTTTAAGATGTATTTAATACATGATAAGTAACTGAAAAATATAGTGATTTAGAAGATGGCATTAGTACTGGACCTACTGTCTTCTATGGCATTTTTATCTTATATTCTTGTAATCTCTCCCAGCACCAAGATGATGAAAATCACTAATTTTTTTAAGGTTTCGTGTAAACATTTCACGAGATGATTTTTACACACTTTGAAAGATAAATTACAGATGCAAACATCAATTCGGAATAGTAATAAACTTTGAACCGAAAGTTAGCTATAGAGCAAACTCGAATTAACACTGAAACGTCGACACGTTTTACACAGAAATTTACGCTCATTGACGGCAACTAATGTGAAGCATTGATGTCAGAAAATAAAATTGAAAAACTCGTGTAAAATCATACATAACACCAATGGATTGTGGTTGAACCTCGTAAATCTACACAGACATATCTAGAAACGGACTGAACTCACAAATGTACATGGACGTAAGGACGCACTGTTAGGTATCACGTATAAAATACATAATATCAATAAATGATACTTTTAAGGATTGCTATGAAAAGATAGAAAGCAACCTGCTATTTATATTGTTTTCTAGAATACGTCTGCATAAAACATAGCCACCGTACTACAGGCATATTACAAACACTACATTCAAATGAAAATAAGAATATTGTGGGTACATACTGAGCAACGTTGATTTTCACCCGTAAGCTGTGAAGGATTTGTTGCATTTGTAACAACGCTGCTACTAAATCATAAGAACGCTTCAACATCGCTGTTCTTGTATTCATAACATCTTGATTTTTTGCTCTGTTGGGCAGACTGGAAACCATTAATAATGCAATGTGAAATCCGTTACCTAAACTTTACTGACGATGCCTACAATTTTATGTTATACATACCAGGTGCTTCACCAATGTCGTCTCACAAAAGCCAACGGCTCTTGCCATTGTTCGAACAAGTTTCATAAGGGGCACAGCAATAAAGTAGAAATACACAATTATCCGAAGCCTACCCTTCTTTCGTCGTTATTGCGATCAAAGTGTTAATACGTACGTATTATTACGCGCGCGAATATTCCCGATCGTACACGCACTTAATTACAGCAGGCAGATGATGTTTGCTTACTACATGTGTGCGCCTTTAAACTCTGTCGCACGAGCATGTCGATGGGTATTAGCTATATAGACAATTGATGCGTTTGTGTAATATACCACAAATCGATGAATTTGTATACGACTTGTATATACGAATCAGGCAGTACTTTACATCTTCATATTATACGAACAACCTTTAAACCCATCAACAAGCTTTGACAAATATGTCGGTGTAATACAAGTTTTACGATTGATAAACTCGCATAGGGCGACGTAGACCTGCTTTGCCTGGCCGCGACAACCGTGAAACATCTGGTACATTACTCCTTTTTTTTCCAACATTATCGTAATATTTACGATTTTTAATGCATTGCAATTGAGAGAGTGAAATTCAATGTAAATACTATACTATCAGCTTAAATACCCAGAAATTCTCACCTTAGTAACTTTCCTTCCTTAATCCAATCCTGATCATGAAAGTATTTCTTCGATGGTCTCTGCCTATACGGATGACGACAAATATAACAGACATACTTTTCAGGAACATCTTTTTCCCTTTCAATAGCGTTGCAATGTCCATGCTGCCAACACAAACAAAGATCGCATTGTATCATCAATCCATCTTCTTCCATGAAGCCGCAGGTACAATTTATTATTTCCTCTTTCCGTAGTTGCTCTACTTTTATCATTTCTCCATTTATCAGCATCATAACACCTTCACTTTCTGAAAAGATATAACTGATGACTAATGGTATTGAAATTAAGTGCTTAGTTATCAACAGTCAGGAAGATGAACTATGTAGCTTCAGGAAATATACAACGTAGTAAAACTTGCACAGTTCTTTTCTATCGTTTGCTTAATAATCATGGGAATTCCCAAGTTTATACAGTGCTGTGAATAACTATAAACTCATAGTAACTTTTACATTTTTAATTACAATCATACAGAATCTTAAAAAATCTTTTGTACATTTGTAAATTATAATTCAAAACAAAAATAAAAAAACGATGAATACAGATCTCCTTCTGCAGAAGTCTGAAAAAAAATAAAATTTATTTAAAAAAGTTATTTGTACGTTGTGAATAAATATAAACTCAACGTTAATTTCAATACATTTCCATTCAGTATTTCGTCAATTGTCCCTTATTTGTTATCACCTGTAGCAGTCGGTTAGGTACACTATCAATTAGAGTATTTAATGTTTCGTTTGAAATATCTGCCCATGCAAACTCTATTCTTCTTTTAAGTTCAGGGATATTGTTAATGGGTGGCTTTTCCTGATTGTGTACTTTTCTTGCAAGGATACCCCACAAGTTTTCGGTGGGGTTCAGGTCTGGACTAAGGGCTGGCCATGGTAACAGTTCGATTCCAAATTCTTGAAACCACTTTTTAGTGGAAGCGGCTGTATGAATGGGGGCGTTGTCTTGCTGAAATATTACTTTGCCGTCCTCAGTTAACGTAATGAACGGCAACACATTATCATGTAGCATTTGTTGATAACCCATAACGTTGATTCTTGCGTTGACAAAAGCCATTTCACTTTTATAATTCTTTTTAAATGCAGCCCATATCATCACTGAGCCGCCTCCTTGAACTCTTCGCGACAGGATTTTCCTCTCTTTCCGTAAATCGTGCCAATAATGACTCAAACCGTCTGGTCCGTCTAAATTAAACTTCTTTTCGTCGCTAAATATAACGTGTTTTCATACGTTACCTTTTTGAATATATTTATTGGCAAATTGCAGTCTAGCCTTGATGTGGTGCTTTTTTAATGCTGGTTTTCTCAAACATTTCTGGTATTTAAATTTACCGGACTTTGTAATCCACTTCCTAATAAGACTAGAGTCACATTTTAAGTTAAATTGATTCACTATTTTCGATGATGAAGCCCCAGTTTTGGAAACTTCTCTTAAAACTGCACGTTTTACGGTAGAGGAAAATTGCGATGGTCGTCCCGATCGTTTCATCTTGCCATAGTTTTCAATTCCGAGCTTCAGAAAATGTTGCACTACACTCTGCGATTTGTTAATTATGCACGCAATTTGTCGCTGAGACTTTCCACAGCTCCTCAAATCGATAATTCTTTGTTCTTCTAATTCGCTAAACTGAGAACCACGCCGCATGGTGTACAGTTAAAAAGATTGAAGAAAATACTTCAGAACATTTTTATTAATGCTATCGTACTATATGAAAGATGTTAGTACGATAGAATCCTTCCCGTTGAAGAACAAATAGAAACTGAATTTATAAATATTCACAGTCATATTCGTCCTTTTTTCGAACATTGAGCGGATAGTTGGTACTGATGAACATAAACAACAAACTTCTTCTACGCATAAACTCATACTATCGGAATGTAAACATAATTAGACGTGATTAGGAAACTCTTGGAAATATCGAAGAACGAAAATGGAAAAAGTACTTGAGTTTATAATTATTCACAGCACTGTATGTACAATGTCGATAAAGTCAGTAAAGGATTGAGTATGAAATGAAAACAGTTTCAATTTTGAGTAACACGAAACAAAGGGAAAGAAAAATATACCTTCTATATCATTATTATCTCTTTTGGCAATATCCCCTTTTAAGGGATCGCCTTTGTCAAGATGAGAATCGTTTAGATGACCTGAAGAATAATGAAAATATAAAATTGTATCATCATAATTTTTAAATACATTTTACATTAAGGCCATAGATTACTGAACTCAATCTCGCTAATTAAACGATAACAGAATCAGGTCAATTATAATTTACACTTCCGCATTTGAAGCACAAAAACAAGAGCAACAGCTTTTTTCCAATATTATGGGGTACCGAAGTTAATCGCGCATATAGTTACGGGAATCAATTAGAATCGTGACATTGCCAAAAATAATAATTAAAATTCAAATGATTAAGGTAAAACAAACACTACTATGAACAAGTGTTAACGAATTGAATATGACGACAGTATAAAACTAACTCCATAATCAATAATCTTATTTACCTATGGCCTTAAATAGTATTACAAATAAAATGTAAAAGGCGTAAATTATACATCTGAGTATTTCAAGAATACCACACAATGAAAAACAAAACGTATGAAAGGATCCGTACTGTTTCGACTATTTTCGTCGCTCTTTGAATCTGATTTTCTGCGACTGTATCTGTACATTAACCTGGTTGGTCCTTCCGCGTCCAATGCACTATCATCCATGTCTTCATAATCATCCATATACTCCTGAATTCCTGAAACACAAAAGAGATCTAACAGGCGACGTTGAAATCAAAACTTTAAGTCTTTACTTACACGAATATACTAAGAATTTTACTTTTTATTTAATTTTAATTTTAATTTTAATTTTTTAATTTTAATTTTTTTAATTGACCAGCTGATCAACCAAAAAATCTCTTTGATTGGTCAGTGTGGTCATCCGGAACGACATACATGGGTATTTAAGGAGTTCCCATACCGGTGACACGCCAGTATCAGTGTCACCAGACCCTGAGGAAGTCAACTGCAATGTTGACGAAACGTCGGTATAATTCTAATATCTCAAGACGCGGCCCTAACTCGGAAGCCACAGTAAGTAATCATGACAACGGTCGCGAAAGCATCAAATCGTTACTAAGAATTTTGTTCATAATATGTATATATTGAATAATTTCAGTGCAGTATGCGTACTTATTATGTAATTGTATTTTACGTGTTTCCAACGCGTTTTTTCAACCCATGTATGAACGAATAATGATAATAAATTTTACAGACTGACAAAACTTATTGAAATGAATACCAAAAACCTTAATAAACATATGTTTGAAAGTTAACTATTTTAGAAATATTCAATTTTATAATCCAGAAATAAATGCGAATACTTTCCTGTAATACATGTATGAATTTACATGAAATGTACAAACGTAATCACTGAAATAAATTCTCGCAGATTGGCTTAAAAATTCAAATATTTAATCTCTTTAGAACGCTTAACTTCCGCACGTATGTTTCTTTAAACTTTTTTGATTCTTTCGGGGAGTTCAATCAGTTTATAAAATTTGCTTACAAAAATCTATGATTTACGCATACTATATACAAAAATCAATATCACAGTATAAAGCAACTGACCGACTTATTGTTGATTTTTTAAAAAGTTTTAAAGTATTTAGTCATTAAACTAACTGAAGACATCACATGGATCTAGTGGATGATTACTTTATCAATATCATTCGTTGAACAATTTGTATCTAAGAAATATTGACACCCTCATAACATCTTAACAAACAGCGTAATTCGTAATATATCCTCACCATGTCGTCTCTTTCCTTTGATTGATACGTCGGAGCTGTATTCTGACAATTGCCTTTTTCTTTGGCCTTTAACTTGATCAATTTGTACAGCTTCATCCAACGATTTTGATCTGTCGACTCTTTGCGTCTCTGACGTAATAACTGGCCTTACCGGGAGAAGTGTTTTAATTCCGGATTGTGTTTTTTCTTCTTTCACTTTCATATCGAACAGCGTTCCCGGAGACATAGCACAGACATTCTCTTGCTTTTTCACTGTTTCTTCTTCAGCTTCTATACTATGATTCGACACGCACGATAAAGTTTCCATTTTAATGTCCTCCTTCTGCGGATCATTATGCCCCTCGGTATTCAATGTGTCCATTTCAGCATCCGCAATTGCCGATAGAGTTAAAGATGGAAATTGTTGCGTGGGATTTGTGTTTGACGAAACGCCAATTGAAGATGACTTGTCTTGAATGGATTTTTTCTTGTTAAACTTGCCAATCCTGTCCAAAAATGTGCTTGCTTTTTTAGGAATGATGTCGTCAATTGATTCGCCGATGGTTCTAGCATACGCCAAGTCAGCAACATTGGGAGTGGACCCCAAGAATTTTGAATACTCGGGATGGTAATGTTTTATATGCATTTGCAACAGATTTTCTTTTCGAAAGTTCTTGTTGCACTCTTTTTTAGGACACTTGTAAGCACTGTCTTCCATTTCCACACGAAGTCCTCCGATGAAAACCGCTATTGCACATGAAATAATGTAATTCATTAATCCTCATATCTAATAATTTTTTGTTGTATTCGGGATACACTGCGTGACTCAGTACATATATGAAATAATGTATTCACACATTCAATGCATTTTCTCAGAATTATGAGAAGTAAAAGTCTGTTATCATAGACTTATAAGCATTGAAAAAATACTTGCAATTAATAAATGACTTATTGACTAATCATATAGTACTTAACTTACACTGAGATTAATATTACTTCATTGCAAAAAGATTACATCCATGAGCAACAATATAATAAACATTTTCCTATGTGCCTGTTGCCTGTGTTGAATATATTATTTATACATAAAGAAGACAAGATATATGATTCTTTGTACTTACAATATATTAATCCTGGAACTTGTATGAGATGTAAATAGAAACAGAACTAATGAGAACAGTGAACACAGAGAATGTTCAGAGAATGAATAAATTTCAGATATGTTTGCGATTTTAAAATAGTTTACAGCATATGTCAAAGATATTAAAACTTTAGATGTAAAAAATAGAAAGGATAAATAAAAAAACATAATTTTAATCAAAATCGCCTAATCGTGTAATGTAACCTGTATTATAGGGCCTTCCGATACTGACATGCTTATAATTTAGATTCTGTTATAATATTCATGATGCAATGAGGTCTATACACATTTATATAGGAAGCACCACATGTCGCCAGCTAACAACTATACCGAACAATCATAAGAAATATTGCTTTGATCAGATAATGATTTCAAAGAATGGTTATTTTAAGTTAATGTACCACATTTAAGACAAAAATCTAATTCCAGCTCTTTACATCATTTTAAAAATCGTGACAAGGCTAGAAGTTACAAAAACTCTAAACTTGTATCCAAGACCACACTCGGAATGAAACTTAATGAAAAATAATTATATGCTTAGCCGAAGGTTTATATTAAATATTCCTGCCTTTAAGGGATACATCGGGCGACTAGTCTTTTTAAAAAAAACTGTCCTCAAAACTTTTTCTACATATCATGTATTACCAAGAATGTAACGTGTGCTTAAGTTTCATTCTTCCAGTCGAGATGTACCCATGTATAATTCTTGTACATGGTAAAATAAAGGATATAATTTATATAATTCATTGAAGCTTACCACCATCGCCAGCAGGTGCAGTGGGTGGAGTACCAACAGGCAAAATGGCAGGATTTGGAGAGGTAGAAAGAAACGTATTTTCCGCAATGAACGATGTCTTTGATTTCGGTAATAAAGTCTTTATCTTTTTTGGCACTTCTACAGACTGTTCTTGCTTTGATCTTGAAATAGAATTTCGCTTTTTTCTATGAATACAGAAATCAAATCTTTCAGGGTCAAAATCATATTGTCCCTGATTCTCCATAAATGATCTAATATCATTCCGTGATCTGAACTTTTTGCCGCTAGACTTGCTGTAACAGAATGATCATCACGAATTAAATGTAATGATTATGCTAGAGTATAAGAAAATATTTTTAATTATAACGTCATATTCGTTTTTTCGAATGTTCTGAAATTAAATAGCCCATATAGAAATTTTCCCATCATCACAAAGAATGAATAGGAAGGAGAACAATAAATTTGTTTCCAAGAACAGAAACATATGAAAAAACTTTATAATTCAATTATAAAAATATAACAGATTACTTCATTTATAAAACTCGTCTATCGGATGAGCACAAATTATTCCCTAACCATTTGTAGTACTTTACGATTGAAATTCGTTAGTACTTCTCCACACCAGATATACCACAGAGCATTTACTAATTGTTGAAACTCATATAAAGCTTTTTACTAAAGACATGGTATAACTTTCATCACAATACAGCGCTCACTAAAAGAAACAAGTGAATGTTGGTTAACATGAAGTATTGTGTAGAAATTAACCATTTTCGAACAATCCCGCGAAAGTACTCAGACTTATCAGCAAACCCGTCACACGTTTCTATAATTTGGCATATCTTTTTATTAAGGTTTACACATAATAGAACACGCAAGGTATTTCTGATTATTCCTTGACAACAATCCCGACTTTCTTGGTTCTGATCAGTTTACTGACAACAAACACGTCCTATGTCCTATTATGTCCTATGATGAGCTAACGTATTGTTGCCATACGAGTCAGATATGGTTTATTCGTCATTACATGTTTGTCAAACACTTTGTTATAACTTCGTTGCGAACTGTCCGTATTTGAAGTCTGTATCATACATTTATGAATGTCCTGTATTGTACTATGACACCAGTTGATTACTGTGGGGATTCCACCGAGAAAGGATGTAGAAATGTACTAACGTGTGAAATTAACTATTCTGAAAATGTTCTGAAACACGAAGTTCCATACCCATTAAACATTTCATGTAAAATCGTATTTCATAGTCATTATTTTTTATTAAAAATCTAAAATCTTTAAAAAACTAATTGAAAATATCTTATCATCTTTATCAACTTTAAAGTGCTCTCTATTGCTAAAAGATGTAGTATTTTTTTAATAAATTGTCTTACTGTATGAATAGAACATCCCATTTCCCAGCAGATGTCCCTGCTTTTCTTTGAGTAAAATGTTTTTGCCACCCTGGAGGTAATCTTTTGTCCGGAACAATGATGGAACGTCGTGAGCCTGCAAAAGTATTTGTACAAGCGACCATAATGGTAACTGCAGAATTCCGCGTATACCTCCCTTGCACAGTTATTTCAAATGACACAAGTTGTATATCTGTACATACAAGGATACCCAGCTGACATGTATGTATAAAAAAGCTTCTAAATACAATATTTTCGAAATTCTAAATACAATAAACTAAATAAATACATAAAAATCCTTTTAAGTCTTACATCAACATACTCATTGCCATTTGTCTGCACAAATGATTACCACCATTTTGAACAAGCCTTTGAAAATCCAACTACAGAAAAATTATTTAGATACAATGATTTTACAACTTGTGTAATTCCTGATCTAATACTAGCCTCTTTAACCCATTCACTGCCAGACAAATTTAGAGCGTCTTGCCCTGGGTGCCAAGGTTTTATTTTAAAGGAAACATGAAATCTTACAAAATATAATAATATTAAGTTACTGATATAATATTGTAATGGCATTTACAGTAATTTTTATTGAAAAAAAAAAACACTGCGAGATAATTCGTAGCTGGCGTCACTGAATAAGATTCCTGTACTGAGTGCCACTTACGAGTTACCTCGTGGTTTTTTTTTTTTTTTTTTTTTCAATAAAAATTTTCGTGTACAAAGGGATTTTCTTTTCTTTTCGTTTTGTTTGATTTTACAAGCTCGTCACCTAATTTAATCTAGCGACAGTCAATAATACAGATGTGTAATTTTAGTAATACATTCATATATATATAATTATTATATTACAATCTAATCATTTAAGTTATAATTTTTATAATAAAAATGGGTAATTAATATGTTTTTTAGATTGTATAAATTTTTCATTCATCCTTTCTAATAATTCCTAACTCAAATAGCCATTTTGTAATCAATCTAAAATTGCAGCACACACTACGAGATACCTCGTAGCCGGCAGTTGTGGTACACGCGCATACAACGAGACATCTCGTAGTTGGCAGTGAATGGGTTAAATAAAGAACAAAGGGAAACGAAGTTGGAAAATTAATGATCTCATTGAAATAGAACAAGGAATGCCTATTTTACTTGAAAACAAAACTATAAAAATATTAGCATTTACGCAACTACTGCGTGACACTAATTTTCCTGCAGCTCATATTTGAAAAAAGTATACTACAGTAGTGCCTTGGTTAAGAACGGCCTCGGACACGACGTACTTGATTAACGACTCTTAATTATGTGAACCTCTATCCGATCTAAAAAAACCGGAATGGTGGAACGTATTACCGTCATTAACGGAGGCAACACTGCATTTAGCACATAAAGAATTAATTAACTGATTAAAATAGTTTTTTGTTGCAACTAAAAAATAAAAATCTTTTGAATTGAGACTGAACATTAATAATTAATAAGTCACCCCTCCTAGATTTTTGAAATATGTAAGTAATGTTTAGAGGTACTGTAAGTACCAAAAATCATATCTGCGTACCATCACTTCCATCAACAATAAAAGATTCAACACCTTGGGGTTCCCCATCAATCCATTCAGGTCCAATATTTTCTTCGTGTTCAGTACTATTCTTCAGTAGTATTTCCTTCTTTGTTTTTTTCGTATATGTCTTCACTTTTGGAATATTAGGATCAAATCCTCTAAGTAAATCAGTACCTGGATCATAACATGCTCCAAATAATGTACCATCAAGGTCAACTTTAGTTTCTAAACAGTAATCTTCAGCTTCCATGGCTGTCACTTCTTTTTTTGTAGATTTGTCCATTTCATTTTTTGATCTTCGTCTGGAATGTGTGTTGAACAGTTCCATGACAGTATGTTTCCTTTTTTTATCCCTTCGTTCTTGCTTGCTACCTATATATTCTTCTCCTTGACCTGGTAAATGCTAAAAGGAATATCACAAATAATAGAAATTTTTCAATTCAGTGATAACTTTACAAACAAAAATGTTCAAGCTAGATGCAAATGATTATTTCAGAAATCTTCTCCAAAATATCAGAGTAATTTAAACTTGTGTTCCGATTATTGATATCTTTTAAAAATATTTCGATTGAGACCTTACTTAAAAAATGTATATATATATATTTCCTCTCAACAATTTCAGAAAAAAATAGCGTGGGCAAACCAGCAGTAGTGACGTGTTTACTGATCTTCCTAGGGAGGACAAAATGACAACATAACCTTAAATGTATGTCTCATACCTTTATAGGTCTTGTAGCGATCTTAGTCATCTTCGAGGACCTGATAATCTTTGCATATCCATCATCGAATAGTACGTCATACCTATCTACAAAAAACAAATCTTTTGTGACTAACGTAAATATAATCTAGTACAGCGACTTAAGGAGATAATATTCTACTCGATGGAACACGTCAAACTAGTAACAGAGAAAGAGAGGAGAAACAACGTACTCCCGTCTCTGTTCCGAGCTTTGCATATATCTCTTTCTCTCCATCCCGCGCATGCACCCACCCACACAAACTTAGTTAAAGCTATATAGAGGGGGTGGTTGCAGCACAATTAAAGAAAACTTCATATAGACTTTCTAGACGAAGTATTTTAATAGTATTTTTATCACATGGCACTGTGCTACAGAAAAAAAGTGTACGTGAACATAAAACAAGTATGTTCTAAATTAAAAATTAATTTTTACCACGTACAATTTTTTTGCTATCGTGTTAACAAATCTGTAAAACGCAAAAATTGATCATTGTGAAATTGAACGTTGTGTAAGTTGATGAATATTTTTGTGTGATTGTGATACTATTAATATCTTAAGAGTAAATTTTGTTACTTATTTCATACTCCTTGGTGGATAGTTATTTCTAAGCAGGACTTAACAGTACGTAAATTTCAGAATTTTCTAATCCATACACTCTTCTAAATAATTATGGTTTAATGTAAACTTTTGGTATTGTGGCAAATATGCCTGTAATGAAAATAACTGTATACATATTATTGGCAAATTTATCAATAAAAAACAACACTTCTATATTTACATTGTTTCATGTGCAAGGAAATCGTAAATGTACAAGGAATCTTATGAGACTATATATACACCTGTATGTTTCAGGGAAACCAAAGTTTATCTTGTTCGTTAGTTTTACTTGCAACACGTATATCTGTTGAATGTACCTGATTGTCATATATATTCTTGTGTATGAAGATTATTATTAATGTAATTCTGAAAATGTCCCTGACAGATCTATTTATTATGAAAATCAGATACGAACTTTCAAGGAAAAATAGTATGGTGCCTTAGAAATTAATGTGTATCACATTAATATTTAATGTATTATTGAACTAGCCTTTCTGAATATCCACAAAGAGAGGGGCGAAAGGGACAGAGAGAAAGGGCGTAGTCGTGGCTTATATTTTAAATAAATAACAATATAAATACCTTCATCTGAATAAACTAATTTGACTCGCAAAAACAAATAAATATTGCACTTAGCCAGATTCATTTGAAAGTGATAAGATGTTTGTTTCAATAAGATAATTAGTTTAAAACTTAAAACTCTCTTTCAAACCTGCGCTAAAGAATATACATGTTAATTTTTTAAATGTTTTTAGAAAAATGCCATAACACAAATAAGTTAGAAAAGAAGAATTCGAATATCTAAATAATCGCGAATACCGTAAAATTAATTGTGTGGCTTACCATTTCCTAAGACCGCATTTATCTTTGCCGGATATTTTCTACCATCGACCCACGTAGCGAGAATCCTTTCCCCTACCGAAAATTCTCTTACTTTCGTTTCCCTGGATAATAAGAAAAACAGGTATTGTGATACAGAAATACTTTATAATTTCATATTAGCTCCTGTGTAATATTATTTTTTGCATGTACTCTTGCAATAAGCTTTATCTTCTCGAAATGAATTTGGACGTGTCACCTTCTCCTTGTAATATTCGTGACTTTCCAGCCGATAATAGCCAGCAGTGACATACGTAAATTAACATCATTTATAATTGCATACTGGACACTAATTTGCACTCTGATTGCATACAATTTGATTGTGGCATTAGTAAACACTTAGCTTCGTCCCACAATTTATCTAAAATTAAATTGTCGTGATCACACCCGACAAATTGAAATTGTTGACCACTATGGACTAATGTTCTTTTACTATGTTTGTTGTGAGTTTTTTGACACTTTTATATGGAATTCTTTAATGTGTGTTGAACGATAATTTTGTAAGTACATAGTGTGCCCGTTAGGTAACGAGACTTAGTTTTCCTTTAACATACTCGCACTATTGCAAGATAATGCACCGTTCGCATTGCTAGAAGACGTGCCTACAAAAAGAGTATACTATGTTCATCGAGTTAGCCTTTTTATTTGTTGAATTACAGATATAAGCGTGAGAGATGTTTAATGCACTAGACCAAATTCTTTGTAATGGACCAAGAAACCATTACTAAATTTTATTTAGACGCGAGAACCTTAAGAAGGTACGCGCTTGTAATTTCACAATGGACAAAACTTACTGGATGAATGGATTATACTCGTTTAAATGAGCATGTACTTGGAATGCTATACTATTCTACATTAAATCGATTAACACACGTACAGGAAAAGTAAATCTCGTTATATAACAAATGTGATGTACGTACAACAGAATAAGTATCAAAAGGTGAGCCAAATTTGAAATTGCGTAACAATTCCAATGGTAATTTTGGGAATATAAAGAATCAAAGACAAGTTAGACTTTGAGCAGGTATTATTACAAAGTATTAATATTTTGTAGAGTTCTGTAACACAATAAATCATGCACTATTGGCCCAATATTACACAGTTCTAACATAATATATAAGAGAAGACGTACATGAACTGCTAGTAACAATAACAAGAAATGTGTTGCTTGGTAATAAAGACAGTATGCAAGAACAAGAGAGAACGTCAAGAGGGTGAGTTCTACAGTGATAAATCATTGATTCTACCGCTGGTATTATTAACACACCAAATTCTTTTACTGCATTATCAGGCACATACCTAATTATATAAATAGAAAGGTTGTATCAGAGTAAGAATTTTTTTCATTCGCAGCAATTCTTTTTCTTGCCTCAAAACCATCGGGGAAAATCGTAAATTATTTGTTGCCTGAGTTTTCGAAGCAAGGAAAAACGCTGGAATCGAAAAATATTCTATTACCTGACAAAACTTACTATAAGAGAACTACGTTACTAAAACCATATCATCTGATGAAGGTTCATCAACAATATACATAAGGAAATTACAGTGATGTACAGTATTACAACTACTGTGAGAAGCTGCTAACATTTCTATATAGAGCACTGTGTTTCTAAGGCATATTATGTTTCTCACTTACGGAGATGGAGGTTCCCAAATTTGCTCGCTTAAAAGAAAAAAACAAATATAAATTGTTTAAGTAGTGTGACGAAAAATGCATTACATAAACCGTAGTTTATTAATTCACATGAAGATACTAAATAAGGTAGTGTTATCAGAACAAATATGGTATCATATATCATTGTGATGTTATATTTGAACAATTAAATTTACACCTCCAGATTATTCTTCGAGATACAGTTTCTTACTTTCGTCATATACTTCCAATGGGAAAAAAATTAAACATGGGCTGACAAATGAATAGTAACTTACGTCGGCTGAGCTTGCAATACTCGTAGTCTAGAACTATCCATTGGAATCCACTCATCGAATCTTGAGCTCCACTTGTCAAAGTGTATTAGAACTTCTTGTTCAACCCAATCCGTCTCCACTACCTTGGCAGAATACCTGTTATTGAATGTTACAAGGCAATAAAATATCAGAAAATTTCATCTTTTACCATCTGAGATAAATACTATTTCTTAATATATATTGAGATTGTAGTTATTTAGATGCAAGGAGAAACAAATTCTTAGTCAGAAAAGTATACTTAATAAATGAATATCTAAACAACGAACAAATTTGTCTAATGTATATTTCCTTATAACAGTAACAGTTATATTGAATGTGCATACATATGCTACAGATGCGCTACAAATTATCATTTAAACTAACCATGTCTGTCTACTAGAATTCAATCAGATACAATCTATTTAATCAAATGCACACGAATGACATTTACCTATGGTTCTTCTGCCTTAAATGTTATTTGTCTAAGCAGAGAGTATTTGACTGCAATATAATTCAGCCTCCTGCAGTGACTAGATACTTTCCCTTGGGTAAACAACATTTAAGGCAGCTACCATAAAAATACATTTACCTAAGCATGTAGTATTTGACTGAATTTTACGAGATAGAGGCATTCAGACTGAAATGACAATTTGCCAGCAACATATACATGGTGGCCCATCATAATTATGCCATGCGACTACTTCGCAAAATTATTTGTTACTAGAAAACATGCTTCAAGTAAAACTTTCTCTT
This sequence comes from Hedychridium roseum, assembly GCA_963989215.1. NCBI lineage: Eukaryota > Metazoa > Arthropoda > Insecta > Hymenoptera > Chrysididae > Hedychridium > Hedychridium roseum. The sequence goes on along the minus strand of OZ022318.1, from coordinate 7,581,695 downwards.
TTCTCAGGGGGCATCTTACAACAGACATAAATTTTTTCCAGGTAGAGTTGTGTCTGAGAGTTCAAGGTGACCTCCTTTTTTTAAACAAAATAGTATCTTTTCTTTCAGTTAAACTTGTAGCCCCCATCGAGACAAGTTCATTGACCTAAATATGCTGATTTTTCCAGCAGTGCTCAAGGACATTTAGAATTGTGTAAAAGATTCTTTTGCTGGTCCTTAAAGTCTTAAGCACACCTATGGCTAAAAAAGATTTGTGCCCACCATAAGATGTCACCCACGGAACACAGTAAGTTTTACTTGAAGCGGTTTATTCGAGTAACAAATAATTTGAGGGATAATCATGTGTCAAGATTACAATGGCTCACCCTGCGAGTCATTTACATATGAGAACTACCATTCTGAATAACTGTGCTTCAGAATCATGTGATTAATACAGTCTGACCAATTGTATCTTACATACAGTATGTATTAAAGGCAATCTGGGAGTCCACATAATGTTCGAATAATAGAAAAATAGAAGAAAAATACAAGGGGACCACAGAGTTTATTCGCACAATATTTAAGGAATCAGATTTACATGATGTTCCTTGCTCTACCAAAAGTTGGCTAATTTGTTGTCGTTTACAATTTATTTCTGACAATTGAATGTAAAATTTCAACATGTAGATGTAGAAAAACGGTATCACTGTTTAAAAGCCATATTAATTCTTATAAGACTGTCATTGAATCAGTACGTACATCTGTTCATATAGATATACTCAAATCATAAAAATAAAGAAATACATCTTTTTTCAACATGCATGTGAATCAGGCTACTCACCACTTTTCATTGAAGTCTTTAGCTTCCAACTTTGCACCAGGAAAGAATTTAAGACCTCCTCTATTAATCAATTTTGACCTCAATTCACCTTTATCAGCATTCCTTGATTCTAACACTTTTGTGTCTTTTGGCTCATCTTTGGTAATTACGTTGTTGGCAATATCCTCCATTGTAACATGTTGTTCAACTATTCCTAACTGCATTGCCATGTTCTCTACTTTCTCCCCTATACTGTCAACTGTCTTTGCTTCCATATTAACCTCTGCTACTTGTTTTGTGGGATTAGTATATTCTCTTTTCGTGTTCACTAGTTTGTAGCCATTGTCTATAGGTATTGTTAAATTCAACATATCGGAAGTGTTTGTTAATGATTTTGATTCTGAATTATTCGTCTCATTGCTTTTGTCAGCCAGTAGCATTTTAGATGATCCTCCTGGTAATGATGACATAGAATGGCTCATATTTAGGATTTCAGAATTAATCAGATCCAGATCTTCTTGTGCATACGATGTTGATGATTTTACTGACATAACTACAGGATCTGTAAAAACAAATTACATATGATTTTAGAGCTATCAAATTGATTTTTATTTGAACATGAAAATATAAGAATAAGTAGATTAAATATCAGCTAAAAATTATATTCATGTAGTACATATTAAAGCAGTATGACAAATCAATAGCATTTATGATGATTCTGGTATCCAACAAATTTTACAACAACTTTTTACTTTACATTATTACTTCCATCATTCATATTACATAATGAAAGTAAAAGCAGTTTTCTACCTGAAAGTATACAATGTAAAATATCTTGAGCTGTAATTCTTTTTCCTGGCACCTAATAATGGGATATGCATTATAACGCAAATATTAACATTAATCGTATAAGTTTCCTGATTTTAGCACACTAAAGATTCTGGATTTGCCATCATTTTACTAAAGGTATTTCATTACAAGCAATAATTCATAGACTTACTGAATGCAGTACTATGGGAATGACATGTTTGGACATCAGCTATTAATCCTGACTAAATTTTACAACACAGGCAGTCATAATGTTACATTAAAAGTGTAAAGTTTACACAGGGTAAATAAACAGAATTCCTCAATATGAAATTTGATGATCTAAACAAATAATTATGTAGAAATACAGAATTACCTTTTTCAATAATTATACCTACTTTGTTGGAAACAGGTGTTACTTTGCATAAATTTATTATAACAACATAGACTATGCAAATCCAAGAGAAATAAATATTAGACTAATAATATAAATGAATAATAATGTAAATAGTAATACATTCTATGTCGACCACTACCACATGCTATATGGTAACTGTGACAGCATGACCCTTTCATTTAAAATCATCAACAATATATATTCTACTGTTGGTTTTTTCAATAATAATAAGAAAGGATTTAAGCAGACACTCACTAATTTATTTTATGGTTAAGTCATGCGGTCTTGTCTGTCTTTATATAGTTATTGTATTCTTTATTATTACAGTCTCTTTATGTATACATGGTTTGTATCAAAGGGTTTTATCCTGTTAAGAAATAAGATATAAAAAGTAAATAAATTATAGACACACATACTACTTAACACAATGCTAAATAAATTTGATTCCTCTGTACTCATAAATTTAGCATAGATATTATTGACATTAGTGTCAGTATTTCATCATTGCATGATATTAAACTAAGGAATGCTACAAGTTTGAGTATAACTTTTTTTTAATACTATAATGTAGATTAAAAGTAATGAACTTCATGAATAGACCTGATAAATTATAAAAACAACTTATGTATTTCTGGGTGCAAAAATACCAAAACATGTATGAAAATGAAGAAAAATGAAACAAAACTTATTAAAAGCCACCGAGTGATAGAATTAGTTGAGAATTAGGTAAATGATCACCAAATGTATGGAAATCGAATTTGTTAATGCTGTAATGAATAATATAACAATATCATGGAAGCAATGTACAATAACATGTATAATTGTTGGTAAATTATTTTCGACCTGAATTACAATAACTCGTTTCTTTTCTAAAATATCACCGTTGTGAATAAGAAAGAAAAACTTGCGGTATGTGTATACAGAATCGTGTTAATAATTTGAAAAGCAGTGACATACGCATATACGAGCGGGAAGCTTAAAAAGCTTGCCTAGAACGATCATAAGATGTTGGTGTGAAGGGAGAAGAGAGGGGGGAGGTAGGAAGAAGTAGTGAAAAATTGTAGGTATGAACGTACATGTGCACTTAGGCACGTTATAGTTCATTCTACTTGGTTGGCATCTTTAGAGACAGATCAAGAAACTGATATTTAATGTTAATACGTAATAATCCATACCTGGATGGTTGTCATAATCTTGAAATATCGATGGCACACTGCCTTTCTTCAAAGAGAACTTATGTCCCTTAGCCACAGATTCGTAGTCTGCTCTCTTGAAATGTCTATAGCAAACAACCTGACCGGGTGTCGGCTTAAAATTTGTATCAAAACCGCCACTCGTCAGCCACTTGCTCCTCAGAACTACGTCCTTTGGAAACTTGTGAAGCGGCAAGCCTTTATTACGCGCCTCCTGCACATCGGCATCACAGTCTAGCACGCAGCATTTGCGCGCCATTCTCATTGGCCTCGCAGGCGGTGGTACCTTCCTACCACGCGACCGCGCTACGGGCCGCCGCTTCATCTACACAAAACCTACTACATAGCAACGATGAAACACGAAACTTTGTAAACCAACAACACTTCTTGCGACAAAATCACTAAAATCGATAACCACTTTTACGGTAAATCTTTCTTTTACAAGAAAACCACGGGTTTCTTCGTTCCGTTTACGATAAACGGCACACAGAAAACACCGACACAGGTACGATTAAACGAGCACGTTCACAAAATCACCGATCGTACTGCCGCGAGCATCAGCTACCACTGAGTACACGAATATACGAATGCGTATATCACGCGAGATCATAGGTACTGCGATAATGCGTCATGAACTCCTGCGCAAGATATTTCGCGCAAAGACCTGCAGCGCCGCCACTATATTAATGCTAAACTTTACTATGTCACTAATAATGACTAAAAATACATCCTATTGGGCAGTTGATGGATCCACACGAGTAACTTTACAGAATGTTGTGTCGTTATTGGTTACAATAAAATATGTCCAATTTTTGACATTTAGTTTGAGAGGTATCGATAACACGTATTTTAATATAGTATTTATTTTTATACGAACGTACTTGAAATATTTAAGCAGCTTTCTAAATCCCAAATGCGTGTACTTGATGCTTTTATAATCGAATACTAATTGACTACAATTTATAATTGCCATCACAAATGCCATTATACATGGAAAGTATGCACTATTTATGGTTTTCATAGTATTAGAAACACGGTAATAGAACTGTAACCAATATTTTATTTAATATTTATTTAATATTTATTTAATATTTGGTCTCTAATAAATATAAATAATATAAATCTATCGGCGGATGAATTTTGCAAAATTAATATAAACTATCATTCGCTGTATACATTATTGCAAAATAAAGTGAGTTCTCAGGCATGGAAAATTACTACTGACAGACGTAGGGTTGACCTGCTTAAGGGGATATATACAGTCGACTGGTACAAAATCAAGGTCATTTTTAAGATTTTTTTTTTTAAGACACGTTTATATATTTTATCATAGATCTTTTTTTATTCGATAAATATACATCTCACGATGTTCTACTATTTTTTTAAAGATCTATGATAAAATATATAAACGTGTCTTAAAAAAAAATCTTAAAAATAACCTTGATTTTGTACCAGTCGACTGTATATACCCCCTTAAGCGGCTATTACACTACCCGATTTTTAGGGCCCTAATTCCCCCCACTCTAACTAGTGCACTTATTGTTAGGGGAAAATAGGGGAAATTAGGGAAATAGGGCGATCGGGCCCGCCCGATTTGCTTAAATAAGGTCCCTAATTCCCTAACTGCGATCACACTGCTCTAAATTATAGTACTAACTGAGTTAGGGCTCTAGGGTGGGGGGAGTTAGAGCCCTAAAAATCGGGTAGTGTAATTGCCGCTCTACTTACAAGATACTATAGATATTACACCATACCCATATTAGTTGGGTATGGTGTAATATACAGCAGCAAGGAATGAAGATAAAAAACAATTGGTATTAAAAATTGTTGCAAATTTCAGATCCATCTATCCAGGTGCGTCGAAAATTACAAATCTGTAAAAGACTTTTAAGGTATTAAACATTTATCAACTTATTTAATGTTGTCTAAACCATTTTACCCATCCTTCTTTTGAATTTTGAATCTATTATTTATGTACACATAACTCGTTCACGGGCCAAATCGGTTAAGTTAAGTAAGGTATTTCAGATAACAAAGTGTAACATCATGTAGTATTTTATCATATTTATTATAAGGATCGAAAGTTTATGTAGTTAACTAATACGCTCTTACGAGAAAACTACCAGAGATGTACCTCACCAATTTATGTCCTTGTGAGATATGTTGTAGTACATTAAAAAGTATTAAACACGTATTTTTTGTACATGCCCATAAGCGAGTTTAACGGGTGAAAACCGCCACTACAATGCACCGTTAAAAAACATTTTTTGCTGCTATCTTCACAACGAGGTATAATTTTTTAATAGAACCACTGGAAAATATTTACACACTAATAAACAATACTATACATAATATTTTTTCAAATGGAGATCGCAACCGTTATTTCTATTTGAGAAAAAACGTAATGTTTCGGAATATCTTTTTGTGTAAAATTTAGAGATTTGCGCCAATTATGATGAAACCTGTGCAGTTATAAAGAAAATAAAAAATAACAGTTAACCACTTTTGATGTTTTTAAAGAAACAACCTTGTAGGGAGTAAATTGCCCTTAGGTTACATTATCTTATTTACTGATAAAAAAAAGTTTTAGCCAATTCTTCGATAAATTTGGTTCTGAATAAAACTGTCCATCGTTATTGTATTTCATTTATTTATTTATTCCACCTTCCTTGCCATGTGGCTTAAGGATGTTTGTACCTTATACAATTAGACAGTATACATATACCGCTATACGTTAACCTTCTAACTCTTTTAATTCTATTCTTTGGACTCCGAGACGAAATCTCTTCTTCATCTCCTTCTTCTCTTCTCCTCGCTATTTTTTCAAACTCGGAGGTGGTCTACTATCTCCTTCCTGATTTTTCCAGCGAATACATGTTTCCCCTTTCCCTTGGTTACCTCTTCTGCTACGACTACTACATCAACTGCGAACTTTAACGAAAAGACTTTTGTGTTTCCTATAACTGTCCGCCCTGTATTCTTTCTTTTGAGTTCTTCATCTATTCCATCTACATACAGTGGCCCACGAAAGTATTCGAACGCCTGTTTTTTCGGAATAACTTTCTAAAAAATGGAGATATGAATGAATGAACATATGAATGAAATTTACAGGATATATATGAGGTGACGTGCTGTACGAAATGTATATCTCAGTTTTTCGAGACAGGGCCTATAAAAAAGTTATAAAATGTACTTACAGGGTTCCATAAAAGTCTTAATTTTTTAATATTTGAATATTCCGAAAATCGCTGAAATACGTAAAGAAGTAAATTGTTTGAGCTAGCCTCAGTTCAAATTTCACGTCGATATGTTCATTTTTTAAAAAGTTATTCCGAAAAAACAGGTGTTCGAATGCTTTCGTGAGCCACTGTATGTCATAGTCATAAACAGTGTTATTCTGAGGTAAACATGCATATTAAAGACTCAAAATGCTAATAATTTCATTTTTAAAACTTTTTCATTAAAAAAGGGTGAATTTGATATGCAATAGGGTGAATTTTATTTGCAAAAGGATGAATTTGATTTACGAAAGGATAAATTTGATTTGCAGAAGGAAGCATTTGATTAGCAAAAGGATGAATTTGATTTGCAAAAGGGTGAATTTGATTTGCGAAAGGGTGAATTTAATGTGAAAAACCTGTAAGTAATTTCAAAATACTTGGGCAATTTTAACTTGACAAATTTTAGTTCTATCAAGTTCACTGATTTTATCTAACGTTGTCACACACTCATCCCGTGTTCCCAGTTTGCTCGAAATAACTCTGGAGTAGGCCGATATGGTACCATTTGCTTTTCCAATTTGGCCGAAAAGAGCATGGGGCTAAGGGTATGTATGGTCCACAGGCAGAAGTCTGTGGTATGGTCTAAAGCAGAGATCACCACTAATGGCCCGCGAGAAAATTTCGCTGGTCCCCAGAGAAATGTGGAATATACTTACTCATCACGTTAAGTTATGTTTTAAGATGTATTGAAACATAATTCAATTCATAACAATACGTGAAAAGTTATAAAAACGCTACTTTATAGAATAACGCCACGGTAAATAAGTCGTACTGCTGTAGCTGCATTGTATATTTTATCCTATTAGTGGTCCGCGGGATTTAAATTATGAATTTACTGGTCCATGAGGTCAAAAAGTTTGGCGACCGCTGGTCTAAGGCCTATAAGCAGGTCTAAGCATAGGGCAATATTGAATCTAATTGTATACAGATCAATAAATCTAACGCACTCTGATCATCATTTTAATTCTCACCAGTTGTAGCGCTGCTATAGTATATTTTTAAGTTACATTGCTAACGTAGAGTGTGACTTATCGGGCCACTTGACCCCCAATGATCTGATCGAAAAATGTACATACATTGGATGTTAGGACCAAATGGGTAAAGGGTAGTTAAGAAGAGATATTATTTTGTCTATTTATATACATTTGTTACAGTCTGAGACTCAATATGACAACAAACAAATGATATGTGATCTTCAATCACTTTATACCTTAGAGTTTGCCAATCATTATCGGAATACACGTTCGACTTAAGTTAGAAACCCCTATTCAAGGATAACCATACAGTTTTATTGACAGGTAATATTTGACGGTAACATGACGGTAATATTTGGAACTGTAAACTCTTCTCTTTTGCTTTACTGACCACATTTACCGACATTGCCAAATGTAATCATTGTAATGCATGATTGCCATATCGATTATTTTCGCACGATTGTAGCTCTGGTTACTTCAGTCTCGGCGCTGAACGGACCATCTGACAAGGAGACGTCGCCAAGTTGGGATGGCCGATTTGTTGCAAATTTTTTATGTATGTAGTACTCCCCCTATAAAATAAATTTGCAATGCTGCTCGACCCTGCTCTCAAGAATTTTTATGAAAAACGGGGTTGAATATTGATGTGCTGCTCATATTCATTTCCATCAAAATTTTGTTTAAAACTTTGTAGCTAAGGCCGTAAAGCGAAGACTGATGATCGTAACACTGCCGACCGGGGTTCAAGTCTCCTTTGACCAATTTTTTTTTTTCATTTTTGACAGTTTTTCTTTGGCAAATATGAATAGGAAATGAAACATTTAAAAATCTAAGTATTATATTTTTAAAATAGAAAAAGTTTTGTTTCAAGACGTTGTACAGACAGAATGCAATTGTAATTTCGGTACGAATAATACACTCTTAATTAAGCTAATACTTAGTGCTGTATTCAACCACACTAATCTTTAAGTATATTCTACTAATTTATCATGGCGTCTATTACCGGTTGTATTTATATATTTGCAGGAGAAGTCAGACACGTTTAGAATTTTTGTACAACAAAAAGTAGGTGCGTTAGTTATTATTTTCAATAACATTTATGTGATTAAAAATAATACCCCCAAAATGCACTACTGTGTGCCAACAATGCGACGTATATTTTTATTGACAAATTAAAAATTTTATGAAGAAATTACAAAACTACTAGTACGGATTGAAGTAAAGGAGGTGTACAGCATCGCGGAAAGATACCATCAAAGTTAGATCGAACGGCTTTGCAAATTTACTTTGTAGGGAGAGTACTACATGTATAAAAAATTGGAAAAAATCGTCGACCCGAACTTGGCCACTTCGTCTTCCGAGTGGATCCAAATAGATTCCATCACAGTAGCCCCCGCCTCGGTATGAACGCAGCATAATATCACGTTTGGTCAGTTGTAACTGGTTGTAACTCTACTAAAAAGTAAGTGGACTCCCGTCGAAAAGTAAAAACAATTGAAAGCTAATGCTATTAACCGCGCGTTCACATTATATGGGGCTCTAAGAAAATTTACAATTTAGTTTTAATTCCTGCCATGCACAGCGTTGTCATCTTATACTGCCCCTAGACGATAACATTGGGCGTGACACGAAAATGGTAATGGGGCTCTACTGCCCCAAAATGAGGGGTCACGACAATACATTGCATGAGCAGTCTATCTCTATACCCCTATACCTCGTCTGTGGCTGTAACCACAGACTTCTATATAACAGTCTGTGGCTGTAACATAAAAGAATATCGTAAAATGTTTATTACCGACTGTTCAAATCGTCGTGATAGAGGTATGTTCGTATTACGGTAGATTTCGCCCTACGACGATTATCTTTATTTGGTGCTGATCTATGTTTCACGTTACCTTAATATGTATTTTGTGCAAGCAGAAAAGTATGGCGACGTGGGGGTGTGAAAAGTTTCACGACGTGGAGAACGCCATCAGTATTGAAGGAAACTTTGACAGCATTCTTGTGACACACGATCTGCAAGACTGTTTAGACGACAGTTTGGACCTACCAAGCTTTGGAAAGGTTTACGAGCAGACTACAACATTTGATTACGAAAAATATTCCGACGATGATTCTCCTATCAACGAAAGGCTGCGCGATGACAGAACTGGGTATGATTTGTTGATTTTCGGATGTCCATATATTAGCATTTGCCGTTTTGAATAAGCATATTGAACACAAATTGTTTTTCAATTTTAACGCACGTACTGCTGAAAAATAAGAATGACTGCCTCACGCGTTGCTGCATGTTTTCTGATCATTCCTAATAAGGTCATGCCATATTTTGAAATTGGACCCTTATTTTCATTCGTTAGGAAAATAGATTGTTACGATAATTGTGTGTTATAGAATCTTATTATCTATCTGTATAAACTCTGTGTAGGCGTGTTTGTCTGGTATATATTGCTAAAACCATGCACTATTTATAGCATGACAATTCATGTGAAAATCAAACAACATAAATATCTAACATGTCTATCTATTTGATCACAGAATTATTGCGATTACGTATTTAGCATTTATCATTTTACACACATGGATAGCAATGTAGTTTAATTTCTTGTTCTATGCTACATCAGCTATAAGGTATAATAAATTTCATTAAAATATTAATTGTATCGTCACATTGCACATAGTGATAATATATTGTTTTGCAGATACGTACATCATTCCATCAGTCCTAATGAAATTTACATGCGAATACGACCAGGTGAAGATGATTCTATGCCTGCTGACCCATCCCATGCAACCATTACAATTGAAAGTACCGACCCAGACACAAATCAAAAGCATATTAGCAGATATACCTGTGAATATGAAGGTTGTTCTCGCACTTACAGTACTGTGGGAAATTTACGTACACACATGAAGACACACAAAGGTAAGAGCATGTCAGTTTCCATGTTATGCTCAAGTCAGTGCCAGTAATGATCGTTTGATCAATTTAATATACATGTACAATTTAATATTTAGTTGCAGATAATTCAATTTTTACAATAGCATTTGAATTATCTAAATAAAGAGTACATTTTGGCCAGTTTTGAGCCATTATACTTCATAATTTATGACATATTGTAACATAGTATGCAGTGTACTAACATATTCACTGCCTTAACGATCTTTGATGACCAACAGTAGAATCACTGGCACATATGATATTTTACTACCATTCAATATTAGAATTCAACCATATATTCTATTGTTTTTCTTAACATAAAATAACTTGCTTAGCATGAATTGACAGTGAGACAACATATACCTCATTATAAATATATTAAGGAAAGTTTTTGAGGTCAACCCATGTGTAGTTATTGGAATGTTAGGTAAAATGTAAAAGTTAGTTTACAGTTTTCATGCCAACAAATTGTCACACGTACTTTTCCCACTTACATTCAATATGACTGACAATCAAATAAAACGTTTTTTTCTTCTTAGAATATAAAAGGTTAATAGAACTAGGAATGATATGTTGGACAACTGTATACTCACCAATGATTTTTTCATTTTTAATATGCATTTAATTTGTAAATATTTCAACAAATTAAAAGTTGTACAATGACACAGCACGGACATAACTGTGCGAAAAAGACACAGGGTGTTTGCTAAAGATGGTTTAAGGCTTTGTTGCTTTTTTGTTTTTTTTGTGAAAAAATATCGATTTTATTAAGGGAGACATTCTTTTTTACTTAACCCCTTGTGAGCTATGCAAATACATGACCAACGAATGTCATCTGCATGAATCGTCAGCGCATACAATATCCGGCCAGCCAAATGTCTCTGGTGTGCCACGGATGCACATGTATGTCTTTAATGAATGTCTTTGGTAACTGGGTATGTGAAAATGTATTTGTCCCAGGCAATTGTCATCGCGAGGTGCGTGTCATCTGAAGAACGCATTAACTCTGGGGCGCTCAGCACTCGAAAGATAAAAAAGAAATGTACTTTCTAAAACTTATTTTGCTTTTTTTTATATGTGGAAATCCATCTCTTGGCGCAGAATAACAAAATTTAGACGTTATTGTTGACAAAAGTAGTAAATAATACTTTTCATTATTCAATATCTTGCTCCTTTAGAGATGTACGGAAAATATTATTTATAAGGACATAAAGGAATGATTGTTGGTTACTAAAAAATTAAAAACTAAATTATCCTTGCCATAAATACATATGTTTGGTTTGTCATTATCCAAAGTAAAATACTGAGCATTTTAAAGAAAGTGGCGCATTGTTAACAACTTAACAGGGTTTACACGGAAATAATATTGTGAAGGATATTAAGAGTTACTAGCAATCATCGTCTTTGCATATCCAAGTACATGCCACAAATACAGATTTTACCTCTTTCATTTACCAACAATTACTGTGTTTCTTATTTGAGCGATACACTTCATTCAGTCTTTCTTATGTAGAAATATGTGTATTAGCCTGGATGAAAAAGTTCAAAGTTATTTTCTTTGAGTCCAGAACTTCAATTTTTTTATCTTTAGTATCTTCATCACATACTAAAGTGTCACATTTTTTCTTACATAAAGTATGTTTCTCTTGCCAAGCTAAAAATACGAAGCCTGGAATTGCCTTCAGCGAACATCCTCTTTATACATACTCTGCAGAGTATTTCAGAAATGAACTATCTCATTAAGAGAAAAAGTTTTATAGATGAAACTAAGTAAGGAGAAGTCCTATGAATGTTAAACTGGAAAAGGTCTGCTTCATAAAATAAACATGGTACAAACAATACTGTACATTTATCCATCAAAATGGATTAAAACCTCAAGAAGTAAAAGTTACAAATTTTTTGTTTACACAAACCTAAAATTTCCTAGAATGTGGTAATGTACTTCTTTACTTTACTTCAACAGTTATTCATTTGAAGCCTCTAGGTTTAGTAACTTTTATACAAAATGAGCCTTTTTGATCCAGTTTTAATAAACTTCATACGTCATTTTATCTCGTGAATGTTTTCCCTTAAAGAGGCTATCTTGTGTATACTACACATGCACGTGGAACCTTCTTCAATAATGCACTTCAAGTTAATTTGGTACCATTCACTGGCCAGGATTTTGTACATAAAATCACATGTGTTCCGTTGTTATGTATTACTTGCAGATTGTTATACAAAAACTTTGTTCTATGCTTAAAGGTTTTGTAATTTTGAATCGCAGTTTTATGTCTTATTACATCTTGCATGTAATGCTTTTGTTGTGGAACAAAATGTCAGATGCCTTTACTAATCCACGCTTCTATTTTTGTGCTTGCAAAGGAAAAGGCTACCAGGTAAGTGCAGGTGATTATAATACGAAAGCATATGTGTTTGCAGGCTGAAATAGCAGATTCATATGGAGTACACTCTTTGATCTTACAATTTTCCACAGTTATACGATTATAGAATTAAACAGTTTTTATTTAAATCATTCTCGTTGATTTAAATAGTTCGCTTTGATGTGCATGGCTTTCGACCATAAAGAAAGAAAGAAAAATATAAAGTTCTTAGAATATTTCATGCAGAAACAATTCTGAAAACTTTCAGGCGAGTATCGGTTTAAATGCGCAGAGCCGAGTTGCGGCAAGGCCTTTCTAACGTCGTACAGCCTAAAGATCCACATTAGGGTACACACTAAAGTAAAACCATTTGAGTGCAATCATAAAGGCTGCGAGAAAGCGTTTAATACGCTTTACAGACTGAGAGCTCACCAAAGGCTCCACAGCGGCAACACATTCAACTGCGAAGAGACTGGATGTGTTAAATTCTTCACTACTTTAAGTGATCTCAAGAAACATACCCGTACTCATACTCAAGAAAGACCGTACAAGTACGTTTTTCAGCATTTTGATTACCTGGCTTATTGCAGTTTTAGCTATGCCTAATGTATACTTAATAATCAGGACTAAACAGAAAACGTTTTCAAGTATATGAAAAGTGAAAATTTAAAATTGTTACACGTTACTATTACTAAAATGATGAGCTATAGAAAACTATATCTTTATTACACTTTAGTTGATGTGATTTTTATATCATTTACGCTGATATATAACTGCTGCGGAGGAACAAAAATCGTTTGCAAAAATGTAAATGCAAGAGTGTGGTATCGAAATTACATTTAAAAACTTAACATCGAACTTAGTAACGTTCATTTCAATAATTTTTGAAAACAATTTGTCTGTCCAAGTCTGCGACAAGTTCAAAGTACTGTGCATAAGTTGTTGGAACCAGTCCGTGTTACACACCTAGTGAAATGCTACAAGTAGTACATAATAAAATTATTTGTCATGAAAGTATAAATCTGCTAGATTTGTGGCATTACTAGAAGTAATACTCATTTGTGGGAAATAATATCTTTATTCTTTTAGTTCTAGATTGAGCGATGCATGCCTTCGAAGTGACTTGTGTCAATCGTTTTGGTATGGGCATAATAATGTTCATGTAATGTAGATTTATTGAACATTTAATACCATACGAAACCGAAAAAACCATAAAGACCATAAAAAACATAAAGAAAAGAATGACATATGACGTCCTTAAAAATAAGATAAAAATCCATTAAATGAATAAATAAATAAGCGACAAGAGACAAGTGCATGTAGCAAACATGCACAACTACTGCATGTTCTGTGATATCGGTTGTTTTTTCACAATTTACTGGAGTTTGTCTAAGCAGCTTCATACCAAGCACGTTTCGAAATATACTCGTAGTATTAGGGGAATGAATATTGTGCTCATAAAATACGATGGAACGAATGGTTTTGGAGGAAACATTTGCTGTACGGTGATGAAAATTTTATAGTTTGGCAAACATATTTTGGTGATTATTATTTTTGTTATGCTGGACTACTTCTACAAAAAAAGTATCACTAAACTGCATTGTCGTTTCCTCACTTGAAAAATAATTTTTTCTGGTTCAAAGCTATTTGCTGGTATTAATAACATATGAGTGAATTTCATTATGTTGTCTTGAAGTTCATGTAAGGCACTGGTATTAAAAAAACAAAAAAAAAACATGTGCGTCCTTTGGTGTCTCCGTCGGAAGGATTCAAATTTATCTGATGTAATTTTTGAAAAATAAGGAGCATAGTAATACGACCATTTTAATTGCCCTGATTCCCTGGATGACATTCATTTTCTAGTCTTACCACTACAATGCTTCTTTACCCGTAGTGCTCAAATGTTTCTTAACTTACTTGATAATTCTGTCCCCCAAAGAATTCCTGCCGCATCTAGATATATTGTTTTCACCATTCAATCCTTGTCAAAGCTCTGCATCAATTTATAGTGCAACGAAGAACAATTTGTTATTTTTCGGGACAAGCATTTTTGATTACTAAAACTAGAAGTACTGAATACTTTACAGTGTATCGATTTCCCACCACTCTTTCAATGGTGTAGCCGCATTGGTTTGAAAACGAGCATAAGTAAAGAGCGAGCCTTGTATATTACTCTGTTGATTTTTATGGTACGTAGAACTGACAGAGGGAAAAGTTGTTTGATTCCAATGAATGAACGTTGTTTCCGACAAATTATTACTTTTAAGTCAGACATTAGAATCATGAAAAGATGTTGTTTTCTCAAAGATTTAAGATCACCTGAAGAAGAATATGTCACACACAAACGAAGTTCTCTGTTTTTCAGATATGTTCCACTAGTGATAAAAATGGGCCAGATTTTTTTAAATGTTCTTAACTTTAAAATCGTTAGAAATGTAACTGAGACATGCCCTGCTAATACTAAGATTTATATGTTTCAAAAAAAATTTGTGGAATCCATCAAAAACAATGGTGAAGCGACGTTAAAAAGAGCACCGTGTAAAATGCAGTCACTTGTTATCAGTAAACGTAAAGATCATTGCAATAATTATCGCTGCAAGTTATTGTATGACAAGATAGTTGTAGAATTACGAGGACGACATGATGTCGTGCATGTTCTTTGTGTGTCCGTTACGGTATTGCCTAGCATGCAAATCCACGGGCATGTCTTAATGAGATCTTATGGCTTTCATCACGTAATATCCTTCTCTCAGGAATGATAATGTTGTCTCACACGAAATTGTTCAACAGTACTCAAACAGTTTTATAAATATTGCAAATCGTATTATCGAGAGCATTTGCATGCGGTGATTAAAATGCGGTACTTCGGGATTTAATTTATTTCCGTATCAACCAGTCACCAAAACATTTTCATAGACCTTACTGAACATTATTAGACATATCATTAATCCCTTAAGCTTTAGATCATTTAATAGAATTTAACCAAAAAATAGACATATTTTTTCAACATGTATTTTTATTTCTGACATACTTTTAATAATAAAATACGCAGTTTTGTGTAAATTATCCCATTTTTTAAATAAAAATTAACCAAATGTCATACACAGTACATAGACAAAATGTGGTGTACGGCACACTTAAATTTGACATTCTTTCTATACGATATTTCTTTGATTCGTAATTTAATATTAATAAATATTGTGAATTTCAGACTGGAAATACGTACATGCAAACGCATTATCTGTAGACAGTGGGACGTCTTACCAATAACGGATCACTATACGCACTTTAATCCCTTTTTTAATTATGTTTCAAGGTGCAGAGAAAAAGGTTGTGGCAAAGCGTTTACAGCATCGCATCACTTGAAAACACACAAGAGGACGCATACCGGAGAACGACCATACGTCTGTTCGTATGACGCTTGCAAGCGTTCGTTTACTACTCCTCATAGTTTAAAGAGCCATCTTAAAACACATAATAAAGCAGCAAATACTGAAGATTCGGTAAGTATTTCAAGCAAAAGGAGCGGACGGAATCATTCATGTTTATTTTTTTTGAGACGAACTTTGAGGTTGATATAGGGAAAATAATATCCCCGTGTGTGTACAGTACCGATAACTGAAGAAAAAAATTTTTATGTAATTACAAAATAATGGAAAAAATATCTTAGAGCCAAATCGACACAGTCATTACAAACTGTTGTAAGCATCGCACAAGAAGGATATTACATAGTGTTATTATTACTGTAATGGTGTGGGGGTAACAGATCAGGGCTACTTAAAACTAAATTATAATTACCATATGAATAATCAGATATTATCAGCACAGGATCATAATGACTTTTCTCTCATGTAAATCCTAAAAATATGATGGCGTCTACTTTTCAAACTGTTATACAACGTGGTCATAAAGCATGCAACCATATTTCTATAGCGTGTAGAAGAGGCGGAAGACGGGTAGAAGTTCGTGTTAAGGACTTGACTTTAAGACTTTCAGACATGTTTTACGAAAAAGTTACAAGAGAATTGTGGTATAATAACAAAACAGTGTTGCCCATTCATTATTGTCTGAATAAGTCACTAATTGTGGAAAAAAAAATGATCGATGAGTGTGAAATAGAAATTATGGATAAGCTATGGAAAGATACCGGGGACTTATTCAGAACAATACACAATCATCAGAAGTTTTTGAAACGATCGTACAAACTATTACAAGATATTCTATTCAACTAACAAGAGTTTGTGTCGTTGTTGGAGGAAAAAAGTTTCGAACGCTTATTGAAACATTTCGATGAATCAGTTTTAAAGATACCTTGATGGAAATACTTTCCAGGTAACTGATCTCTTCAGCACACTGTAGAAATAAAGCGATATGTTCTATGAACATCGCTATATAACCTTAGGCTTGAGTATTGTTTCACTTGTGCCACTTGACAAATTCACGGAAAATTTCCAGAAAAAAAATATACCTCATCAATCACTTTGACCTTCAGACATATCGAAAAAGTGTTAACATTATCCTATGTGGACTTTAAGCCAATTGACAGACGACCGTGGTTTTGGACCACTACAATTTCTAGTACTTATTGCTAATTGATTATGCAAATAATATTAACTATCCAGTTTTTGTATGATTAAAAAAATATTCAGTAGCATTTAATTAAAACAGGTACATTTGCAGAAAGCGAATGAGCTAAATGGAAAAAATGGTACAATGTGAAATTGGAATTTTACGCATTAAATGAACAGATATTTCGCATCCCAGCGAATTGGTAGGCTACCGATCTTAAGGAGCACATCTATGTGTATGACGCAAATTTCAATATAGACAAACTCCCGGTACATATTTACCTATACTGATTGTTTTCCTGTCGTCACACTGATCCTGGTATTGATCCGTAGTAGGTAGCGATTGTGACAGGAAATACCGGCATACCGATAGACGCTGTGATCTCTATGACAACGAAAGAACAATAAGGGTAGGTAATAGGCACCGGGAGATTGTTCACGGGATATTTCAACTAGTAATAAACATCCTTCAGGAGTGTGTAGAGGTAATTAAAATCAGGAAACAGATTTATATTAATTTATGTTCTTTATAACTTGTTTTCTTAAGTACAGCGATATGATGTTACTTAAGACTGGTTGTGTATATCGGTTGGATAAATAAAAATAAACAATTATCGGTTTTTATCATAACGGGGACGTTTCAGTATATGGGGAGTAAGTTTTATAGAATTAGAAACAATGAACTCAACAAATTTTCGAATTTACGAATTAATGTTTAATACACCTTCCACAATGAAACATATGCCATGTGTATACGTGTGCACAATTACGATCGGCAACCTCTGTCAACCCTCCATCGTAGTAGTGGTTCAAGTCGCATTGTAAGGGATAGCACCGCGTCCGTGAAGTACCTGGGTATACAGAAAGATAAACTTGCTAATGTGTTTTCCGCTGTATGGCGCATCCGACATATTTATCCCGTATATTTCTCTTCGCATTTTAGTTCTCGATAGTGAAGCGTATACGCCAATTGACACGCGGACAAGATCAGTTAATACCTTGGATCCTTCAACATATCTGAAAGTCAAAGTGATTAACAAAATATTCCTATCCCCTGAAGATTTACAGAATTGCCTCCCATAAGATCAATATCCCGCATAGTCATTATTAGAAAAATTTATTTATAGAATATGACTTAACAAAGTAATCGATTGAGTACTAGTTGTTGATATTTTCATTGGCATATGTAGTTACCAATTATATTGTTTTAGAAGCAAGAAGAGTTTACAGAGGCTAGTAATGTACAAGACCAAAGAAACAATGAGCAACCCAAACTAAACATTGAGACTGAAATTACAAATGCGGATATTATTTCCATGCCAACGTATGCAATAATACCAATAAACTCGCATGCTGTACAAAATAAAGGTACTATAACTTATGTATCTACACAAAACACAGTGGATCGACCCTTGTCGCATAATTCAATAATAAACTTGATCGATCAAAATACACTTAACAAAGCGCTGAGATACAACAGCACGGAAGGCACAACGGAGGTCCTAACACATCCAGAAGATACCAACAAAACAGCGGAACTTGCGATACTTACTACCGACGGCCTTATGTTAAGTGATTTTAGTGAAGGTAATATCGATGGATACAATAACGAAAATTTTGATAAGATGTTCGCCGGGACAAACAGCACGAGAATTCACACTAACGAAACAGCAAATAGTTCAGTTCAGTATGAATTGGATTCTCTAACTGAGAGTGATAATCACGACATAAATAAGAGATCCGATACATTAAACTTGCAACAGAAAATTCTGCATGACGGCATAGAGAATACAATAGCCAATATATCCAAGAATATGGGATTTATGAACGGCTTCAAAAAACATGAGGATCAAGATATCATCTCAAAAAATAAAGAAGCAAAAGGGCACAGGAATAATGATCGGGTTTCAGATAATATAAACGCTACATTATACGAAAACGATGAACAAGTTGCGAACTTGGCAGTTTCGATGGACAAACCGCAACTTTTTACGAATGAAATTGACGATCTTTCTTTTGTTAGCCACAGTGCAGCACGAAATGCAGCGACGATACATCATTCAAAGTCGGCGATTTCAATAATTTGTAATATTGAAAATCAGTCAGAGGCTGTAGAATTAGCAATAGCATCTGAAGAAGAAATCCCTTCACCTTGGATTGATGTGATGGCCCTGGCAACTGCGCCTGCGTTGCGAACACAGTCTCGGTCGGAACTGAATGCCTTTCCAACAGCTGTGCACTCCCTTGTAGATTTAGTTGGTCCAGAACCATATCCGTTGGAAATGAACAGTGAGCAGCAATTTACACAAACTGTTGAAAATACTGACTCGGTGAAAGTGGAAAATGATGTGGCAAGTATACAGCTTTTAAATCGCGTAGAGCAACTTAGAAAAAATAATGTGAAAAGGAAAGAAAGTAGGAATGTATTACAAGAAATAACAGCTGATGCAGATATTTGTAAATGTGTTGATTGCAAGTGTGATCAATCGCGAAATTGCCAAAATAGTACATCCTGTTCTGCGATGGAGCATGTAACGGAAAACGAAACACCAATGAAAACAGTCAATGATTTTGTTCTTTCCTTACGAAAGGAATGCTTATGTAACGACGGGTCCAATGGCTGCGATTCTTGCTGTGTAGTAATTTGTTTAAAAACATTACAGCAGTTACAAAAAGCTTTGACTTTAAATTGTTGTAAAAGCAGTAATGTCTCCTGTTGCAGAGAAAAATTGTTGCCATCTTTAATGAAGTGTCAATTGGCAAAGAATTTATAAATCACAAAATAAATGCATACCTAGTCATTTGAAAAAGTGTTGGATTTCAGAATGGAAGATAGAAAATCGTGATTTCTTATAATTTATAAATAGTATTGCTATATTCTGGGTGAAGTAAACCGTAACTGATTGTCCCAAGTCACGGGAGAATTGACAATCCTACATCACTTTATGTAAATATTGGATTATATTCTATTATCTGATAATTGAGTTTTAGAAATGGTTTAAGAGTTTTTGTACATTATACAGAGTATTTCCGTATCAAATCACAGACCATTTCTGAATATAAAAACAAACAGCGATTCATAATTTTCTTACTACTCGTGATGTAAGTAAAGATGCGCTTAAAAGTAGTACAAATATAAAGATGCCGGAAAAGAATATTTGAACACAAACTGTCAGTTCGAAATACATAAAACTTGTACAAAAATTTATGGAAAAAACCCAAAGACATTTGCTTTGAATAACCTTCTTTAAGAATTTCCTATACAGCCTTGGACTAAACAAATGTTATTTATTAATTTATTTTCCTTTAACATATTTCCACGATTTTACCAAATTTTACTGATATTACTGCATTATAAACGTTCAAATGATTTTACATCGACTTGTTCCTTTCGTAAAGGACTTACTAAGCATTGTTAGCGATTTTAACTATAGAGTTTGTAATTTTATTTTTAACATTCTTTAGTAGTTTTGTGTGTACTTTTCAAGATTTACGGCACATGTGACATATATTTTACTTAAATCATAGTAATTAGTTTGACGTACCTTGATAGTTACTAGTATTATCTACAGAGGTATTGTAAGTGATAAACAATAAATAATTTTACGAAGAAAGATCCGAAGGTTTTTCGTTATATAATGGGAAATTTATTGTATTGTACGTGTGTATTTTATTCGCGGGAGAACATCCTAACGGTGAACACTAGTATTAGTGTTTTAAAGTGGTCTTAACACGGGTCCATGCCAGCATCGAAAATTGAAGTTTGTATATTTGTTATTACTGGTAAATTGATTAAAGAAGTGAAATACTCCTTGAAAATTCGATGACGAAGGACACTCTTATTATAATGAATCTAATAACAAACTATATGTTATACAGTAGAACCTCCATTATCCGAACACCGATTATCGAAACGTTCTATTAACCGAACGTTCTTTCATCGGAACGTTCTATTATCCGAACAATGTACTTGAGAGTTCGTATGTAAGTAATTCACACAATATTTAGTTTATTAAGTATATAACGATCCAATTCGAAATCTTTTCACGGTAAGTCAGTATGAAATATATTCTACATGTTCACTGTCTTCTTATGTTCTTATGTCTTCTTATGTTCATAATGTCTTCTAAACGTGAACGCGTTGTGCTGTCTATTGAAACGAAATATGAAATAATTAAAAAATTACAAAGTGGTATCAGTGTGACAGCGCTAGCAGAAAAATATAATGTTGAGAAAGCTACGATTACTGGAATAAAAAAGAGGGAAACGGAGATTAATAATTATTTGAAAGAAGCAAGTTCGTCGGAAGCCAGCATTACTCGAAAAAGCTTAAAGGAGCCGAAAAATACACAGTCAGACAGTGTTCTTTATCAATGGTTTTTGCAGTGCAGAAACAATGGAATGCCTATATCTGGTCCACCCTATTTGCCTATTATGTGGTGCTGAAAATATAGGTGTGGTTTCACGCAATGAAAGTTGTTATTCTATTATCCGAAGAGTTTTGTCTCCCTATTAGTTCCGATAATGGAGGTCCTACTGTACATATAAGTAAATGTTTGCAACAAATGTGGTCAGCTGTAAACATATATAGAACAGTTTGGTGGCATTCAAACTTTTTTCAAATGTTTGTCAACCACCCCCCATCACTATTATTGTAAAAAACTGAGCGTTGACATCATGTAATTTTACGTTTTCAACTAAGTAAGTTTCGTCTAAATCATTTATCTCCGCTAAATGATTTAGATTTTCTTGCGAGGAGGAAATTTTTCTTGGTGGATTTTCAATGTTCCACATCCTTAATCACATCGTTTAATAGCAGTAACTAACAAATAAGCGTTTTAACATTTTACAAACTCACGCTTTGCTGGCGAGGGATCTTAAGATCGTACACTGACTGCCAGCAAATAGATGGATAATATTAGTGATAAAACCTGGAGTTTGACATCAGTGAAAGCCAAGTGCATTTTATTTCAGTGTAATACATTTTTTGGGTCGTATAGGGCCAGCAATATTTATATTTGGTTTAAAAGTGGCGTACTAATACGTCAACTACTCTCAGCTTTTGTTTTTGAAAAGTCATACTGCTACATCATCCGACATTAACGTGTTAATATTGATTTAAAGTAAATCCGGCATCCTTATTGCTTGCCGTTGTCTTGTAAAAACTATTTATTTTATGGGACATTATCTTTTATATTGACATTGAACAAAACAATACTAGGTACTGCATTTATCCTCTTGCAAAGAATTTTTTAAAATATTTATTTCATTGATTAGAGTTTATCAGAATGTCACTGTTTTTCTGTTGACGAATGAATTATACCAGTGGTGAGCAACTTCTTTTTCCAACTGGCCAGACTCGAACACCCAAAAATCCCGTATGGGCCGAGAATCATCTGATTTTTTCGAAAATTATTTGATAAACGCACAAATATTTCAGATTAGACTACGGTTACATCGATGCATTTTCAGACGACTAGTTCGTCGTTCGTATAAGTCCGAACGAAACAAATGTATGGAAATGAATTTGGTGATTACACTCACAATCAGTTATACTAGTTGCGTGATGATCGTCCGACGCCGCGCAAAGTCGCTCAAATCAGTTTGATTTTTCGTTCGAACTGCAGTGACTAATTGAGCTCCTTCGATTTATTTAAAGTCATCTTAAACGAACGATGAAACATTATAATTACTGTATTTCAATACATAATAATTGTTGTTGCATCTAAAAAGTTTTTAGTAAGTTTTTCTATAAATCCACTTAGAATGTAAAAAAATGTCCCAGGAGTCATATCCGCCATTCTTCTTTCTTGACGAGAACATGTCAGTTAACCATTCTTCTGATGATCGGTACGAACGTATACGGGCGACAAACTAGTGGTCTGAATGTAACCGTAGCTTTAGACGACTATAATTCAATTAATGCGGCGATATTATGCGTCAAGGAATTTTTTGAAATTGATACCTTCGTGTTAATATATTGAATGCGATGTCAGTATGACAAATTAAATGTTTATGTGTTTTATTGTTACTACATTGTTACAGCGATGCGCTAAAAATAAACTCGAAATTCCAATTGTTTGTAAATGTTTCATGACGTAATATCTTGCATTAATGTTACACAAACTCATTTATCGCTCATTGCGAGGCTTGTACAAGTGCTTCAGCTACCTCAATAGCTATCGCAGCTTCTGCCTTGCCTTTGTCCGATGATGCGGCCGAAAGCTCCTGTTGAGCTTTGTTGAGAATATCTCTAGCTGCAGAATTATCCAGGTTTTCGACGGGATGCGCTTCTTCTGCTAGAATCTATATATAAATACAGTTACAAAACTACTATAGTGGGTTGGGCAGATATTATTTGTAACAACTTATTTTTATAACATATTAATAATTTCATAGAACTTTCTTAACATGTGCTTCTGTTGGAAGTTCTTGTTTTGCTTAACAGTCATTAATGATTACAAGAAAGTTTTTTTAACAAGAATCTATCATACTCTTTTCAATTTAGTACAGAAGATATTCAATTTATGACAGAAAGATAAAGTTGGCAGTATATTGCAAATATCACTGATAAGAAAAAATGACAAACCTGCACACTGTTATCTTCATTTATAGTAACTGTGCCTGATGAGACAAAAACTTTCTTAGTATTGCCATCCTGTTCATACACAGTTACTACACCAGGTTTTAAAACAGCCAGTGTGGGAACATGCTTTGGTAAGATACCAAAGGAACCGGAGAAGGATGGTACATCCACTTGTTTGATAGCAACTTGATCATAGAATACCTAAAACATATGCAAACATTAATCTGCACCTAAAGCTATGGACACTTGGTAACAGATACTTGATTTTAAATGACCCTGAAAGTTTATTTTCTCACTAATATTTGTAGGAATATATATAATTTTATATTGCATGTTGATTTATATTTTGGTCCTAAAAAATAATTAAAACAAAAAAGAAAATTGCAAAAAATATTCTCCATATGGGCTCTTTTATGTTTTAATGTACTTTTAAAGAATGATATTAAATATTTTAACGTAATACTACACTAGTTTCATTATCAGGGAAAAGATAATAAACAAAATCCTTATGTCCTATAAGACATTTTGTTGCATTATGGAGTTACTTAGAATATTAACTGTTATATGTTGAAAGTTACATTAATTTTTAACAGTACTGTGAAATGTAATAATTAACAAAGTATCTTTTTAATATATTGGTACAAAGGGTGTAAATTGTGTTTGACTTATTTTCTACCATGAATGTATGAAATTTGCTTACTTACTGACGTATTGTTGGTTTTTTTAAGCAAAACTGTGTTGTGAATAAAGTTTTGTAACAATTTGTAATACCTGGTTGGCGCCTGCAAATGTGAACTTCATCTCATTGCTAATCGCTGATGCATCGGCATAGGATCTCGTTTGACCGCTAACGCATCTCAAAAAAGGCCGTATTGTACGAAGAACGCCACTCATTTTAGAGCTATCAAAACAACAGTTCTTCCAATTGATAACTCTGACACAAACAGAATTACATTAGGCTAAGGAGTGTTACATCACAGGTTCTAGAGTCAATCATAACCTCTTCACCGAATAGCCAAAAATTTGTTGGATTTATGTGCAACAATATGTGTAAAAAATCTTCTGTTTATTAATTTTAGTAGGAAAGACTTATCGATTATATAGCTTACCGTGATATTTGTAATTTATAATTTGAGAACAAATGATTATCTGATCGGAGACAGAAAGCTTGTAAAGGAACGTCGGATAGCAGAAGAGGCAAAGAATTGGAGCAGACGAACATAAAATATGCCCTTCGTTAATACCGTTCTCGCTTTGTGCGCGTGATGGCGCTAGTATCTGATTCTAACTGTAGGGATTCGAGTTCCCGGCAGTAACATCGCTCACTACCGCTAGGCGGCTAACATTCTCACTAGGACTCTACCTCGCACTTATTTCAATATCCAGTATTGCCTCCAATTGCCTCTCAGTTTGTCTTGTAATCGGGTCCGAGCGAGGACAATGTGAGAGGGTGGTAGTCATTTCGGTAATTAGCCGAAACGGAGCGGGGTTCCAAGCCGGCGAGCGCCGAGAATTGTGTAAGCCCATCGCAGCAATCATCATAAGAAGGAAAAATTATTTTCTTTATTTTTTATTTAATCATCGCGGAAGTACTATATCCGAATTGTTAAGGTTTTTGCAAATAAAACAATACCAAACACGACTATATTTGTATAATTTCAAGAAAGAGGAGAAAGAGGAGGCACCAAAACCTCAAAAAAAGAGAAGAAATATAAGCGAGTATTTGGAAAATGCAAATATAATGTTTGTGTGTTTAATATCATTTTAATCGGAATAACCTTAGCAATTCGGGTATAATACTTCTGCGATGATTAAATGGAAAATAAAAAAATCATTTTTCTGTCTTCTGATGACTCGTGCTTTTTACATTCCCGGCGCTCGTCGGCTCGCAGCCCTACGCGGAATCTCGCTCGCTTTGGCCAATTCTAGGAAGTGATGAGGATAACTCGGGGACAAAGTCAAAGGTAACAATCAGGACAATGTGAGACATTTAGTATTTGGTATAAGTCAAAAATTTACAAAAATAAAGGAAATTACTTATATAACCCTGAGCATTACTATGTATTGATAGAACAGTGTAGAAGAAAAAATCCATTTTCGGTAAAACAAATGTCGCAGCCGAGATTTTATTTCAATGAAACCACAGGAAGAGTCAACGACAAGCAGAGTAAAAAATACCGCGGGCAAATCCTTCGCTTGGCTGAGAGTTTAGTGAATGAGATTCTTGAAAAATGCACTTTATAAGATATTCTATAAAACTTCTTTGGATGATTCTGAATTCCACGTTTTGGATTTTTCACCTAAAAGAGGAAGGCCAAAAATGTACGGAAATATTAACTTACTTCCATTATACACCACCAATAGACCAGTAACGCAAGAATAGATATTATGTGTTTACAACCCTACATCCCTCCAGTTTTTCAGGAATATTTTAAAAATCTCAAAACTGATTGTTACGTCCCACGGACGGAACCCCTCTACAACTATTGTTATTATTATTATTATTATTATTTTTCTCCCTTTTCTGGGGCTCTTTTTGTCCTCTCGGACGGGCTTAGGCCAAGTCTTGAGTGGTATCTATGTTAGATTTAAGAATTTCCGGGTGATGTTGCATGTTTTGAGTATTACTGCTTTTTGTATTTGTGGTTTCAGTTTCAGTTGTTGTAAATGTTTCTTGAATGAGTGTGGCGTGATTCCTGTTGCGGATACTATGCGTGGTATTATGAAGACTTTCTTTTGATTACATATTCTCTGTATTTCTTGTGCTAGTGGGTGATATTTTTCTATTTTATTGTTGTTGTTGTTCTTATTATTATTATTATTTTTAATAAAATTCCCTTTTCTGGGGCTTTTTTTTCCTTCTCAGACGGGCTTAGGCCAAGTCTTGAGTGGTGTTTATGTTAGATTTAAGAATTTCCGGGTGATGTTGCATGTTTTGAGTATTACTGTTTTTTGTATTTGTCCGTGTATGTGTGGTTCCAGTTTCAGTTGTTGTAAATGTTTCTTGAATGAATGTGGCGTGATTCCTGTTGCGGATATTATGAGTGGTATTATGAAGACCTTCTTTTGATTCCATATTCTCTGTATTTCTTGTGCTAGTGGGTGATATTTTTCTATTTTATCGTTGTACTTGTTGGCCAAATTGGCGTCATTAGGTATCGAAATGTCTATTAGGTATGTTATTTTTTCTTTCTTGTCTATGAGTGTGATGTCCGGTCTATTGTATTTCATTGTTTTGTCGGTGTGGATTGTTACGTCCCAGTACAATTTGTGTGTTTCATTTTCAATGATAGTTGTGGGTGTGTACTTGTAGTATGGTGTTTTGCTTTGTTCAAGATTGTATTTGTTTGCTATTTCTTTGTGTATTATTTTTGCTGCTATGTTGTGTCTTTCCGTGTATTCTGTGCTTGCCAGTAGTTTGCATCCACCAGTTATGTGATCTGTTGTTTCGGAGGTCTGTTTGCATTTTCTGCATCTGTCGTCCTGTATGTAGCTGTCTTTTACTATGTATTTTAAGTAGTTCCTGGTAGCGATTACTTGATCTTGTATGGCTATCAGGAACCCTTCCGTCTCTGTTTATATGTTCCGTCTATTATTATTATTATCATTATTATTATTATTATCATTATTATTATAGATTTAGAGAACGACCACCAAAACCAACAAGGTCTATCCCCACCAAATCCAACCACTACCACAATCACCTCCCCGCCTCACTTTTCTGAAGTGTCTCGAGTTTTCCTTCAGGACTGAGAACTCGAAAACACTCAGTCGTCATCTAGTAGTTAGTTTTAGTTAGTCACTCTTAAGGTTAGTTAAGTTTTAGTTTAATATTAATGTTCTGCCGAACCAGTTTCAACACGAAGACCTTAAATTGCTCTCCAGCTATCATGAAGCTACCACAAACAATGTAATAAATCAACAAATCTCTCAACAACAAAGTGTTTATCTTGATATGTAACCCATCAACATAGAATCACGTTTCGGCTCGTAACACTCATAATATTAAAAGCCTAAAATGATAAAAATGGATTACTTTTTAAAAATAATTAATAAATGTAAATGGATTATGCCCCGTGAGCCCTACCGTGTTCACCATATTCATTGCGGACTTGGATGCCAAAATGAGAAAAAAATAGGTGTGGGGCTTAAAAGTAGGAGAGGAAAAGTTTTGGTCGCTGGCATACGTTGACGATATAGCCCTACTGGCAACCAGAGAAAAGGAGCTAAAAATCATAATGACAGGACTGGAGATATACCTGGATAGGTAGAGCCTAACACTGAACGTGGACAAAAGGAAGATAGTCATATTCAAAAAGGGAAGAATGAAAAAGAAAATAGAGAAGTGAACATGGTAAGGAAAGAGTATTGAAGAAACGAAAGAGTTTTCCTACTTGGGGATAGTTTTCCAAAAGAATGGCAGCAAAGGGAGCCACCTAAAAACAAAAAGTAAAAAATCAAATATCGCACTTAACCAAGTATGGGAAATAGAAGAAAGAAAATACACGATTTTTTTGTTCGATACTCTTATTATGGGAATATTTTTATATGGGGTAGAACTATGGGGGTGTAAAGAGAGGGAGAGGTGGAAAGAATCCACACAAAATATACAGGATGGGGCATTTAAATGGGAACACCTAAATATCTCGGTTATTATTAGTCGTACAAAAAATGTCCATAGGATAAAGTTGTACTATTTCAAGGGGCGAATTCGATGATGGTAATAAATTTTTTTAAAATGGAATCATATATTTTTTTGTTCATATTCTTATAGAGAATAAAATGACAAATCCAACAACCTATCATAATGTATGATTCGGTTCATCTGATCTCAAGATATTTACAGTTTACTGTACAACTCATTACTCACAAATTGCAAGATCAACACTAGATTCAAAATTTCCGCAACGTTGGATCGGACAAAGGGGAACTGTAGAGTGGCCAGCTCGTTCTCCGGATCTCACTCCATTAGATTTCTACCTATGGCGGAGATTGAAGAACATTGTTTATCGGGAAAAACCTACGACGCCACAAGATTTGAGGCAAAGGGCATACTAGGGCATGTGCTTTACTTACGCCGCAGGAAATAGAAAACGCATACAGATCGTTCATTACGAGACTTCAGTACAGCATCAATGCCATTGGCCATCATTTTGAACACGACATATGATTTCGGAACACGTAAGTAAACTGTAAAAATCTTGAGATCAGATGAGCCGAATCATACATTATGATACTTTGCTGAGTTTGTCATTTTATTCTTTGTAAGAATATGAACAAAAAGTTGTATGATCTCATTTAACAAAATATCGATGACTTTGAAATCTTGTAAAAATATGACCTTGAGAAAACATTTTTACCACCATTAAATTCGCAAATTCGAAGAGGAGGCGTGAAGAGAGTGGAGGGAAGGAACATAATGAAAGAATACATAAAAGAGAAAGAAAAGGGAAGGTGGAAAACAGAGAGTATGAAAGAAAGAGAAGCATACCTTAAAAAGAACGGACTGAGCCAAATAGGAGTGGATCAAATAAGAAGAAGAGGCGAGAACATATCAGAAAAATTGAAGGAACGAGAGAGGGAAGAAGAAGTCAAATAAAATATGGAAAGATAGAAAAATCCAAGTATAAAAGCAGATATAAATATATAAGGACTATACAGGGTGTTTCTATGAAGTACAGCCAAACTTAAGGAGCGTATAATTGAGGTAAAAACAAGTAACTTTTTCTAACATACCTATGGTGTCCGATCATTATTGGCGAAGATACAGCCGTTTGAATATCCGCCTACAGGTTGACAATATGACCTACATTCACCTGCCCGAAGCGGTCCACGCTCCGCGTTACGTCCTCGGCTCAGCGCCGTCGTATGCGTGCGACACAGCTGTCTTCTCCCTCAACATTTTTTCGAGTCGAGGAAGTGTTAAAATTTTCCGAACTATTTTAAATCACCGAACGATTGGGAAAAAAATTACCTATTAAAAAAGTCCAAACGACAAAAATATTCGAGAACTCGTAAAATTTCGAGTTACTTGTGGATAAATTTCAGCTCGGAAAGTTTACATATTCCAATAGATTTCCAACTTTCGAGTTATTCGTAAATATCCGAATTATTGGTGACGACGTTTCCTGCACTAGAAAATAATTTTTCACTTGGTAAATGGAAAGTAATTATTTCGAGGAAGTTTATTGCTAATAATGCTAACTTAGAAACGTCCACACTAATAATTCGAATATTTACATGTCGAATATTTATCTCCAAGTAACTCGAAAACTTACGAGGGTTCGAATATTCGAATCGCTTGAAATTTTTTAATGGCTTACTTTATTCAACTCGAACAACCGAACCAAATAAAGTCCGAATACGTGCACATTTTGTCGCATTTTTTTTGTATAAAAATATTCGAATCACTACGACAGCAAGATATAAGAATCAAGCAGGACTTATTACGTTCATGCTGCTTGTGCTACATGATTACTTCAAAAATCTTCTCCACAATTCAACGGAAAAAATATTAAATATTATTAACAGAATCATTTATTTAATACTATTGTAATTCTATGGTAAACGAAATTAAGGAAATAATACGACGTAAATAATATTGGTGTTCATTATTACCTTCTATATTTTGTTATTATTGCAAAGAGATAAACTTATTTAAGATAGATAGACCTATTTCATTTTGAAAGTGTAAGTCTATTTAGGATCTTATTCTTATCTTAGATCTTATTATATGTACAGGTTGGCCCACATAACTCTTAACAGCTGAATATCTCGAAAACTATGCCATCGATTTTAAAGTTCTTGGTCTTAAATTGCATCTGAAGGGCCTTTCAAAGTCATTTCGTTTTTTTGTGAAAGTGAAAGACGATTTTCTTATAGTGTATAAATATTTTATTGAATTATATATTCTCCATTTTGGTCCAATATCTTTTGCCATCTTTCTGGCAGTAGCATGATTCCACGATCACCAAAACTTCTGATCTTTACTGTCAAAAAACTAATCCAAGTCATTTTTGACGTCCTCATTTGAAGTAAAGGTTTCGCCGTTTAAAAAATTTTGTAGAGACCGGAACAAGTAATAATCCGAAGGTGCCAGATCTGGAAAATATCGTGGGTGTAGTAATACATCCCAGCAAAACTGTAAAAGCTTTTGGCGAGTTATCAAATTTGTATGAGGTTTTGGATCATCCTGATGGAACACTATACCTTTTCTATTGATCAATTCTGACCTTTTCTGTTTGAGTGAATCATTCAATTTGTCCAGTTGACGACAGTATACACTTTACAATTGATCGTGATATTATCCGGTAGAAGTAAAAAAAGAAAAATATTGAAAAATTTTGCAAATCAGTTTTGTTACTGGCGTTCTGTCAATACATCTTCTCCATACATATCGAATAATTTTTTTCTTGTTTGAACAGCATTTTTACCATTTCGATAGTAAAAAAGTAAAATATGTCGAAAACGCTGTTTTCGACTTTCCATATTTGATAGCGCACCAAACAAAAATTATTGCGCAAAATCAAACAAACTTTTGTACAAACAAGCCTTACTATATCAGCTCTCAAAATATATAATGACAATGCGGCTTAAAAGTGAAGTTGGCTGTGAAAAAATACAATTAAGTCCTTTGTCGGGAAAAAACGAAATGACTTTCCGAACAACCCAATAATTACATAAACGTGAAGTGGCCCCCCTTCCCCTTTACGGGTGGGTGAGGGTACCTTTATACTTTCAAATGGGACCCCCTATAAAAAATTTAGATTCTACAGGAAAAAAAAATTAAATTTTGTCTGAAACATTCGTTGTGAATTTTTGTCAATTTTTTTATTTTGTGATTGGACCTTATTTTTTTGAAGATATTGTAAAATCTGAAAGTTATTGTGATTTATTAAAAATTCATTTGCCTGCGCTTTTGAAAGATGTGCCACTACACGTTCGAAGAGGAATGTGGTTCCGACAAGACGGAGCACCTACACATTTTGCAATCATCACCAGACAATTTTTGAATGAAAAATTTGGGAACAATTGGATAGGTCGTGTGGGACTTCGTCAATGGCCTCCTCGATCCCCCGATCTAACACCATTAGATTTTTTATTATGGGGATACGTAGAGGGCAAAGTTATTAAGTTAAGACAAAGTTTTTCTAACATTTGTTAATATTTCGAGAGGCACTGAAGCGCAAGCGTCACGTATTCTTGGTTTCATATTGTCTTTTGTCGTCAGCGGTTCAAAC
Source organism: Hedychridium roseum (assembly GCA_963989215.1). Lineage (NCBI taxonomy): Eukaryota > Metazoa > Arthropoda > Insecta > Hymenoptera > Chrysididae > Hedychridium > Hedychridium roseum. The sequence goes on along the minus strand of OZ022318.1, from coordinate 7,549,549 downwards.
ATAATTTTGTCCTTTGTTATCACAAGAAATGCTAAACTGTAGCATCCGAGTTTATAGATATCTTTAATTCAATTAAAATACAAATCTTTCAATTTTTCGATACTGTGAAAGAAACGGACTTTCACTATTTTCCAAATAAACGGCGCATTTACGGATAGCACTAATGTCATTTGTATAATTAACATTTCTTTTATATCACTAATAACTTTAAAATAAAATCAATGGAATGTCGAGATCAGCAGATTAGTAGAATTAATGACTTTTCGTTTATTTAAGTTAGATCCTGGTGCTCGTTACAAAATGTCCAATAAAATATACTTGCAAATACTTAGAAAAATTATGTTGAGATATTTGATCGTTGTGTAGGAATTAAAATATGAACTTGGATGTCTCTACATACCGCCGTCTTCCCTAATACGAGCAGAATTACGGATTGGTAGTTCTCAATTTCGAATTGTACTGGTCACTACCACTCTAGGTTCCCCTCTAGGTTGCTTTGAATATTGAGCGTAATGCTAAACTATATATACATATACATATATATATATAACGTTTACCGACATATGGATGTAGGTTAGTATTTGGGTATTTACTTTTCTTTGCTTTTTATGGTCCTCATGCAAGTTATATACAGAAAAAGTACAGGTTGATGTGTAGTAAAATTTGTATGATACAAATTTTAAAATCAGTTTAACGGAACGTGCATTTTACTGTGATATTATGTCCCTTACATCGTTAACAGTATTTATTTGAATTTCGCGATTACAGACTATGTTAACAATATACTTAATCCTAGTTTAGCCTTAAGCGGTAGAAAATAGTCTTATTGGAATCTTTTAAAGTATAGCATGTGAATATTAGTGGAGTCCATGGTAATTGTGACTACAGCTCAGCTGTAAAGATTGGCACAAGAATGATTAAATGTTGGAGGATAATCCCAGTGGCGTTTATGTCACAGCCTCGTAGGTTTCTTAATTGACTGCTAAGAATGCGCATTCGTTTAAGGCCATGTTTCAACGTCTGCAACTTCATTAAATCTACAAAATGGTTGTGTTACACATGTTTAATACACTGTTAGCAGAATCTTATATATTATATAATAATTACTTTCAAAATATATAGATAACGTTGAGACCTCGAAGAAGGTCGAATAACATTTCAGTTTTCTTAGCCATGTAAACATGTCATACATGATAAAACGAATTTGTTGCATCTTTTGCATCAAAGAAAATACATGGCAAAGTATTTTCAAATACCGATACAGCTTCCAGGCGTTTCGTGCATTTCTCGTCTGCATTTTCTGCAATAACGCAGATAAATACAACTCTTGCTATTCGTCACTAAACGTCTATACCATCGGACGACGTGTCCGATGCTTGGTCCACGTTATCTTGATGTCTCGATTTGATATGCCTTTCAAGATCCCTTCTCCTTACTAAGATTTTTCCACAAATATCGCATCTATACGGAGTTTCGCCGTCAGCATGGAGCCGAACATGCTTATTCAAATTGCTCGGGTCACCGAATGGTCTTAAGCAGAATCTGCATTTCAGGGGTTTGTATCCAGTGTGTGTTCTAAACAGAGCAAGATTAGCATTAGTTATGAGACATTTCAATCAACATTCCTATCATCGCGACGGTAGAATGCTGTTACAAATTTTGTGAATGATAATCAATGAACAATGTCATATTTAACATAATTTCAATATTTTATCTACTCGACTTCGAGCTTTCTATAGCTTTCCAATTTTCTGCACAAGGTACATCCTATCATTTTTCTCTTCTATTATACAATATTACCTGATGTGGATCTTGAGGCCGTACTTCCTGGAGTAGACTTTGCCGCAATAGATACATAGATGACCTTGCTTGGACTTGCCAAGGTTGCTCACGATGGTTTCCATGTGAGCAGCGTGCACGTCCGTTCTGAGTGATGGTGGTGCGGTTGACGGTACATGGTACGGCGCGAGGACTGGTTCACTTCTTTTCATGGATACAGGATTCGTGAATAAGTTAGTTTGATTGATGTAAGGCTTAAAAGCTGATTGCCGGTTTCCCATATTTTTCCGAATAGGCGACACTGGTATGGATGAGGTAGGAGACACTTGGGTGGAAGATGAATTAGGCGAAGGATCGTTCGACGAGGCAGGTGATGCTTGATTCGAAGATGTAGGTGAATTATTTGTCAAGGATGTTCTGGTGTCAACCGTTTCCACGAGAATCGGCGATGTTTTAGTTGGTAATGGCTGTGTTGCTTGGTTCCGGGAAGTATTAATTTCGAACCTGAAGGATGCTTGTGGAAGTAGGCTCAAAGATAGATTAGCCTTGGGTGTTGTCATGAATTCTTTTGCCAACATTGACCAGAGATGATTATTGTCCAAACGGTTGCACTTCAACGCCAGGTGTACCTTTAACGGATTAGGGTACTCAAAGAGATCGTTGCATATGTGGCAAATGTAGCGGTTTTGACCTATAATAATATAAAATACTTGTATGCTTGTTGCTCCGATGACGTAAGTGTCATACTTAACGTACGACTCTACGCAGAAAATGCTGCAGATGCTGCAGTCACGTTAAAATTGGTAAGACAAAAGCAATATTACCTTGAATATTTGACGGTGTTAAGAATGGCATGTTTAACATTGCTAAAATATTTTCCGTGAACCACATTAGTAATGGTTCGCCCGGCGTAATACTTCTTACAGTCTTAAGAATCACTCCTTTCTCAGTTGTCATCAGCAAAACGTTACAACTTTGACAGTCCTTTGCCAAAGTCACAATTTTTAACCAGCAAGGTGTGCTAACAAGACCATCCACGCAATAAAGACGACCTTCAGCATCTGCTACTTCAACCTGCACATAATATATGGACGAATGAGATTTTTATAAAATTTCAATTTCATCAACCGACTATTGCCGGAGATTGCCGGAGATTGCCGGAGAAAAAGTATATTCGCAACACGTTATGGATACGTTTAGACAGCTAAAAATCGAGTTTTACAATCTTCTACGGCAATTAATTTTACAATTATACTTTATTCGGTGTTGTATTAAGTTCTCGAAATGTATTATTAAAGTTTCGAGATAAAAGGAATGTTATTATGTATATACATATTTATAAAGCTGCTATTTAATACGTTTCGCGTACATACATTGTACTTATCATGTAGATATATGTTTAGAGAAAGAAGTACTGCTCTGGAACGTTTAAGGAATTTAGAGAGAAACTTTCAGTCTGTCTTGTTTTTCGTGCGAATAAAAGATGTGAAAATATTCTCATGGAAAACTTTTCATAATTTCAATGGTGCGATCCTTGTGTTGTCGTTTAAAGTTGTGGGCGAGGACGTGATTGTTACTTACGTATTGAATAACGGAGGTGGTTCTTTGAGATAGTCGAGTTACATCGATAATCTCTGTTGCAGAGTCTCTGCCGAGAATTCCAGCGGCCCTGACAGTGGGCCCTGCAATGCGCCCTTGGTTAAGGGTAGTCCTCTTCAGTGCTTCGATGCTCATTATCAGCGCGTTGTCAGGTACGATTGGATACATGACCTTACTCGATAACACCGTCGTCACTGCACCCGGCCTACGCAACTAGCGCTTTAGAATGCAATATACACACAGCACTATCGTTGAAATTTGCGAAATAATTTTCATACAAAGTTCAACTAAGTCACTGGAATGACATCTTTCCACAAGGTATAAAGACGTCACTAAACGGCCTTCTAACCGTCGTCGATTGTTAATTTCGAAAACTACTAGCCGATGATGTTAGCGAGTGAGAGCAAGGTGTCAACTGAGTATAACTCGCATCCAGCACGTGGCTTAAATATATTTTGGGGGTGGTCACGACTCTACCATAAGGGTGGTTCGGTCCTGTCTCCCACCCTTACTGGCAATAGCCCTCTCTTCCGGTGCCTACTGTACGTGTAATTGTATTTAAAGAGCCATTGAGAATCAGGGGTGGGGAGTTGGACTGCCCTTTGGATTTGCGATTTTCCAAGCCGAGTGGGAAGGGCCTGCGGCTGATGACGTAGGTAGGTGGGTTTGGCGCCTGAAACCGCAAGGTGCATCCTCGCACGCCAGGCCTAATATGATCTGCTGTTGGATCTAACGAGGGATATTCCCCACCCTTCTTACTTTCCTACTACTATAAGACTGCGCATACACATCTACGTAGCGGTCGTATCATCGTACTTTTCGTTGAAGAAAATCATTTTTACGAGGACGATTTCAAGCATGTTCAAATGTGTAAGAGTTTACAATATTCATTTTAAATGAATATCATTTATCGCTAAAGGAGCAAAATATAATTAGTATTAAAGTAATTGTAGTTTCTCTTGGCTTCTATTATTGTTGGATACGTTGAATTGAATGTCATGCCAGAATAAAGAAAATTCTATTTTCCTGTAACTAAGGCCAACGAATTCGGCAAGTTATACAGTATTGCGGATATAATATTGATTCACTTGCTGTAAGGAACATACAAGTTTAAGCTTGCATCACGTTTCCCCGCGTAAATTTAAGAAGTATTCCATAAATTACCCATTAAACAAATATTGGATTAGCATCAATATTTATCAAGTATTCGTAAGTTATTCGCCACCAATAAATTAATAATAATAATAAGTATATCTAGGATGATTCAAGTACAAAGCAAGTTTTTCGCTTTAACAAAAGGTCATTAGCCAGCGGTGGACAGCGTTCCCGACTCGTTGCGAATCTAACGAATGATGTTTGAGGAACCTACTGTCTTTCACGGTTATCATTCACGGTATGGAACGCAGGTGTAAGACGCTAATACCGAAAGTATGAAGGTGCCAGACAGCTGTAAACCCGCCTGGCCATAAAGCCAAGCAACGGTGTCTAGTTGAAAACTGTCTGGAATGGCGACGGATAGTCTGGCGACCCGTGACTACGAGTAATTACATCCGACGGCATAAAGCGAAGTGCACGTAAGTAAAGGAGCATAGGCCTGTTACTACTTAAAACTGGCTTCATTAACGAGACGCAGGTACAAAGACCGTATAACAGTTTATGTAGTATTATCGGGGGCTAATTATAGGAGTCACATTACTCGCGGAAGTAGTATGCTGGGAAAAGGCTGTAAAATGTCTCATTCGTTTCCTTATCAGTTTTTCATTCGCCAATCTTAATGTGGATTGCGTCGATTGAAGCGCTCGATCGTGAAAGTTAAATCGAACTCACTGTGAAGACACGCACACGTACGTTAACCTGAATTGAAATATGTAGTTTTCATGCCAACTTTTGTGATTATCTCTTGTATCTATTTTGCGCATAGTACATTAGGATTTACTCAATACCATTCTATTTGCAGTAAATAAGCCGATTTTCCACTCATGAAACCATTAACTTGATAATTTGATGAATTCAAAAACAGCAAAACTATTTATTTTTGCTGTTATTCACAAGTATCGTGCGCAAAAACATTCATCTTCTTGACCGCTAATACAGAGAACAAGGTGAATATTCGCTTACAAATAACATAAACATAATTGACGCAATGACAGCCGAACGTAAAATTTCTCTGAAGGTGGATTATTTATTGAGTGATACGTTCTTGACATTTCATACCTGTTTCGTGTAGTCGTACATCGTAACTTCCTCTAACTACGAACTGTGAATGTCGCGCTATCCTGGTGTTACAAACGGCTGCCTTCAAATACATATTGTACTAGATGGGAATGTTATGAGGCGCGTTTTTGTACTACCTACTCCCCTTTAATTTCCTCTCGCTTTAGTTGTACCCTCTTGTTTGAAAGTCACAGTCGATATTAATCTCAGGCCAGCGGCAGAAGCTGAATGAAGCATAAATACTTAGAGGTCAATTTCTTTCCTAAAAGAAACGCAAAAATCTCGTGACGATTGACGTGTAGGTAATTTATGTATGTATAGGCACTGTTTGACTAGATTAATAATATGTACATATGTATGTATATGTACATGTGTAAGTGTATGTACTAATGTATACTTAAAGCAAGACGGATATTATGCGTTACTCTAGCTGGCGTAATAATAACAACATGAAATTCAAAGGTTAGACGGATTGATTTATTGTTAATACAGTTTATAAAGTACATGAAAATTCTTATTATCTTGCAATAGCACCAAGAAGAGCTTGAAATGTTTTTACAATAATATGATCAGCACGAGGAGGATGGAAAGGCACGAGTAAGAAAGAAGGTAATATCGATGTAAAGATTAAAACAGCCGTCATATTCGATGGTTTGTTACAGAAGATTGGTCGAGATTAACGGTAACGCGAAATAGAGCAGTGACTCGTTCGCGGCACACCATCGGGTGGTCGACCGTTCTGTACGAACCGATGGGGCTATAAAAGCTTCATGTGAAAGGACATTGTTTGGCTCAGCTGCAATCCAATGTGCGCTCCATTCGAGTGCGAGGGATGCTGCCGAAAGGTGCATCTGAATCAACGGTTGATTAGGAAATTAAGTGGCTCATTCTTCTCGGGAAGGCCGGCGTAGATATATGTGCAGAGATATCACTATGGATTTGCCTAATCGACGAGCGATCTATGTACAAGCGTTGCGCACGATCAAACAAGCACACGGTCTTTTTACATCGTATATGTCCTACTGTTCCGACGTACGTATTCAAGATTACCTTATAAGATCCTACACATTATTTGGCCACATATTCACGTAGGTTCTGTATAATATGAAACTTGCTGCATGCTTCTTCGTGCTTATTTTTTCTTGCTTCATACTCATCCCATATTTCAAGTCAGCAATCGAACTCAGTCTGTTAAATGTTGTCCATTCGATAGAGCGGCGTTTGTATGGCGCGATATATCATTATGTATTTGATATACAACATCTACATAATATCATAGTAAGATCTATAGAATGTTGTGCGCGATGAAAATCATTTGGACCATTTTTCTAATTGTCCTTTAATATTCCATAAGCTTAAAATTGATAAATGAAGCATGTAATACAGGTATCCGACGTTAAGTGCTAGTACAGAGGGTACCTGGGTTCCCTACTGGCTCGTTCTGGCCATTGAAGTTAATACAATGATCTGTATCGCCACTTCTTAGGCGACTTATTTACGTCGTTATGGTAATAGGTATCGCATAAATGCTCGTTTAGGGCGAATAACTGTCTGCGAACCTTCTGACTGTTACTGACTGTCACAGGCTCAGGGAAATGTTTGCAACTGGCTGCAGAAAAGGGGCGTTAGTTTTTATACTGCAGGCAAATGCAAGTGCTCTGTGCATAATCCCCAAATTCGTATTTTTATGCAATAAACGTAATACTTGATAAATTCTCTTACTTTTACTGCCCGTGATATGAATGACTTTGTTTAAATCGAAGAAATATACATGTATAACTCAAGAACGTAAGTCTTCGCTTGGTAATTAAATCATTCGTAGTAGTTATAGGCGACTTTCCGTGTTGTTATGAGGTAAACTTAAAGTCAAGATTTTATTAGCAATGCCTTCTACTTACAGTAACATATGAATGTAGTGCTACTAGAGAAATGAACATTATTAATTTATTGATCGTGCATCGTTTCAAATCGTGATCGTTCATTGTCGAGTCTTTGATTCTAGAAGTGAATTGCGATGATGCTTAATGTGAAATCCGAGGTGTCACTAATTGACTTCCTGACAGGGTTCCTGACAGGGTGGAAGAAACTTCGGCATCATCATTCTTATGGTTATATCGCACAGAACAATATTGCATATTAACATCGTATAGATATTTACGTGAAGATATGCATAGCTAAAAAGGCAATAATGTCTCGTAGATTGATAAAAATGAATGAAGCGTTTTCGCTAAATCTACACGTTGCCGGAATAAGCAAAAAAATAGATAAATGTAATGGTTTCATCAGGTCGAAGATTTTCGTCTATGAACAATGTGATTCATCGAGGGTGGTGTTGTGTTGAACTAGGATATGACACGAGTGTTCACAAGCCGCACCATCCCTTGAACCAACCCCTACCTCTGGTCTCTCGAAATTCGAGCGCGAGTGTGTGTTCCACCATCTTCCCTGCCGATGTGCCTGGACTGCCGGCCTGTGCATGCTATTCAGCTTGCTTGCACGGTGCCGTTCTATACATATAGCAAGTGTTGAAACTTTTTGCTCGGCTTGACGGCCTCAAATATCCTACACTTAGAAAATATTTTTCATTCGATAAAAGAATTTCTACATTAATCACTTTCTCGACTACTTATTTTTGTAATCGCATGAGTTAAACGAGTTATAAGGTTAATCTTGTGTATCGGAATATTATCCAGGAAGTAATACGAATAACCTTATTATAACATCTGAACGTTTTCTTTTCTTTTAAGGAATATCGAAAAGTCTTGTAAACGCCTGTTTGCAGGTTATCGAAAAAAATGATAGGTTTCTGGCAAAGTTTACCGGCACGCACCATTCTCCGGGTAAAGTATTCTGCAGAGGGGTGTCGTGATCCCTGTCTCTCTCTCCTTCCGAAATCAGGGGATATTCAAAGAGAAAGCGAACGGCATGTCGGCGTAAGAGCAAGTGTTCCGCCGTGACCAATGTGCCCCTCTGCACGCATGTGTGCGCTTCCCAATGCGATATTAATATCACGATTATCATCTACGTATTATCTCGTTGGTCCCCCGTGCCTGATGCTTAGAATAAGCGTACGAGGAGTAGACCCTCGTCCTAACGTGCACCGAGCGCCGGTTCGAACCGCGCACTATGAATTAGAAAGGCGCAAGTGTGTCTTGGACACGCAAAAATACGTCTTATCTTGCTTCCCATTGAGATTCTACCAGCTTCATAGTGGTTTACCACTAATACTCGTTGATATTGCGCTTTCAAATAGACCTTTCTCTTCACTGATTGCCACAGAAGATCATTGTTATACTAAAAATATTGAATATGACGTCACCATTACACTTTAAATTTTGGACGAATATACGGCGTGAAGTTTTGCTTAGAGATTGTAAGAAATGTACATTAATTTTTGGAAAATGACGGCAAAGAGTGCAGCTCGGTTGTTTTGCCGAATGTATTCTTCGGCCGAAAATCAGAGAGTTTGCGCGAATTTCAATGGTTCATGCGTATGCTCAAACGTACGAGATTCAGGTTTTCCAACCATGCCATTCATGGAACAAATCTTATTGTTGCGTGCCCCTTTACGAGAGCGCACGTATAGGGCAGTAGATGTGCCGGCGTGGAGCGAGAGTTACGGTCGTCTTTGCGGGGAGGTGGCCATAAAGGAGATTCGTTTCGGTTCTGCAAGTGTCAAAGTCAACCCCTAATGGTACTATGTGGAACGCAGCGATTTATGTATTATTAATATTTTCCACGAAACACCCATCGATCTTGAAATATATGTTAACTGTCTAAAGTTTTGGCAAATATTCAGTATTTTTTATTTTCAGTTAACGATAAAATCAATGGATTTTCCACTTTACTTACCTCTTTTTAATCATACTCTGTAGCAAACTTCTATTGCCTGCAAATAATGTATCAATCTGACATAGCAACTTTATCGTTTGCCCTCCCCTCCGTCCAATTTCCAATCCGCATCTTGTTAATAAGTTTAATCTGTAACAAATACCTTTCGTAAAGTAATAATATCATCTTGGTTGCTATTCGTAACATTTATGGTAAATAGTCTGTAAATAACATGTGCATATTTCTATTCACATATGTGTATTTATGTACCTTGCTTATTGTTAGATAAAGATAAGCTGACGTTTAAGCGGTAATGTATTCTACTTCAACATCCAGAGAAATATGTACAAAGGGACAAAATATATTCATTCACTGTATATTGCAATAGAAAGAAATAATAATTCTTGTGTGGCGGTATTTTGGGACTGGTTTATGTTGTATTTTGATTCGGAAGTTGAAATCAGATTTCTGCCGTCACGTGCCGTCGATGCCGTCGGAGCCGTCGGTGCTGTTAACATATTGCCCGTGTCGCGTAGAAAGAGGCGTCGTGTAACACGACACGCGACCACAATATGGTCACGGGCCTCATTGTAGTGTACCCTGTGACTCTTAAGAGTCGTATTTAACCATTAGTCGGTGTTTACTTGATTTTAAGTGTAGCTTTATGCCACGGGCGCCCACAGATAAATACAACGACAATTGTACTTTGCGCAGTCTCTCTATATACATAGGTCCGTTTAATTTTGCACAAATTATCTTAATGAATTTTGTGTTATAATTTCTTCGTTTTCCAGGGATTTCCAGGGGTGACTTTGACTACGATTACGTAATCGTACAAAATATTGGATGTAATTGATATTTCTGCGTTCCATGAATCACTATGCAACAGAGGGAATTAAAACTCATTTGCCCATACCTACTTATGTTGCTAACACAGAAATTTAATAATCTCGCATTTTCGTTTTGTCCCAAGAACACATACGTGCCGACTGCTTGGGTGTAAATGTTTTACCACAAAATCACATACCGCAGGTGACACGGATCACATGGCAAAATAATGTCGGGTGGCCACCCCCTCCCCCTCCCCCCCTCTCCCCCGCCAGATGAGTACCGTCTACCGGGGTCGTCCATTTCTTTCTCCCTTACCTTCCCTGCCTTTTATCTAAAACACGATTCACTTGGCATACAAGTTCCGCGCGTATAATGCACGATGTGAGGACGACTCCCCTACTTAATTTAATCCAATACAATATGTCCCCCTCACCTTACTGTCCGCGGGTTGGAAAGGGGTCCGTTAAAGAGGGTCGGTGGCTTTTTAAAATCGTGCAGGCCTTAATTCTCCGTGAAACCTCATCCCATTATGACCGACATAATCTTAATTGCAATAGGCGGCTTTTTTTAATTGTTTTTAATTTGCCACTTTCGTTCTTTTTTTATTTATTGGTTTTTTCCATCATTGAACGATTTTGCGAATTTGCATATATTTGTTTGTACGATATTTGTTTGTCCTGTGCTGAGTGAAATTTATAAACTTATAAGTATTGGACACGATTAAAGTGCCTTTTTCATGAACTTTTCAGTACGAATCTTTAAGTTTGTGATAGTGGAGAGAAAAGTGAAGAATATAGTTATAACCTATAGTTAAAATATAGTCAAACCTTATGTGACTGTTGTAACTCTTTTAATACAGAGGTTCGTTGTGTCGGCATTGGTCCTCTGTTAAGAAGCACGTAGGCCATGGGGGTTTCACTGTGAAGTGACCTGTGAACATTAGAAATATCCTATGCAGAGTGAACCCCTGAGCTGGTTAAGTCAGACCAGGTACCGTTGCTGGGCCAGACTTCAGCCAGATTTGTATTGTGCCTTGGCGCCGTCGTGTCGGCATCGGCACATCATGCGGATAACGTATAGCTTTATGGACTTTATGCATGTTTACCGGACGAAAATCCGTTAATTAACACGGGCCGATCGTGACGATCTAAGCTTCTTTTCACGGCCATTTAAGACTGGTTAACTTGCTCTGTCCTGCTCATTTATTGCAGCCGTTACCGTGAGTCGCAAAGTAGCTGCGCTTCCACCATTTCTTCCACTTCCACTCTCTCTCTCTTCCGACCTTGACGGTCTTCCTTCTCTTTTCCCTGCGCTCCTTTCTCATACAGTAGATTGTTTGAACAATTTTTTCGTTGTTCTTTTTACTCAAATGTTCATTCCATGGTACGGAACACCTGCAAAAATGGCCGATAGACAAGCATTAATGTCGCAATTTGTAGCATTTGGAGAGTTACAGGCTATAGGAGGCAGGTACCTTTGGCGTTGGAGTTTATCGTATAGCCAATAGAACCAGCGATGACGAACGGTCAGATCCAGCCTGCCTACATAATTGTAAGTATTTGTTCAAAATGATTAAACTTGATCATAAATATCCAGTTTCCGTCCTTCGCTTCGTTACAAGCAATCGTTAGAATTATCTGGCTTGTTGCTTCGTTTGTTTCTTGTGAAGATGCAGAAAATTTCGCTAGGTACATCAAAAAAATGTTCCTACTGTTGCGGATTTGGATGTAAGTGAAATAGCAGACAGTGTATATATTCCAACCCATGACTACACAGCTGTTAGCTGTTAAGATACTATCGGTTTTCGTCCGAGAAAGGTCTATAGAGATTGTGATCTTACACAGTTTTATTATGTTTAAATTACAGTACTTTTTACCCCCGATTTTAAACTTAATGTACGATGGGTAGTAACGTGGGATGACAGTTTCTTTTCAGGGAACGTCCAGTCTGTTGACATTGCCGGTTTATTTTATTTATGACATTTTCCAAGCGTTAATTAATTACAAATTAATCAAATTATTATATATTGAAAATGGAAAAATTTGCTCAATATTCAATGTAATATTTGTAGCATATCATTAAATTATACTAAGTACGACTTTAAAAATCAAATTTTCAACCGCGTGTCTTACGATTCTTAGTAAACTAAGAACTGGATGTAAGGCCCATACGAAACCATACAATAATTATCACAGATAAAGCCCACCTTATTTCTTGTGTCAAACGTCCTTATGTAACTATACTTAATTGCCGAATATCGTAAAACATAAAGAGGTTCATCTTTGATTGTCTGTCGAAGGAGAGTAAATAGTGAAAAAGGGAATAATGCATTTTACTAATGAGACAAATGACGTTAATATAGATGGTATTAGTCATAGATGTGCATATTTATACGTGAGAATTCGAGTATTTTACATGCCCGTTGGCATTGTTATATTAAGTTTGGTGGATTGCCTTCAAGATTCAGTACCTGTTTTGGGGGTTTTCACATAATCTCGCAAAGGAATAGTTCGAGAACGAATTTGTTATCCTTTAAACGGCTACAAACATCTAAAGAAATAACAAATATGGAATACGTGTTTTCTATTTTTATTAAGGTACGATTTAAAGAGATGAAATAGCCACATAAAGCTCACCAGTTGAAACTGTCTTTTGATGATAACATGTAAACTCTTTGTCGTATCGAACAGTTTCAACTAAAAGTGATTTAGTTGTATCGTGAAATTGCACAAATATCAGAAAACGGGGACATTTTTTGGTTTTTTTATTAAAAAAATCCCTTCGCCCTACCCTTATCATGTCTATGCTGTTCACTAGTGGCAAAGGTTAAACAAAAGGCTTAAAATGAATAACAGTAATTTTTGAACTATAATCTTTTATAATTAATATCTATTGTGAAATCTGTTCGCTGACACTTTTATTTAAGATTTTTTTAATAGATTGACACTTGATATGTTAATCGCTGAATGTCAGCGAGGGAAGACTTTAGACGATCGTAAACCTTCAATGTCCTTGGAAGACCAACATGTTGAGATCAATGAACTCATCTCGAAGAGGGTTACACGTTGAACTAACAGAAAAGATAATATTTTATTTAAAAAAACAATGGGTACCTTGAGATCTCAGGCACCACCTGGAAAATATTTCTGTCCATCATAAGATATCGTCCTTGGAACTGGAGTAAGTTTTACTTAAAACATTGTTTCGAATGTTGAATAATTTAAGACATAATCACGTGGCAAAATCATAACATTTCACCCTACATATGTATAGGTAAAAAGGTATATAGGCAAAAAGTTCTTATTACTATTTGAACAATAACTGTTGGACTTTAATTTGAAGTATAATTTTAGATGGTAATATTTTATTTAATTTAAGAAAATATGTATTATAACATATTTTTTTTCACTTTCGTTTCATTGTGCCCCAACTATGGAGCACATTGAAACAGGCAGTTGGGTACAATAAAACATCCACATTTTCTATTGATTTTTAATAAACTATTAAAAATATAACACCAGAAATTACAAAAATTAGCTTAACGTGACAGAAAAAATTAGATTTATTATAAAATTATAAATATTTATTCTATCTTCACCCCATATTTATATTTGAAAAATCAATGGCAAAATACCAAAAATCTTGCTGTCTTTTGCTTTGCTCATCATGTTTGGAGCTTCCAAAATATGTTTTATCTGTAAATTATATAGTTTATATTAGTCAAAAGAAAAAAGTTAATGAATCACTTATGTTATTTTATGGTGTATGGGCTTACCTCTTCCTCATGTACATACAAGCGCAATATCTTCAACTGAAGGTTCAGAGAAATGCCCTTTTCCACGGTATCTTAAAAATTTGATCATTCTCATCATTTTGATTTTTGGATTTAATCACTTGCCATGAAGCAGTTTCCTCTCCTCCCAACTAGTGTTGTTTCATTGTACCTCATTGGCAATCATCTCAGAAAAAAAAGTGTTTCAATTTTCAGGAAAAAACTGACACGTTATATAGTATCATGCATTGAAAACTGACTAAGTAACAAGTAATAATCAATGAATATTTACTTGCTTGAAAGTAGGAAATTGACGGGTCGAAATTTTCTAGTAAGGAGGGTATAAAAGGTATACAGCAGTTACACTTTTCACAGCTCAATGGCACTGATATACACTTCCTTATTTAGCAGATACATCAGTTGTTTTCACTGTACTCCCTGTATCAATCTGCCCTATGTTACCCTATATATGTATGTATAAAATGCGTGTAGTACATGTATATACATATACATACATATAAATAGGGTAATATCAAGAAAAGGTAAACTCGTGGGATGAATTATGGATGCAGGATAATAGATTTAGTATTCAATTACAAGTTTGTATTGACACAGACGGGCGACATTTCCAAATGCAAAGTGAAATTGTTCCATTTACATTTTACATTTGTCCTACAGTTTTTTGGTAAAGTATTTTTGGACCTATATTTGTATAAGAATTTTGTGTTATTTTTGTTCATAGGACATTTTTCCAAAGTTTGGCTTGGAAAACCTCGAACATCCTCTATACATCTATACATCATGTGCCCCTTACGATCGGCAACCTTCCAGTTGGTTAGGAGTTGGTTATTTTGTACTATCCCATGTTCCGTGAACAAGAACCTCCCTCGTATGAGCTGCGATTCAGAAGTTTATTCTTCTTAAAAAACTGGACTTAAATCTGTAAAAGGAATAAGTGTTGTTGGTCAAAACTTTGCCATACACAACAGTATCCCAACTTATTTTATTAATTCCCATTTTATCATCGCTTTTTATTCCTTTCAGTAAAACGTACATCCTTCCAACGGTATAATTTCTTAACCCATAATTGTACTTTGTAACACTTTAATAAAGCGTAAGTTTTGAATCTGTATAGTATTTTTGAATATATGCAGGATATCCTGTAACTGGTGGCAGAACAGACAGCGAGTACGGCGATTCTATATAAAAAAAATAAATCTAAAATGTAGAATAATATTTTTACTTATGAGACTCTGGCTTAAAGGAATTGGATTTTAATTATTTATCGGCTATGTTTGCACTCGGCTTTGTGTCGACTTAACAGGATTTTACTGTAGGCTACTATTTCAGCTTGCGTTTGTATGTATAAGCCTCACCGATATTATGAATTTACCGTTTAACTAAATTCCAAGATGAAAATGTGCTGGAAAGCGTATACGGAAATTTACTGTGAAGAGCACAGTTCAATATTGTATATGCGGCAAACAAAGTTTCGTGAGTGAACCTTTTATACTATATTTTCGATTAACTTTTTTATGCAAAAGCGTGATATTTCCTGTTTTGCCACCAGTTGGAGGACAGCCCCTACGTATATTGTTTAAATAAGCGTACGAGCGATCGATAATTTATCTTTAATAGTTTCTGGCTCGTGGTTGTCGTTTGTCGAAGGGCTTGTGATGTCGAGCTGTCATAGGGTGGATCGCCGAAGAGATGGATTTGTTGCGCAGCTGTGTACACTGCTTAATACGGAAAGTAGTGGGACGTGGACCGGACTTGCACTGGTCAAACTATGCCTAAACCATAAGGTAACTTCGTGTTGATTGTTTTTCAGGCACGTCTGATTAACGACTATAAAACTTATCTGTAATTAAATAGTTCCTATTCGAATTAGCTATCCGAAATACAATGTAAGATTTACTTATAAATGCCCTTACTTCCATGCTATACGAATCGTGCCACTTATGATTTTGGCAAGTACACGAAATGTCTTTTTGTTTGTTACAAAATTTATGTTACAATTTATTATTGTTATGTAATTGTTGATTTTTAACTTTCGACGCGTTTAATCGTTACCATATCGTATACGATACCTATTTCTATTATTTTACTTGCTAGAACAATACATCATGAACTTGAGCGAAAGAAATACATCCACATTGCGTGAATGTAATTCTTGCATGTCTGGAAAATTGTATAACTTGTGCCGAAATACGTGGAATGGAAGATCACGTAGTACACAGGTCTAGAACTGCGCTAGCGATGTGTAAAAACTGAATAGACTATTATAAGCAGGGCTGTTCCTGGCGAGGGTGCAACAGATGCCCTCGCGCCTGGCTGGCTAAACCCAGGGCCTGCTTATTACATGTAAAATTCCAATTGATAAAAATAATAATCAGTATTTCTTGATTGCATGATAACTGTTTAACATTATACATATATAGATATAAAAGTAAATTCTTCAGGATTTCTTCGAAAATCCAAGAATGGTCCTGATTATTCATTTATTTCGTTGTACTGATACATTATATGTATTTTAAATGGCATACTATGTAACTGAAAAACAAGTATCGTAAAACTTTTGAGCAAGGAATAAATCAACAGCACGATTAAATAAGGTTGAGATTAAGGTAAAGACTGTTGAAAGAGTTGTTCTTAATATCTTCATCATTACCTCGCTAAATAGACCCGGTATTCTTAATAATGGATGATTCGTAATTCGCAAAGTCGTAATCTATATGTCCTCCTTCTACATTGTCATCTCGGAAGATTTCTGAGTCCCTCGTGATGTCGTATTTCTCGCCTAGTATTCGGTATGTTTCAGCGCGATTTTCTAGAATCTCTCGAATAATGTCTGAAAACAATAAAATGGCTGTTAAATTGACGGCGAAGCAAAATAACAGAAAAGGTTACGAACTGCCAAGAATGAACAGTGGCACAGGTGGATCAATAGGTAAAAATGGAAGTCTAATTGTAAATAATTTTGTATACAAATGAGGCACGATGATTTAACGAGAAGGAAACATGCCGATGGCAAACACATTTTTTAGTACATACAAACATCAAATTTTTAAATATCAAAAGTTATGAACAATATATTTCTTTGTTTTTGCTAGTAAGTGATTAAAAGGGCCAAAACCCTCTTCAAAGTCCACTGTCAAAAATCTTCTGTTTAACGTGTCAGTCGCAGTTTAGAACATACCGCTTCTCTTTTTCGATAAAGAAATGATTAATGCCATTATACGAGCTACTTCACTCGAGATGAGTTAAGCTGGCGCCGAACTAGAAGCATGAATTATATCTAAAAAAATTGCTCGCAATTTGCTCATCAAGAATATAAAATTGCTCTGGCGGTAGCAATTATTAAAAAAAAGTTATTAAACAATTTCATAACAAACACTAATTTGACGATTTCTAAATTATCCGAGTACGAACGGGATCTTTCCCGGGTTCAAAAAATTGCGATCAATTTGTTCATCACTGCCCCACTTTTTTATTTGCGTTTTATTAACGTTTTTTGAATTAAAAATAATAATTAAATTTTCGATATTTTAAGGCCTGGGGAAACGATAGTAGCGCCGCCAATTTTTAAACATGAAACTAACACCAGTAAAGGCGATTCTCAATCTAAATGTGAAAATTTAATTATTATCTTTAAGTAAAAAAACGTAAAAACGCAAATAAAAAGGTGGGGAAATGATGGGCAAATTGATCGCAATTTTTTGAGCCCAGAAAAGATCCGGTTCGTATTTACCATGCCCGCCATTACCATGCCGGGCTAGTTGGTTGGGCTAGCGATAACCTTGTTATGTCAGTGCACTGTAGGGTTGCCGAACGTAAGGGGCACATAACGTTGGCACAGGGCAGCCTGGCAACGCAGTGGCCGGCAGAATCGTTCACAAGGTCTCATACAGTTGTCATGCAGCCCTGCTACAGGTAGAATTGTCGTCAAACGACATCAGTGAGTCTCAATCGGTGAGACAGCACCTGACAGCATGCTGCGTTATTACGAAAATACTTAACTCTTTTTCGTACGTAAAAGCCACCGTATATAACCGTACGTATTACCATTTACCGTACGTAAAACCGTATATAACAGCCTAGTAGATGCCCAGTGTAGATGGAATGATGAGAAGGAATTCTCGTACAGGACAGGACATCTCTAATATATTTCCCAGATGTTCGTGTTATCATTACAAAATCCTACGATTTCATAATGTTCGAAATGTTCGAAGTCCATTGTCCATTTCCTGTTGTCACAGCGATCTCCGCATTGATTGTAACGCTAATAGAAATGTTTTGGACACGATTATTTTTGTATTTGCGGGGGTAAAATATTAAACCGGGAGCATGTCTATACCGAAAAGTTTATTTGTATATGTGCTCATCACGATTCACGATCGCTAGCCCAGCAAACTGTCATGATTATCAGAGCTTAAAATATTGGGCTGTTCGGAAAGTAATTTCGTTTTTTCCCAACAAAGGACTTAATTGGATTTTTTCACAGCCAACTTCACTCTTAAGCCGCATTGTCATTATATATTTTGAGAGCTGATATAGTAAGGCTTGTTTGTGAAAAAGTTTGCTTTATTTTGCGCAATAGTTTTTGTTTGGTGCGCTATTAAATATGGAAAGTCGAAAGCAGCGTTTTCGACATATTTTACTTTTTTACTATCGAAAAGGTAAAAATGCTGTTCAAACAAGAAAAAAATTGTTCGACACGTATGAAGAAGATGTATTGACAGAATGCCGGTGCCAAAATTGGTTTGCAATATTTTTCAATTTTTTTTTTTACTTTTACCGGACAATATCACAATCAATTCTGAAGTGTATACTGTCGTCAACTGGACAAGTTGAATGATTCACTCAAACAGAAAAGGCCAGAATTGATCAATAGAAAAGGTATAGTGTTCCATCAGGATGATCCAAGACGTCATACAACTTTGATAACTCGTCAAAAGCTTTTACAGCTTAGGTGGGATGTATTACTACGCCCACGATATTCTCCAGATCTGGCACCTTCGGATTATTACTTGTTCCGGTCTGTACAAAATTTTTTAGACAGCAAAACCTTTGCTTCAAATGAGGACTTCAAAAATGACTTGGATTAGTTTTTTGACAGTAAAGATCAGAAGTTTTGTGAGCGTGGAATCATGCTACTGCCAGAAAGATGGCAAAAGGTATTGGACCAAAATGGAGAATATATAAGTAATTCAATAAAATATTTATACACTATAAGAAAATCGTCTTTCATTTTCACAGAAAAAAACGAAATTACTTTCGGAACAACCCAATACATTATAAGAAGTGATGCAACGTCCATGATACATCTGGTATTGCAGGCGATAAACTACCTTTCATCCCGTTGATTGACTCAATTGACTAGTATTCTGTGTATGATGGACGTAAATTCAAATAATTTAATACAACTTTCGAGAAGTCATTCACAACCACGAGTCACGCTCAATTATTCGACAACGGTTTATTATCACGGTTCGAGTCGTAACACTTACCGTATTTATTTTCATAGGAAGTGTTAGAAAAAATGTCAGAACAAACAGAACGATAGAAACACATGCAATAGTGTTACAACCATGTAGAAACCATGTAATGATGCTAGATATTGAAGTATTCGAAATGTGTGAACATAAAGTATTTGACAATGTTTTAAGGAAATAATAAATCCTAAATTGTTTCAAGTGAATCGACCGTAATGAGTTCTGCTTACGGCATTCTTGAAAGTCATTGATGGTATTTTGTCGAGGCATTTTTTTTACGGGGGTAATCAGCGACGGAGAAAAATGTTTAATATGAATGCACCGTTCATTGATAAGTTCCACAAAAATGAGAAGTAAATGATGCTAAAGTAACGTACTTCATAATACAATTTGTACGTTTGATAACCGAAATATAGAGATGCAGAAAATTAAAAATATGCAAACCGTGACGAACTGCCTGAAAGGTAATTGGAGTACTCCAATTAGAATTACTGCATACGGTAATTGAAATCTCCATAAGCCACGAAACCGTCCCTATTCTGTTGATTAGGAAACTCACATACAAAGCTGATTTATAGTGAATTTGTTAATCATTCGTGGTTAGAGTGGGTTAGTTATCGAGCGTATATAGCGTTTTGATCTATGCAGTGCATCTGTTAAGAAAGTAACAGCAAATTGACATTTAAACGTTAATAATAGTAGCAACATCTTGTGTTCGCGCTACTATGCTGCGGCTACTATTTCAACGAGAACGTTCTTGCTCCTCTGCTTCAGTCGTAAAAGTAAAGCCGAACAAGAAAGACAACCTGTATTAATTTAAGAGTAAAATACAAAATAGAAAAACGCTGTGCTCACTTTTCCTTATCAGCATCATTGTGTAGAGAATAATAATCCCTCGACCTTTCTTTTTAGAAATGCCTTGTTGTTGTAATAATGGTTAGGAGAAAACGCTATTATGTTGTTATCAATGCACAATGTACAGATGAATACTTGCCCATTAGTAATTCTCTGCTTTCAATCATGTTGCCCATTTCCCTTTTAACCTCGTTCATGAGCCATGGCATGAAACCTTCTTCAACATCTGCACAGGAAAAATTAAACTTAATGAAAACGAGTCTTTGCCGGTTAAAATGTCAAACAACCTTTTACAAACCTGCTTTAATTTCATCTAATAAAAGGCCGGACATTTTCAGCCCTTCTAATACAGCTGGTAAGAGTTCAGCTATATATCCTGTTAAGAGAACTGCTGCTGCAACTCGTTCTTCCGACGGCTTTTCTGCTATTATTGCCTCCTCTTGTTGTTTAACACATCGGTTCTGAGATGGAATAAAACATAAAGTTGGAATATTTCTGGCCGGAATGCAAGTCAGTAACAAATAATGTATTTGTGAAACGATTTTATTATCATAAATGCACACTTTCTCGTCCCTGTGTCGTCTTTCCTGTTCTTCAAGTCTCCGTTGCTCCACAATTTCAGCAGCGCGCAATTCCATGAACCTTCGCTGTTGCTCCTTTAATGCTGCGAGCTCCTCTTCTTCGAGGACCTCGAGGAGTGCTTGCTCAATTGTTTTCCCTACGAGTACTTCAAGGATTGGCTGAACTTCTACGTCGTAATTGAAAAGCTGGAATGGTCGTTTATGGATATGAAACACCACAACAGTATGTTCCTTTGTTTAAGTAATCGAAGTTAAAAGAATTTATACAAGCTACTTACTTCTCCCGGCTCGATTTGTGTGCATACATCTTGGCCAGACTTTACTAGACAAAGTTTTGATGTGGCCGGTTTATCGTAGTATAGGTCCGTCTGTGTGGCAATCTCAGATTCGTTCGGTTTTTCAAAAAGCTATAAACATACAATGCGGTTGGATTATTCAAGATTAATAGTGTTGTGAGTTGATATGTTTATTGGAATATGAGGAGACGTAATCATTTGGATAGGAATAGAATTGATTACCTCTTCGAGGAAGACCTCTGTCTGTATAGGCTCATGTTTCCGTCCTGCGACGGGAGGAGGAGATCCTGCTCTCATTCTGTAATTTCTAAAGACTTGAGACTGGGCCCGTTTCCTAGCGATATACCGTCTTCGGGCTTCTGCCTGTCTTGCTGCTATCGATTGGTTGCCGTCGATCTACGTATGTCATGTATACGCGATCACCGTTAGAACACAATCACATCAAACAAGCAGTATATTGTTATTCATCTTGTAAGGTTTCTTGAAAGCTTTTTTTACATGAAATATGCGAAGACTTTTTGAGATAACTGTGCTGAGGTAAAGCTATGTAACGTACTTACAAGCGTAGGGATGGAAGCAAATGTACTCCCACGAATGACTCGTCGATCGTACATTACGTTTCCAAATGGATGCGGTTGAGCCCTGCAAAATACAAAATAAAATTACTACCTATGAAATGATGGCTACGGTTAGCAATTATTGACGACGACCGGTCTGTCTTTTAATAAGTCATTGCATTGGACTTATTGCACGCGGTTTATTGTGATTGATCGACTGAATTATTACCTGCCATCGAGATGGCTGTAGTAAAGTAAATCAGTCGGATGATACATGAAGTCAATAGTTTTTCGTGCTTAGAAATGTTTATGACGAATATTATAAATGTCGCAGGATGCCATGGGATGTCGTAGGTCGGCGCATCTGGCAGGTTAATTTATGTAAAATATTGCCGATAGAATGAAACAATTATCTGTACTAAAAATAGAAAAATTGGTTTCGCAAATTGTACGTCACTGAATCGACAAGAGGTGTAAATTCCTGCGAATAAATCCGCGCAGATTGGTTAGCGATTCACTATGAGCATTTCGAGGTAAAACGTCGACACCCAACGCCAGGCGCGACTATATCCCTGTCGTTCTTCTCGAACACCGACTTAAATCAGTACAGTATACCTTGACAGTAGGGGGAATAAAGGTATCGGCTGAAAGTAATACAGTATATTGAAGTGTGTCATTTGATTACATATTTTGATCGCTAGCCGCCAATCTTCGACAGTATTGTATACATGGTGTTTTGATTCGACTCCAACTTTTTGGTAACGCTCCCGGTGTCTGTCGGAGTCCACTAGAAAAACAATGCCTCCTCTTCCGTATCCCACCCGAGTTCTAATTTTTTTCGACGTAATGATAATGGAGACGTGCCAAATTACAGTTGTAACTGACCGCTTAAAAGTACAGGACATAAGTGGCTCTTTCACTTGCGACCATTTTTTGTATTCGCTAAGAAAAAGAATCGACGATTTTCTAAAAATGCGACGAGTTTCTGATCAGTTACTAGGGTTGATTTTACAGATACACTAAAACTTTTCAACGGTTTTGCAATATTTCGCGGAAGAAGTCGTTGGAAAATAATATCCGACAATGAATGATTATTGCAAAATAGAAGAGCACGGGTCAATGAAACACGTTAGATCTTGTAGTATACTTGTGAGTGCAGTCGATCATTAAAGTTCTGTTAAAATTGTCAGATATAATTTAGAAAATTAAAATACTTTAATCTACAATCACGCATCGATAAAAGAAGTGGACGGTCGGTAACATACTGTATGGTTTGGAAAGAGGAGGACATTTCACATTTCAATATGCTTATAAGATAAGCTGAAATTCACAAGGCCGCGTGGTTTTATTTCGATAAAACAAAATAATATTCATTGTAAATGATTAATATTAAACGACATCTTAATAGTTCTTAGCAGCTCTATTAATTGAACCTAGCGTATAATTAATATACCTCAATTATAAAATTTTTGTTTCAAATTTTGAATCTTTCCTGGCAAGACAATTGAAGAGATAACAGCGCTACGAATTTTTCATAAATTTGGCATTTTTTGGCTAATGTTGTAGCTCTAACTTGAATCTTGCCTTGTTCTCCCGTTTTTTAGCTGTTCTACATTAGCCGTATTTCGTGCCTTATTTTTGTTGATTGTTCGTCTGCTTACAGTTTTGTTTGTGATTAATTGTCGATTTGCTATAAATAACTCTCACAACAGCTTACCATTGTAAATCTTATAGTGACAATTCTGGCATTCTTTTCCTGATACACAAAAACTATGAACACTTGCCATTGATTTGTCTCTATTGCTTATCCAACAGACGTTAAATACAGTTTTGTCTTTCTTAGTTGTTCATCCATTACCAGGGAGGGCGAACTTGTCAATTTTATTTAATTATATTTAATTTTGTTTAATTTTGTTTAATTTTGTTTAATTTTATTTAACTGGTGGTTCAATCGGATAAAGAATGATTCTACGTGAAAAATAAATAAGCCGAAATTATCGAATAAAATTCGTTCGTATGAGGCTGTTGGTTTTCGGAAAAATTGACTGAATATTCGTCTGAATATATTATTATTAGAGAAATCGTTGAAGATGTTGGCCGCTCTGCCAATACACAATTCCACTCTTCGATCTAAATTTCTATGAACGCTTTCTAGCGTGCTCTGCTGCTTTATTCTGTAAAACGTTAAACTAATCTTATATTTTAATTCCCCGAAGCTTGTAATTTCTTCGGAATTCGTAATTAATTTAATGTACCCGACCGAAATATTCAGTTGTTCAAAGTCGGTTTTCTCGAAAACCAAGCTAGCTGTGTTACCGATTGTAATATTTTTATTCTAGAATTTGAATTTGTTTCTAGATAATGCTCTACATGATCTTACGTATGATAGGGTTCAATTGTAACAACTTACCGGTCGAATGTATTTTCATGCATCGTGTATACATTTATGAATAACTAGCGAAACTCTCTTTTCGTGATGTAATCCCTGCACAGTGGTAATTGAACTGATGCACAAGTGTTTTTAGGCTACTTTCGCGCCTGTTTGCATTGATGAGCTCAACAAGTCCCAAAATACGACATTGTTACATGTTTATTTAGTTATTTTCTGGAAATTGTACTTTTGGTCAATTTATCTTATTCTTGCGCACGTGGGCTCAATTATTTCCGAAAATAGTTGCATTAAAAGACGTAGTAATCTTCCTCTGTCCTACCAATGCAGAGATATATCTTAAAGTGTGACATTGACCTGAATGACGGTAATTTGTTCCTACGTGAGATTTAGTGAAGAATTCTGTGACGAAAGGCAAGAAGCACGAGGAGAATCAGTCGTGATGTTATAGGTGCAGGTGTCAGATGCCAGGATAGTTTCTACGGAGAGTTTACGCTTAAGCGGTATTTCTTAAATCACAGTGTTGTATGAAACAGCATCCAAGCCGGTCGGAAAAAACCAGGCACAGAGGAAATTTGTCGTATAACTAATTGTAAAAGTAAGTCCGTTTGATAAGCGTCGATAGTTACCTCTTGGTTTGCGCTTTGCGTTATTTTAAGAGGCAGAGAGGTCTCGCGTGAGGCGACACTTACGTCCAACCCACTGTCCTGGTCCCCTTGGCACGTTCGTTGAAGGCCGCCGATGCAATGGACGTTGCGTTCATCATTCCGAAGGAGAAGTCGATAGTGGCCTTGAGAGCAGCCGGACACCTGGCGTTGTGACTGCTGTGCCGTATTTCTGGTTTCTTCGTCAAGGACACGAGAGGCTTGAACTTTGCTCTCAGTGGACATGCGTCATTTTCGTCAGTTTGCATTCCCATCGGTGAAATACCCAAGAGGGCCGCGACTTCCGGGGGAGGCATCAAGAACTCACCGCTCTTCACAGTTGTAATGAAGGGTTTACGTTGGCCTTGTTTACGATTCGTTTTCGAGTGTTTCCGCGATTCCTCAGGATCATTTTTTTTCTGTATTTTTCTCAATTTAGCATTAAGGATCTCGTGAAAATCTTCAGTTGAAAGTATCATACTAGACTTGCCGCTTTTGGTACAATCAAATATATTATCCTGGCTCTTACTGTAAGCTTTCTTTTTTAGGGGATTCGTCTGATGTGCTTGAAGGCATGCCAGGACTAGGTGATCGTTCGATTTACTCATTCGTGTCCGTGAATAGAGCTCGTTGTTCCTGTTTTCCATGCTGGTGTTTCTGGAAAGGGTCGCTTCGTCGTCTGCTCTTACATGTAGCAATGGTAAAGCCGACTCGAGGCCGTCCTTCTGAAGAATTGTGAAGGCAGGTGTGTCGGTTTCATCCTTACCGAAGGTTCCCATTTCCATGGATGAAGCCAGAGCGGATATACCGGCTGGCATTGTACTATTTCTCTCACAGTCAGTACAACCAATTAAATCCAACCATTAAGTACTTTTCATTTCTTAATTATCATATGTCCGTGTCGTCTTCTACACCTTTCGTCAACCTTCGGCAACCAATTTTTTGTATAAATACATCATTTCCATGGGCTAACATAGAAAATTATATTTGTTGTTTTATTAAAAATGTTATGGAGACTTATTTTTAACGCTTGCCATTAATCAACTGAAAAATACAGCAATAAACACCATGCTTGCCTTCTTTTTCGTTCTTGTTCGTTTCACAGTATACTATTTGTCTAACTTACTCAATGTCGCGCGGACGATGTACATTATGAATTTTTGTGCAAATTAGGTAGGATAGGTTAAAACGTTATCTATCAAACCTATATCGCTTCAAAACGTCGGATTAAACAGGCAGCGGATGGGCATACAATTTTGTTTTATTGTACATTAAACGAAAGCTTCATTGGGAAGTTCCATTCGAAACGTTCTAAAGACTTTTTGATGCTGAAACGTGTTGATGCTGAAATAGTCGTGGGACAGGAGACGGCTCGATTACAACATATGAGGAAGATCCAACAGCGGTCGACGATGATTTCATATATGTGTGTGTTATCTTTTCACTTGCATAGACAAGGGTGTCATAAAAAAGAGCAGTTTAATATTCTTTAAAATCGACAACTGACAGTGTGAAAGGTAACAGACGGTAGTACCTGAATGTCTGATAATTTATTATAATTTCCGAATGCCTGAAAAGCTAAAGTCATCATATTTCTGTTTGCGTTCTCCGTTATATCGTTTTCCTGACTATAATACAATATTATGACGACTAATTAGAGCACATTCGGAATCTTAATAGACACGCGTTTATCGGTGTTTCGTATAATAATGAATATACATAATACTGGAGGGTTAAATATAGTAACAGCTATAAGCATTATTCTGTTAACCCGATATAATCCAATGTTAAGGATGCGATTTTGAGGAGACCAATTATTCCGCAATGTACGACTGCGTATTAAGGTATCGTACGACTTCGTAAATTAGGATCATTTGTGTTCGAGCATAGTAATCCATGGTTTTATTGAATCATTCAATTGAAATACCTACTTATTGTTAGCCATAATGGTGTTTTCGGCGATTTGCCATAATATCAAAAAGAGCTTCCCCCCTGAAATCCACGACTGCCATAGATACTGTTTACCCTTCTGTTTACTAAAATTTTGAAATCTCCATGCATTAATGTCTACATTTCATGCCACTTTACTTTACGATACCCGAAGTCTTTTGTAGAAAACTTAATGTAATGAACAGTTGAGTATCGGATAGTACTATTGCGCCATTTTTAAAATCTCATATATAATACATAGGCTGAAAAATTGAAGGTATCATAAGCTATTATTTTTTCAACTAAAAATCAAGGTAAATTTGAAATGACCTTAGGTAAAAAGAGACTCTACTTACAATAGAGGAAAATTAATCTCGTTACGCGGTGCCTCCTTCGGTATTAAACAATGGATGGAAACTAACAATTTTGTATTTTTATTCAGATTTGGAATGATTAGCTTTTAAGACTTTTAATGTGTCATCCTGTGTGCCTGTTACAGGAGTTGTAAGCATTTTAAATGGAAACATATTCAAGTTTGTCGCGCCCATGCGTGAAGCAGCGTACCAAGTTAAAAACCGGTAAAATGATGAAGCGTGTCCTAGGGTCTGTACCTTTTTTAATTCTCCTTTAATCTTTTCAGTTCTTGATCATATTTCACGAAGAAAACCATGAATTACTCATCTTGAATTTATATTCTATTGTAAGGGTCTTTTTCTTCCTGAAATTGTAATATTTACGCAAAAGAGAAATGGCAATATTGAGCAATTTTTAAAAATTAAAAATGACTCTGGACGAATAAAATTTACGAATGAAAGAAATAAGGACAAAAAAATATCTGTAACAGAACGATTGCTGATAATATTGTAGGTGGCGCTATGGCGGACTGGATCTATAGATCCAGGTCCATAGAGCAATCCATAGGCACCGACGAGGTACAGAATAGACCCACAGACTTCTAAAGTCTGTGAATAGACCTAACATCCAATGTAATTTTTCGGCCACATTCTTGCCTTACCGTTTTAGTGTCACGCTTTATGTTACCAATATAGCTTGAAAATGTATAGCAGGACTATAATTATAATTTTACTATAATTATATATTAATATAACAATAATTACTATGATTATATATTACTATCATTATAATTATATTACTATAAACTATAATTTTGACTGCATCGATAATTCAGTTTTGTGGCCGCGAAACTCCGTAAGATGTTAGGTCTATCCTACATCTCCTCTGTGCCATAGGGCAGGTACTTGCTATCGGATTCAGGGTTGAGAAGTAACACGTTACTTGTAACGTCGTTACCGTTACAGTTACAAAAATAGTAACGGTAACGGAATAAAATTTGTAACGAAAAAAGTAACTTCGTTACATTCTTCGGTAACGAGTAACGAATTTAACCGTTACTTTTATCGTTACTTTTTTGAATTTTTTGATTTATTTAAAGTATTGTTCTTACCATTACACGTGACAAAATTTTAATCTTAACTATAAAGCCATAAGTAAATCGGTCAATCGACATTCAAATATTCTTATTACATTGTTAAAATGCTTGAATGTGATTAGCCGACTTACTCACAGTATATAAATACGCTATTCCGTTCCGTAATTCGCTACCAGTACTGAAAATCTACAGTGTACGTGATGTGTTTACTATCTTTTTATGTAGAAAAATTTGAAGAAGAGTTGCAACGATTTTTAAAATCAAATAACTGTAATATCGAAATGTTGAACGACTATCCAAAAATCAGAATACTGTTTATTAAATATAATACAGCTCTACCAAGCAGTGCGTCTGTGGAGAGAATGTTTAGCGTTGGTGGCTCTGTATTAACACCACAAAGAGGGCGTTTACAAGATGAAACCATGGAGCAACAAATTTTATTAAAAATTAATAAAGAATTTCGATAAAATTTAATAATGTTTATTTTGTAATAACCTAGTAATGAATTGTTCACAATTTTCCTTATGCAAAATAATTTATTTATTTATATTATAAAAAAGTAACGGAAGTTGTAACGACTCGTTACTTTCTAAAAACTGTAACGGTAACGAGTTACTTTTATAAAGTAACTTTCCCAACCCTGCTATCGGTCTTAGGCGAAAACTGTGTTTCCGGTCGGATAGCCGTTTGTCGTACACAAAATAGTCGTACGTAACATGTTCGAATAATACCTTTCGCTTACCCATCCATGTAATCCTTTTTAGATTGAAAATCACGATCTCACAATGTAGAGACATTTCAATTACAGTTCAATTAATTAAATAAATTATTCATTTGATGTTTTAGACATTTCAATTACTATATTTATGTCAGTACTTTAGTAATTTCAATTTGACGGTATGGATCGATTATTCGGTGGCTATGCACTGAAAAGCACGTCGATAAATTCGAACGTGTATAAGAGAAATTTTGCCGTCAGGTTTCTTTTAAATTAATCACGTTTCTTGCAGTTAACAATTATTATTACAGTCATATTAAAGCGCACTTGTAATGAGACCCCCACAGTCTGAGAAAAATGTTACTGATTCATATTATAAAATATTAAAGAACCACGATAAAATTTGTATAATATTAAATAATGTTAAATAACACTGCCATAATGCTCAATAATGTCCGTTTTTGTTCGTACTATTGTTCGAAAATATTTAACATGAAAATTCGGATATAACGCAATCACAAATACCGTTAACACTGTACTTTCTAAACGACTTTGTTTTTAGAAATTTATTTAACCTGATGATTTATTTTTGAGTGCTGTTTTGTAATGCTTGCTTGTGATTAATGTTTTTTTGCTTGTAGTACATCCAGCTATTTATAAATATGATTATCTTCCATAGTAACTATTTCTACTTCTTCGTCAATATTAACTAGATATTCCTGTTTTTCTTATACGCTGTCGATTATAAGCGACACATGGATATCTCATACATATTTACATACAGAGTGTTCATCGTAATTGTCATTGTGATTTTTCGGCACTTCTGATAACCTGACAAAAAAAGAAATGGCGCCATACCACTTTTCCTGTTCGCTATTGTAAGTGGCATCGTGGCGGCTTCAGCGACATCAGATTCAGTTGTTTTTTTCTAACAATTCCCTTAGAAAATCATTCTAAGTCGCGGGATCAACAGTGCGGTTATTATGACCAGGGAAAAAGAAAGTGGGTAGGCGAGAGTTTTCGCGATGTTCACAAAGATCCTTCGCGAACTGTTCTGAAAACGTGGCATAAAGAGCTTTAGTGTACAAAGTACGTTGGCCTGCGGATTAATTGAGGTTTTCCGCGATGGACAAAGATTATACGTATCTTACCCAATTTGCACAAACTTGATGCTCGTAGCACAACCAATTCGGAAATTTTTCAATAAAACCATGAAAGTACGATTAACACAGATGAATATAGAATACTAATCAACAGACGGTTGCCTAACTTTCAACGGTTAAATATAATTCATGTTACTTACTGTCTAATGTGAATCTGTCGATTATAAATTAGGCAACAGTTTAAAGGAATTTCGAAAAATTACTTCCTTCTACAGCAGGGCTACTCCCAGATATCGATATCTCATGGATTACAGTGCAGAGTAAAAAATTCCCGACATATTTTTCGAAACATACAAAACAATTTCGTTTAAAACATTCGGTAACTCAGTCCTGAATTTTACAAGAATATGTGGTATTGACATAACGTGGATTACGGAATTTTCAAACGTGCCCTGCAGTGTATGGGATGCGAATGTTTGATAAACCTTGCTTGCCGAAGGAATCCTTTTTCAGCAATTTCCTTAAAATTTTACAGGCGTTCTTGAAAAACTTGGTCGCAAAGAAAATGTGGTTAGAACACGAAAAGGAGGATTTTCTTTCACCCTCATGGAGAGTAAAGAACACTTGTAAAATTTATCCACCTTTTTCAGAGTCACTCTGTGAAGTGCAGGGTAAAATATCTAGGCAATAAATAGAAGTGCAGGAAACAAGGCGGCCGTAGCAGATGCCTCTGTGGTATTTTATACATACATAAGTCTAAACGTATAGACCCAATGGGTTCACAATTTTTTGCTGACTTTCTTTATACCGCCTAGTATGTTTTCTCAAATGATATTGTAAATTACGTGAGCCAGATAAATTAATTGTTTGTGTAACTTGTAAACTGTATAAGTATTACTTGCAATCTGGTTAAGAATTCTCAACGATAATTTCATTTTGATCGATTTACAGTTAGGTGTATCCTGATTTTCTTCGGCAAAATTTTCGTTAAAACTGATAATCTATTGCTGCTAATATGATAAATGAAGGTTCCCAAGTGACAGATATTGATTTTCACTAAACTTGCTGGATGCGTGGAACATATCTGGGAATATGTGAAACAATTTTTCTCTTGCGAAAAGACACCTTTAGAGTTTGAAACCACACCTCACAATTTTGCGACTTTTTCGTTTGATAGATTTAGCCAGAATGATGTCGACGAATTGCTTGTGGATAATCCCTTAAGTGACGATGACATTATTGGTAGAACTGTAAATCCAGAAAGTGATAATGAACCGGAAGAAAAACCTGCCGCCCTCACTGTAAATATAACTTGAGAAGGTCTTGAACTTTGCAACAAATTGGAAAATCATTTTCTTGTTAATGGTACACAAATTCTAAACGGGCCTCTAAATCTCAACGTGAACCGAAGAACTGTATGTCAGGATGTCGCGAGCCATATAAAAAATTAGCAAAATCATCATCGCAAAGTTTAATCACCGATTACATTGTCAGAAAAAAAATCCACATAGAACGAGGACGAAGCTTTTCGTGAAGAACCATTTTCGTAAAGCCTTTACTGTACAGATTTGATGCGTTGACTATCTGTTCTGGTGATGAAAAAATGTTAAGAAATTTGTTACCTTTCAATAAAATTGAATGAATAAAGCTTTAAAACAAATTTAAGCATTCTTATTTTCATGGATTTTGATCAACCTTTTGATGCGATTTCAGGTTTATTCTAGTTTATTGCTTCGGTTCATGCGGTTTTAGAAAATTATTAAACGCATCGCGAACTTCTCAACGTAAATTAGGTTTTTTTTGTGTGAATTTTATTAAATGCACTTTTCTGTGGAACGTATCTACCGCATAAAAAGAGACTCGACTGTAAATAGCAAACTATGATTTTGCACGTATTTAAAGAAATCCGAACGAATCGAAAGTGATTGGATTATAGAATTTATAAAGTTCCTGGAAAATCGTTAGTTTTTTTCGGAATAAAACGTAAATACATTCACTCGATACGCAAAATCGTTATTTACTGTGAATAATAATTACATGCAAGTATGTGTAATAGAAAAATCCTAATTTCCTAAGTTTCGTCAACTATAGATCCTGTTCATTTTGTTCAAATATAAATGATCCTGTTTATTCTGTTTGTTGAACAAAATGTGCACGTGATTTCGGCAGAAAGTGACCTTTAACAGAACGTCACGACTCGTGAATTGCGAGCAGTTGTCTACTGGTAAAATATTGTAAGCTTGAAAACCTGCCTGAGACATGTATAGTATTGCAAATAGTTAGACTCGCATAGGTGTGTCTAGTGCATAATTCAATAAAATACCATGCGATGCTGATATTGTCTGTTTGAAGACGGATTAGAAATCGATAGGGGTACCGTTCGTTGAGGCGGCCGCCTTACGAGGAAGACGAAGAAGCGACCGCGGCAGTACTAGCCACACCAGTTCAGAGACTGGACAATGTCCTGGAAATCGACCGATATATACCTAACCCTAGACGGGAGTTGCATATTTTTAACGGTGGCCAGCCGGCCGGTCGGCTGGCCATTCAATACCTCTGACCAGCGTCAACATTGCGCATGCTTAAGCTACATTAATGTCGATGTACCTGTACGTGGCTGTATGTAGGCACGAACACACAGGTACTTAGGCATTAGAACTATAGTTTAATCCTCAAGGTGAAGCGGTTCTCCTCTTATACTCCGTCCCATGATTCGGCCGACATCGTCATTACTCAAACGTTTGACCACATGAAAAAAATGACATTTTTTTGCTAATTTCAAGAAAACAATCTTAACGACCTGCCGGTACGCACCAACATAAACAGGATTAGTAAAAATCTAATATTAGGGGAGAATTATTAATTTGAAATCATAATTGTACGAATTCAAGTTTAATCGTTATCTCGCTCGTTTGATATATAAAAGAAACTCCATACAAAGGAATCGTTTGCTTATGAACATGCATGTACTTTACGGTTTCCAAGTAATTGACTATTTGTCAAAGAAAATAATGTATATCTATTAATACGACATTGTAGTTTTGTATAAAGCCCTTAAAGTATGATCTTGAGAATGTTTAAAAAAAGTAAACTTTTTCTAAATCTAAAAGACTGGACATGTTTAGCATGATATAAAATTCAGTTTAGGGTATATGCCGCGCTCAAACGACGATTTCTGGCTAATCGTAGGTGTCAAACCAAATTCTGGCACCTGGCACTCGTTCTTCTGCATTAAGCATT
Organism: Hedychridium roseum; assembly: GCA_963989215.1. Classification (NCBI taxonomy): domain Eukaryota; kingdom Metazoa; phylum Arthropoda; class Insecta; order Hymenoptera; family Chrysididae; genus Hedychridium; species Hedychridium roseum. Next base: position 7,516,266 of record OZ022318.1, on the reverse strand, counting down.
ACTTAAGCTATGTAAATAATACTTAACTACAACATTCCAGGTAGACTATCGGACCTAGCAAAGGACGGTCAATGTAAAAGAACGATAGACAGACGCAACTGAAATTTGCTCCTTTACAGAAATTATATTAGACTGAATTTTAATACGCTAAGCTAATCATTCGCCGGCGATAAATTCTATACATATACTTACCTTAGAAGGGAAGATTCCTAAGTGCAAAATTATAATTTTAACCAAACCTCGTAAATATATACAGGGTGTCCCACATAACATTTTTCACGATTTTTCAAGTAGTTGCGATAACCTGACAAAAAAATATTTTCAACAAAAGTTGGTCAGTTTTCGACTGGCTATACATTGCAATACAAAAAAAAATTAGAAAATTTTTTTTTTTTTTCAAGGTCATGGTATACTAGGTCGTTGAATTCGTCTTGATACGGGCTACAATACTGTTAAGTCAAAAATACAATGTTTCATTTAAAAAAATTAAGGTGACCTTGACAACACTAAAAAAAGTTTTTTTTTCCTAATTTTTTTTATTGCAATGTATAGCCAATCGAAAACTGACCAACTTTTGTTTAAAATATTTTTTTGTCAGATTATCGCAAGTACTTGAAAAATCGTGAAAAGTGTTATGTGGGACACCCTGTGTAATATGGAGAGTATATAATGGAACGCATAGTGGCCGCGAAAACCCGTTATAGTATTGTAGATTTAGTTCTATTTCAAATTTGTGCAATCTTCTTTTATGATTTTCCATCCTTATGCTAATCAAAGTATCATTTCTCGTTCACTCTTTTGCGCTTACTAGAAATTATCAGGGTTGAGAAGTAACGCGTTACTCGTAACGCTGTAAAAGTAACTGTAAAAACTGTAAAAGTGTACTGCAAAAGTAACTTCGTTACATTTTTCGGTAATGAGTAATGAATTTAACCGTTACTTTTATCGTTACTTTTTTGAATTCGTTGATTTATTTAAGTAAAGTATTGTTCTTACCATTACACGTGACAAAATTTTAATCTTAACTATAAAGCCATAAATAAATCGGTCTATGTTAGGTCGATGTTAGGTCTATCCTACATCTCCTCTGTGCCATAGGGCAGGTACTTGCTATCGGATTCAGGGTTGAGAAGTAACACGTTACTTGTAACGTCGTTACCGTTACAGTTACAAAAAAAGTAACGGTAACGGAATAAAATTTGTAACGAAAAAAGTAACTTCGTTACATTCTTCGGTAACGAGTAACGAATTTAACCGTTACTTTTATCGTTACTTTTTTGAATTTTTGTGATTTATTTAAAGTATTGTTCTTACCATTACACGTGACAAAATTTTAATCTTAACTATAAAGCCATAAGTAAATCGGTCAATCGACATTCAAATATTCTTATTACATTGTTAAAATGCTTGAATGTGATTAGCCGACTTACTCACAGTATATAAATACGCTATTCCGTTCCGTAATTCGCTACCAGTACTGAAAATCTACAGTGTACGTGATGTATTTACTATCTTTTTATGCAGAATATTACAAAGAACCTACTTATATAAAAAAAGTAGATGGAATCAACTTGCAAATCTCCAAATTGTTTTTTATGTAGAAAAATTTGAAGAAGAGTTGCAACGATTTTTAAAATCAAATAACTGTAATATCGAAATGTTGAACGACTATCCAAAAATCAGAATACTGTTTATTAAATATAATACAGCTCTACCAAGCAGTGCGTCTGTGGAGAGAATGTTTAGCGTTGGTGGCTCTGTATTAACACCACAAAGAGGGCGTTTACAAGATGAAACCATGGAGCAACAAATTTTATTAAAAATTAATAAAGAATTTCGATAAAATTTAATAATGTTTATTTTGTAATAACCTAGTAATGAATTGTTTACAATTTTCCTTACGCAAAATAATCTATTTATTTATATTATAAAAAAGTAACGGAAGGTGTAACGACTCGTTACTTTCTAATAACTGTAACGGTAACGGGTTACTTTTATAACGTAACTTTCCCAACCCTGGAATTTTTAATAATCTACTCCAGTAAATTTTATCTCAATAAAATAATTTTATCTTATACACGTATGAAGGCCGACAAGATTTAACGTAATCAATTCATCACTTATCACATTTTCAATTATTTTGGGATTTTCTATGCTCAAGGGCACGGTGAAGTCACTGTGTAATAAGTCCTTGGAAAGGCCTTTACCTCCACTGTCGCTTCATGATAAAAAATATCTAGTCCCATTTAAAAATATATTAATAACCTTGACACAAATTTTTTGTATTGGACAGTATTCGCCCCCCCCCCCCTCCCCGGCATTAAACAATGTTTCTCTACAACATTTTTTTCTATCATTAAAAAATAAGCGAGACATTCAGGATGGTCAAGTTAGCTGGGACACCCTCTATACAATTAGATACGCGTAGTTCTCCCACACTTGTTTGATGTCCTTCGTTGGATTAGACCAGATCTGGATTACATGGTGGATGTGGCAAAAGCTCAGGTCGAAATTCTCTCAAAACATTTTCTACAATTTTTGAATGGACAGGGGCATTGTCATGATGAAATGAGACTTTCCTGTGCAGTTTTTCCGAGCCATTTTTGCTCAATGCTACGTGCCATTTTCTCAGAATCTGTTTCTGATAGGTAGCAAAGATTGTTGAGCTACCTTTAAGATACTCTATCATCACGACATCTACAGTAACCTGAAAAATAGTTGTTGGCATCAACTTTAGAGCAAACTGTTCAGCAAAGCCAAGGTTTTGAACGGCCTACTTGAAACAGTTGGCAACCTGCTTCTGCAGCACTCTTGACTTCCGGGTCGTATTGCTAGATTGCTGTGTTTCATCTCCGATTACAAGTCTTTTAAAAAAATAGTCATAGCCGAATCATCTTGAAGCTTGTTCAAGAACTAAATGGCTGCATAGTTGGCTCGTATTAAAGTATCAGTTCTATCTACACTTATTTTGGCATTACACAATTAGCATTTCATTTTTTACATTCAATTATTTAATCTATTTCCCATTTACTTGCATTTATAATAATTCAGTATGCACATTATTTAATACTGTTTCGGCGCCGGATTGAAATTCTTGTTGTGCAGAATACGCTGATACAGTCTTTGTTTAGCATATACTTGTTTTGTTTTCTCACAACGATAGTTGATTTTCACGTAACAATCTCCGCAGCACCGCGCTGGAAACTTATTAAAATTTAATCGCTTTTTTAAAATTGTTTCAATGTATCCAAGTGATAACTGCAATATTTCTGTTGTCATTTCCACAGGCATACGATGATCACTTTCAAGCAGGGGTGGGACAGAAGGAATAGTTTCTTCAGAACAATTTATCCACATACAAATGATAGCTCTCATTGCAGTGCGACCTCCATAAATTTCTGGCACCACTCATTTCGCCTCATTTCCAATTTAGCTTTGAATTCATGTTGTCGTTGACACGATTCCCTTTATATTGTTGTAGTTTCATTAATGTCACAACAATTTTTCTTACTATAAATGGTGCAACATTACAAATGATCAAGTTTTTAGGATATGGTTCGATACAGCCACAAATATTTTTATTACTATATAAAAAGTATTTCCTGGCACCTTTGTATTCCCCACGTACGCTACACTCACATACTGAATTCTTGTAGCCTTATATTTTGTTTATGCCTTTTATTGAATATTTATATTCAATTTTATATAGTTGTACTCTTGACATTATTTAAGCACAGCAAAGTGAAATTATTTCCATGATTAACTTTTTCATGGTTGTTAATCACCTCTTTACTTAAACTACTTTAGTTTCCAGTATATGTATTACTATTTCTAGATACAGATATATTGCTGATTTTTGTGCTTTCCACGTTTCAATCGACCGTAAGCAAAGTCCGTTCGTGCACGAAGTCTGTACGGTTTATACACGTAGTATGTTTACACACTCACACCCAGACACTATATGTTCATATACAAATTTATATTTGTACGTAATTGAACGGTCTACGAAAGTGGTGATAAAATCAACAAGCATGCTCCTGTCTATAATTAATGAAACCTAATTTGGCTGCTTTCGTCTTACTGCCATTGACTTTTTCTATTACAAAATCTAATAAAATTTGGGGAAATTTATCGTTATTTGCCTTTAAGCTCCAGCAAATTTTTTGATTTTCTACGATCAGGAAATCTTTCGCGATAAGTGAATATTACTATCGGCGAAACGGTACTTCGTTGCCGGATTTTACATTTCAGTACTTCCATGGAAATATGAATCATTGTAATAATCTATGGTAAGCAAAAATATTCTGGAGGCACGTTATAGAAGATCACTTAGCAATTTAATGCGACACTTGCTCAACAGATTGTGCAGATTAAAAATCAATTGTTCTCGCGCCGCTATGCCAGTCTCTTGACAACAACTATACTTATTTTAATATATTAAAACTTATAAATAATGTTATATAATATTTTTGTAAAATTTGTCATACACAATATTATAGGACGTCCTCTGGTTTATCCGGTGAATTAAAATAAGACAAAAATGTTCTATGAAGTTTGACTAGCAACGCTTTATTATAAACTTATAAATAAATATTGAAACTGAACATTACATACAATATGTAGGTAACAATGGATTTTTCATTGCAGAATGTGAAAGGTCGAATGTGTTTATCTTATATGTGTCTGTTGTCATGCCAAATTTAGAAGATACAAATGTTCTTCTTGTACGCCTTCGGTTGTCTTGTAAATAACTTCAACAAAGAAGTTGTATGAAACTGATTACAGTACAATTATCCTGATAATGTTATTAAAACTCAGTAATTAAGTTATAATTCGTTGCACTTCTTTTTCGCATGAAGTCACTTCTATACTGCAAACTTTATCTTTTAAAGTTCCTCCATAGGTACAAATGAAGAAGATTTCAATTTTATGTGACTTTGGGGATCAAAAGACCGGTCACCCGCAACCAGTACACCTGCCAACACAATTTTCATCCTATTCTTTTCTAACTTGTTTAGCATTAGTGCGATAGACAATTGTCTTACGACATCCGACTGTTTTGGCGAAACAACAATGACAAATTTTTCAATAAAACTTAACTATTTCATGTTCGGTTTCAATACTTTTTTATAACTTTGTTATAAAATGTTTCTAGCAGAACTTCATATAACATTTCTTCCTTATCTCCACTTGTAGAAAATGCTCCCTGAGTTTATCGGGAAAACCCCGGGATATCCTGTGTATGTTGTGCAATATGTTATATACTATAATTATTAGCGAATGAAGCGCGAGGTTGTTCGTAAGATGTTAATACAGTTTCGTGTGAACTTGTGATATAAATGTCCGTTTCACATTTTTACCATCCAGATGGTTATAGTAACAACAAAAAAGGAGAACAGTATGAACCATTACGACCTTGCCACGCAATCATCTCTCAAATTATTTCAAATTTTACTTGAAACATTTTTTTTAAGAACAAATCAGTTGAACGGCAAAATCGCGTGGTAAGATTATAATGGGGTCTCTCCGTATATGTATGTAAAGGGGTGAAAAAAGTCACCGTCAAATGTTAGACGTTAGTAAGACTCATTGAAACAGAATAGGTCGAGAAATTATTGATTTCAGAGTTGGACGACATTGATCGTTTATCACGGATTGCATCGCATACTCGGTTGAAACTAACCGGTTAATAATATTATATTAAATAATCCCACTGTAACTGTGAGTAATCAACCGAATGAGGTCACTTGTGAACGAAAATCAGGAAAAAATGATAAGAAAAATAAATTGGTGACAAAAGTATAATGTACAGTACACCAATAAAAGATAAAATTTCCTTGACGAAAATCTCTTATAACATCAAAACAAAATCTTTTTCACCCATGTTTATTACTATTTCGTTTATTTTGTTTTTGCAAATACTATACGCCTCTAAAGTTTGACGATAACTTTTTCGAGAATCCCCATGTAAGTGCGAAATATGGATTTTTACTTACATCGACGAATTTCTGTACTTCCTCTCAACGTATAATGTTCCTCTGGGATTTCTAACAAGAGAGTGGGTTGGTTTACATCCAGATTCCTTAGCGGATATATTAAGAGGGTGAACATTTTGTGCGCACATTCCACATTGTTCCCTTAACGTGCCCGACATTTCAATAAATCTCTCTTTGCTAGTTATTCAAATTGGAAATTTTAGTTAAGTGATAAGTGTGAAAAATTATATGTGCGATGAGAGAATAACAATTTCGATTAGCAGCACATGGAATGTATAGAACCCGGATATATTTATCTTCAAAATTAGCTACAAGTTTCTATGGTAACCGAACAAGGCAGAGTCAGGAGTGCGGGCTAAAATCGAAGTTTCTTCCCAACTACTCGGTATTCGAACCCTTTAGGTTTTGCAGTGATTGTTGCAAACAGTTATCACAGGTTCGTTTTCCATAATAGCAGTTGTCAACTTTTTCGATGGCTGGCGTACGTCGTCCTATTCCGTACCTATTCCGTTTTATCTTCAATCGATTAGTTCTTTTATTCCCTTCATTTTCTATATTACCGACAGAACTGACATGCAGTCATCGACTGCAGAGGTATAGGCACAGACGAGATGTAGGGTAGACCTAACATCTTACGGGGTTTCGTGGCCACAAAACTGAATTACCGATGCAGTCAAAATCATAATTTATAGTAATATAATTATGATTATACTAATAAATAATCATACTATAATTATAATTATAGCGCTGTTATACATTTTCAAATTGTATTGGTAACGTAAAGCGTGACACTAAACGGTAAAAAATGTGGCCAAAAATTACATTGGATGTTAGGTCTATTCTATACCTCGTCGGTGGTATAGGCACAGACATAGACGCTATATCTCGTCTGTGACCTAACATCCAATGTAATTTTTCGGCCACATTCTTGGGGGCCATGTGGCCCGCTGACCATTTTAATATCACGCTTTATGTTACCAATGCAACTTGAAAATGTATAGCAGCGCTATAATTATAATTTTACTATAATTGTATGTTATTATAACTATAATTACCATAATTATATACACTATAACTATAATTGTATTACTATAAATTATAATTTTGTCTGCATCGATAATTCAGTTTTATGACCACGAAACCCCGTAAGATGTTAGGTCTATCCTATGTTTCGTCTGTGCCACTGTGATGCATGATTGCCATATCGATTATTTTCGCACGACCGCAGCTCTCGCCACTTCTGTCTCGGATGAAAAAGTATAATTAGAGTCAATCAGAGTATAACAAGTACATTTAAACCAATTAAAATCTGATGCTATTAAGCGTGCGTTCACATTGTACGCGGTTTTAGAAAATAACACAATATCGATCACTCTAGTTTTAATTCCTGCCATGAACAGCGTTGTCATCTTATACTGCTCCCGGACGATAACACTGAGCCTGACACGAAAATGGTAATGCCCATTGAGGTGACACAAAAATAAATTATGTGAGTGATCCCTATGCCTCGTCTGTGATGCAATGAAGCAACACAAATGAGATATCGGACAGAACTAGCATCCCGTGCAATTTTTCGGGCATATTCTTGTGGGCCATATGGGCCTTCGTGTCATGCTTCTGCAGCGCTATTTTTGGTGGTAATTAGAATTACGATTAAAGTTGGTTAGAGCAAATATGACCGTGTCGTATAATGCAACAAACCGCGTGGGATATATATATATATAGATGTACATTTTAAAAATATAAATATATGCGTTATCATCTACTATTCTTTTTAATTTTTAGATTGGCCGCTACTAAACTGTGGAGTGCGCTATTATTTCTCTCGGATATATGTATGTTTGAAATCCACCAGCTAAAACCTATTTTTTTCAGGTGACATTTTGATATTTTGTCTTACCGGTAAATGGTTTAGACGAAAGTTATATGATGGCATCAGCTATGTACATATATACATATATACATAATACGTATATGTTCCGCTAAAGTCCTGAAACACACATATATACCCTCTAGAGAGTTCTTATATAAGAACTTAATACGTACTTTTACGGTGTTTTTAAAGGAGATTGTTTATTGTATAAATATGTGCGTCCTCATTTGCAGAAATTTGCTTAACGACATGCGTATACATACATATATATATATATATATATATATATATATATATATATTAGCGCATATATATATCGTTTCTTGACTATTGGTTGTTGAGCGATTGAGTCGAATTTTTTGAAACTATGCCAACATACACGCTACAACAGCATTCTTTATCACATGACAAGGTCACCGAGACAAGGTTACACAACTTACCGTAAGCACTTATCGCAAGTACATGGGTAATGTTATTGCTTGTGTATAAGTACCACTGCGTGACAAAAATAATTCAAAAAGGGTGAATTCTGTGAAAATACGCTTACAAGCGTTACTATGCGTACAAATGCCTTGGCAACATCCATACGGTCAAAGTACATACATATGTACATACATACATACATACATACATACATACTATACAGTGGAATAATCGAATAAAAGTAAAGTAGTTATGTAGAGATGAGTGTACTTTTGCTGTCACCTATTCTTGAAATACTTGATTTTTTTAATGAGACATACTTACGCATACATCTATCAATCGTGTCTTTTTTTTCTATACCTGTGATTGGAAAAGAATGATCGAATCCAACAGTTTGTCGTCTTTGCTTTAGAGAAGAAAGAGACAAATTGTTGAAAACTGTGAGACTAGTAAGAGTGTACTGGAATGTCGAAAAGACATTAGCGAGCCATACTAAGAGTCGATATTGGGATTAATGTGAGGGTGTCAAGGCAAGAGAAGGGCGTTTCGTGTTCGTTAGGAGAATGTAGGGTGGGTCTCTGGTCTCATAGTGAGGCCTGAAATGCTTGAAATTTCTACTAGAAACGAATGGAGAAAGACGAGGACAAGAGGGCGAAGACGCGGCGTAGGAGGAGAGAGCGGAGAGGAGAGCGGAGAGGAGAGCGGAGGAGGTAAAGAAGAGGAAGAAGGCAAAGATTATGGCACCCTGCTGTGCCGCCTAATTGCCTCGCCTTCCTTGCCTCCACCATGTCCATGTCTCTGGCAGTGCCAGCACGCCCTTGAACCCTGCTGCAAGGTCTGCCTTAGGTCCCAAAAGTCAACTGAGCTTCGATCTTTCTCCTTCTCTGCCTCTTTCTTCTTCTCCACCTCCTTTCGCCTCCTTCTCCTCCTTCTCCTCGACCAGGACGCTGAATAAGCAACATCATCTATCACACTGCGCGAAACGATATATTTGTTTTTGCCGTGGATCTCTTTAATTATTTACAACCATAACCCCCGAGAGACCCTTCTGACCCCACTTTGTGAATCCTGAATAGCTAGACTTTGACGGTCCTAGACGAGGACTCGACACCGATCATTTTTTCCCCAAGTCAAGAATAAGTCGTTCTTCAACATGGAATTGAGTTTTCACCTGTCATCCAATATTCTTTCCCGCAAGTTTGTTCTAAAACATTTCTCAACAATTATCGAACACTGTGACCATCTTGACTTTTTTCCATTTCAGGTTACTGCTATTCATACGTATGGATAGATTTCTTAGATAATTATTCATGCTACGTGTTTATCCTTAAGAAAGAACCCATGACGTTTAAATGCGTGATTAATCTTCCCATACTTGCTGCTCCGCTGTACAGAATTTGCTGGCTATTCGTCATTAAATATATTACACACTATCGGTGTAGAGTAAAAGAATGAATTTTAATGTAATATTAAGTACAAAGTGTTTCGAAGAAAAGTAACGAACATGTGCCACGCTTATGTACCCTTATGTACGGTTATGTAGGTGCGTATTTGTGTAGCGGCATTTAAGCATCAGTTGCCTGCGAAGGAGTGGAGAAGTTAGCCGCTTTGCCAATGTGACGCTCGGCGCGTCATTCCGCAAGTTCTGCATTTACTTCGGAACCGCGGCTATAATTATCTTCTTGGAATGTCCACGACGGAATCTGCGCTGAAATTTCATCTCGGTATTGGAACCACCAGATAATGACTAGGAAGTCTGGAGGCGTGGTAATGAGGGCTGTACCGGCGAGTTCTTACCTCCGGCCTGTGCTACCTTCTCATCCCTCTCTCCTCATGTATACACATACTTACTCGCCCTATTCATTTCTCACGCACTTGAAGCCCTTATCGTCTTCTACTTGTGTATCATATTTTTTATGTATCTCTCCTCTGCGCAATTGTTAGACGTAATTTTTCCTCAATACTTCCATACCTCTTTTTTTCCTATAGTGGACATATTCTACTGTACATCGGGGAAAATGGAAATTCACGTGGGACTTTCTTACTAGGAGCTGCATTTCACGTTTCAAAGTTTTTTGTGAATTACCCGTTAAGGTCAAAAAATGGGACTTTTTATCATTACCTTGGTTAAATTTGATAGGGGTTTTTCGTGCCCCAGAAATGTATAATAATTTTCTGCATGGTAGGGGGAATGCGTGCGTGCGTGCGTGCGTGTGTGTGTGCGTGCGTGCGTGCGTGCGTGTGTGCGTGCGTGCGTGCGTGCGTGCGTGTGTGCGTGCGTGCGTGCGTGTGTGCGTGCGTGCGTGCGTGCGTGCGTGTGTGCGTGCGTGCGTGCGTGCGTGCGTGTGTGCGTGCGTGCGTGCGTGCGTGTGTGCGTGCGTGCGTGCGTGCGTGCGTGCGTGCGTGCGTGTGTGCGTGCGTGCGTGCGTGCGTGTGTGCGTGCGTGCGTGCGTGCGTGCGTGTGTGTGTGTGTGTGTGTGTGTGTGTGTGTGTGTGTGTGTGTGTGTGTGTGTGTGTGTGTGTGTGTGTGTATGTGTGTGTTAGGATGTATGAAAAATATATAAATACGAGAAAAAATAAGACAAAATCTAGAAAACTATTTGAACAGCGAATTTATTTCGCAGAAACAACACTCACCTTCAAAACTTACCAATTGATTATAGTAATTAAAAAGAAATATCTTCGTACGTTGAACGTACTTTCGTGCCGTTTTATATATCTGTGTAATGTCTTCCTTGTATATACCTTCACGCTACTAACAATAAGTAAGCTTTAAGGGAAGTAGCAAACCAAAACGATTAAAACGATCGAATACATTGACGATGAGTTCGGTTCATCGTTCACGAATTCGGTATGTAGACAATCAGTTCAGTTCTCATTTGTGTGCAACACAACGTGAATGACGACGAATTTCGCTGGTATTAGACATATGCCCGCTCCACACTCGCGCGCGAATTCTTGCCGCGAATCGCGGCGCGAACACGGCGCGAATCGCAGCACAAACTGCTTGTATCCACATTCGCAATGTTTCGCGGTTGATTCACTTTTTTTTTCACTTATTTATTTCACATTATTGACGTTACTGTCAAAGATGGACCCAGAATTTACTGCTGCGGCAAGCCTAATGCTGTGCGCATTAGCGTATTATAATTACGCCTATATTAAAAGTGAAAAACAAATAAAAAAGAAGTGGAGAAAACGAAGATGGTGGATGACAAATATTCATCGTAATAGAACAAGGTTTGTATATTTCTGTTCAGTAGTGTGCTAATGTTATTATTAATCTTCACTATAAAAAGTAAAGATTATCTCCTTTCTTTGTTACAGTTTAACTATGGAACAGCAATTAAACGAAAGAGACTATCTTTTATTTTTTAATTTTATTTCAATTGCGAACTTTATTGTAGTCTCGGAGAGTACAATTGAACTGAGGCAATGAAAAAAATGATTTCGAGAAAATGTTTCTTACCTTCATCTCAATACATGTATGTTGTATCTGGTTATTGTTATTGTATCGATAACTGTTGGGCAAAGACTGAACTTTCGTATGTTGTCGCGACGAGGGAATGATTGACCACACATTGTCTTTTCATTACTTTTACATTAGATGGTCTTGTTTATTTACCTAAACTCAGGTATCATGTATGCGCGTGATAATTTATCTGTACCTGACGAAGAGGTACGTAATCGTTTCCGTTGTATCTGATTCACGTTCATTGTAATTCGCCGTTTGTCTGTTTCGGACAAAAACTATGGCCGACACTTGGGCATTTCTTCTTCGCTGTTGGTAAATCTACCTGTTGTTCGGCACAGCGAATCTTGCTTTTGAAGCATGTGTGTTTGCCCAACGTTTCCATAAAAATTTTCATAAAATAAATGGTAAAAACGATGCTTTATGTTGTTCTTAAAATGTTTTTGTAATGGAATGTTCACTTTTGAAATGTTAAATGTGCGAAAAATCATATGTCTTTCACGTTACTTGGCTCCTAAGAGTATCCAGACGATGCATCTCGTCCAGTATACATATAAGCAATCGGAGTAAACGATTTCCTTTCTAAAGTAGAACATTTGTATTGGCCGTAAGTTTGAACTGGCACTGCTGTTAGAACGTCTGTAAGGAGGATACGGCGTCGGTACTCTAGCTTAAAAGGTGATTCCATGAAGAATGTTACAGCGGTGTGCGCCTTATTAAGGTGAATTGGTACAATTATTTTGGGCGTCCGTTTGAATTTAGCGTATAATATATTCGTGGAATATTCGAAATACAACGGTTGGCAAGAAAATCTATTCCCTGGCTTTGACTGTCAGTGTTGGCCCGAAGCGAGGGATGTGTCTACGGGGAAGCAATGTATAAAGACAGAAAAACAGGTAGACAGAGAATAGTTTGGTGCGCTGGGGTTTCTTGTAACGGAGTCTCATCGATGCGCCAACATTCGCACCACCTTAGGAGACTACCCCGTTTACACAACAAGGCACGCCAAGCATTCGTTTTCCTGTCTTTTCTTCGGGGATGACATTATTCCAGGAAGAGGATGTCCGAAGACGAGTCGTCGTTGAATTTTCGAACAAGGCCGATCTAATGCCCCGGACAATGTTAACTGATGAGCGCACCGGCGACCCGTGCAAGAACAATGCAACTCGAAGAAAACAGACAGGAAAAAACAATGGGCCCCATTAGCGTCTACCTGGACCCGTCTTCTTCGTCCCCTCTCTTCGCACTTTCCACGGTCATTTTATATTTGCCCTTCTACCCGCTTTACTCCGCTCTTGTTATTCTCACATTCTCTAATCATTTTTCTACTTCTCATGCAAAATTCCTCTACTCTTGTCCATTCCATCTTTTTTCGGGGCCCAACTCTAAACTTTCGCTCAATTCTTTAACGTTTAAGTCTAATCAAATTACCAATAATGATCTGCATCATCATCATCATCATCATCATCATCATCATCATCATCATCATCATCATCATCATCACACAATTACTGCACTCTTCTCATTGAAATTTTAATACGAGATGCTTCTACGCCCAGTAGCTCCGTTGTCTTGAAATATTCGAACGTAATATATTGTTCCCGATGTATCTTGTTATGCTGTTTTACGGATGGACGTTGTTCCAAAACTTTACTTACAAATGGCGCTTTAAGTTAAAGTTCAGTTAAGTTGATACACGGGATGTTTGTGCATGTAAAATTAAATATTTTCTCGAGGTCAAAAATTCTATTGACACTATTCTTATGATTATAATAAAACTATTGTGAATATTGAAAATGAATGAATGATTTTATGGTTCAAACGGCTTGCTAATTAAATAATATAATGTTACTTAAAATTGGACTTCTCAGTGAGAATAACGAATTGTTCATAGGTATAGACTATGCATTGGACATTTCAGGGAAATCAATGGAAGGTGCATAGTTCTGTTGAAAGATAATTGCTAGAAATAATTGTTGTTCGTAGTGTTAGCAAATGACGTTAGTAAAATTGAATGTTACTCTACATGGAATAAAATCGTAAATTTTGCGTGAATCATTTATCATAATACATTTTTGGAAACGCATGTGAAACGGCCGAAAAGGAATTTGAATGCACGAGAGTATGGAGAAAATTGTGTCGGGATTATCCTGCTCAACGCCACGCTACAAATACATAACCGTAAACATTGGAGCGGCTCGACTTTCTTTTTGAAAGTCTTTTAGGGATACACCTTGTGGCGCCGGTGAAATATCGTTTAACCGCAGGTGGAATCTTGTAAAGCTATAGATCGTTTCCGAAAATTTCACCCGGTTGCTCGAAACCTTCAGACCCTCGGCGCGACGAAAGGTTGCCCAGTTTTCCTTGTCCGAATTCTAGCTTGGTGGTTACGACAGGGTTCATGCTATGGTTTGCCTGCTATATATTTTCAAGGAAGGTCAAATATAAAGACGATACTCGAAATCGAGAGAAAAGTTAATTTCCTCTAAACTTACGTTTATATCTCTGTATTCGTATAATCTGTACGTCCTATTTTCTCATAATAATCATAATATGTATTTCCATGTACGTATACAGCTTATTACGAAGCGTATTATATTGTTAATTAAAAATCAAATTTATATAATCATGCCTACGTTTCTCTGTATGGCAAAAAAAAGTATTTAGATATTTTTCTTATTTTGATTATTATTTATGGATAATTGTGATAAGAGCAGGCTCTTATATTTTTTGTTTTTACCAACTATAGAATTAAAGTCAGTCGCATGGATTGAATTTCCTTTCTGTCAGACAAAAGTATTGTTATTAAACAAAAAATGGAAAATCTTCATATACCATCTTAAGATCGGTTAAGTACAAATACTTAATACAATGGAGTTCACCTACCAAATTCTCATTTCACGTTCAAATTGATAAAATAAAACTGTGGTCATATTTAAGACGGAGAATTAGGACACTGGAAAAGAGTATTCTTTGCAATTTAATCGTAGTTATCTGTTAAACCGCTATGAAAATGAAAAAAAGTTGCAGATGAGTTTTTTCAAAAGGTTCGACTTGATTGTATGAGAAAGATTATAGAAATGGTAACAAGATTTTTTTGCACACAATAACATGTTGGTAACATTTTGCTTAAGAGAAAAATTGACATACGCGTATACATGTGTATGTATTTCATATGAAATGATGGGGGAAATTTTTATGGAATTATAGGTAAGCGCGTATAATTAGAAATTGTAGCATGATAGGTTAGCCATTTCGTTGAATTTTCTAGAGAGACGAATACACGGGTTAATGATTATTAAATGTAGAGGTGGGAGCCACCGGTATATTTTCGTTCCATCGAGATCGACAGAGAGTATATTGTTTGCGCGCCTACAGACACGGATGTAAGTGTGTAATAAAAAGGTAAGATTAATATGGGCGCTCGTTACTTCTCGTTATCCTTGGTGGTAGGTGCGATTTTCGACACCGCAGACGGCACGCGGCACGGGGCACACGGCAGACGGCACACGACTCACCTGTACGATCGTTTTTCTCCCCGCAGGGTGCATGGACGACTTTGACGCGGCGAACTGTTCCGCTTGTTTTTTAAGTGTCATCGCGTGACGATGCTTCATACCTGAAAATACATTAAGAACCCCCCTGTCTGTCCTGCCCTGCCCTGCCCTGCCCTGCCCTGCCCTGCCCTGCCCTGCCCTACCCTACCCTGCCTTACCCTGCCTTACCCTGCCTTACCCTGCCTTACCCTGCCTTACCCTGCCTTACCCTGCCTTACCCACAGGTCAACGCAGTCGCGACTGACGTTGCGCGTATAGAGGACAGATATTTCCTTTATGCTTTACATACTTATACATATTATAGAAATACTTTTTATAAATGGCCTACTTACATCGCTTTCTACAATTTATTATACATGTGTAATAAAATGCTGCGGATCTCTATGAAAATAAAACAGTGCAAAAAATACGTACTTGTTAGAAATCGCCAGTAATACTAATGGGGGTTAGACATTAGGAAAAGACGTTGTTCATCCTGTATCTGTAAAATCAGACAGAATCTAAGCGGTGGCTAGTAGTAAAGTCGAGGATGTAGATTAGGTCGTGTTGCCGGACCAGCAATAAGTATCCCCGATGGCTGCTAGATAAGCAGCCGTAGCACGTAGATCATGCTGTAGCAGGATCGCGATCGTTAGCGGATAGGGCGAGTCGCGTTTTGTTTTTTTGCCGATGAGAGTGAGAATCAGATAATACAGGAAAAACGAAAAAACGGGGAAAGTAAAATATTGGTGCTTGAGTTCCTGGTACCGGAAAGCACCGGGGACAGAAGGTTCCTTTGCTCCTAGGTTTTTCGTTTTTCCCTTAACGCCTGAAAAGACAGGTAACATAGAACACTGATTGTAAGTACCTTCATCAACGTGCTTCTGGCAAAATAGTTTTTGCAAAATTCAATTTTTATTCTTTAATCATATCAATACATATAAGCAATTTTAATAATTTCCAATCTTATAATTAAATGTTTTTAGGAACATACAACATCATTCTTTTTTATCTGTCTACCTCTGCAAAAATAATGAAGCATGAAAGAAACTATGATAAAAAAATAAAAACACCTATATCTGGATGATTTATTCATAACAAAGAATAACATTAGTATTAAATAATATTCAAAAATAATAATAACAAATAAACGTAATAATAAACGTAAACGTAAGATAAACGATAGACGTAAATGATAAATATAACGCTCTTTTAACTTTAATTTGCACGTGAGAAACTCGACTTGCCACAAAGATATCCCTTGAATTAATGTACGAATGAACGATCTATGTCAATATATTTCCTTCTTAAAACCTTCGCTTCATTATTTTTTACATTAATATTTTGAATTGGGAGGACTGAATTTAATATTGCATGTTCGTTATACATGTATAGAGGTATAGCCGTTAGAGGTATAGTTCGATATATAGAAAAGTCATTTAGCACTAGCCGAATTGTCGACAATACAATAATTATTCTCGGCTAGTGTTGATCCTCTGTTAGACAATCGCTTTAATTCACGAACCATGCACGGCAATCATGTGCCCGGCATGTCTGATTGTGGGTAGTGGCTCGGTAGACAGTTATCCATAACGTAGGCTGTACATAGGAAACGAGAATTATGCTAAAAAACTGTTTGGTCATTTGCAAATTACCTTCGAATAATTTTGAGAAAAGATAAGAGAAAAACAGTTTCTTGCGGAATTAATTGAGATGCATCATTTATATAAGAAACTTTCTCCTATGGCTACCGATTGAATACTAACATCTAAGAGTAAATATTTTTGTAAGATTTTCAGTACTTAAATGTCAGTGTTTTTTTACTTAATCGAGAGCTCTTTTAAAAAATCACAATAGGTATTTGCAGGTAGAAAAAGAGTTTTTTTGTTTGCCAAGGATAGCGTAGTTATATCGAAGGGAGAAAAGCTTGAGAGGTGTTTTCATTCCGTAAAAGTGTTTTCCCGCAGAAGAGGGAATCTGTTGATCGTGCAGCTCACAACAGTGTGCGCAACGTACCTAGAAAGATTGGTTAAAATTGAAATAGTTGACGTGGCAATTTGGCCTAGTTAATTTCCTGGAAAAATTATTCCTTCTTGACATGTCCTTTGGATCTTCCTTTGGATCTCTCCGGAAACGACATCCGGCTCTCTTACATAGCCTCTCTTCTCTCGTCATTTCCTTGTAGGTTTACCTTTTATCCGATGTTTTACCTATTTTTTTCGTCAGTCTTTTATATTGTTCGTGTCCTATTCCGCAGGCGACGCCATCGTCGTTATCGTCGTCGTCTCCGTCTCCGTCTCCGTCTCCGTCTCCGTCTCCGTCTCCGCTATCGCGTTATACATCCCACCATGGTCCTCGTGTGAGACTACGCCAGGCGGTAAGATAATGCCGAAATACATACATTATTCAGGTATCATTGGCATATTACGTGTCGTACGACGTGCGCGGCTGGCTTATCGCTTATCGCCTATCGCCTATCGCCTATCGCCTATCACTCGGCACGGGTGCTACCTTTACGTAAGGACAGGCCGTTAAATATGCGTTTCGCGGGCATTAGGAAGCACGGAAAGACACGTTTCCCCTTTATCACTTGATGTTCCACCTCACTCGACCACCGTTTATCCCCAACTGACCGTTAAGTTTTACTTCGATACGGTTGGTAGTACGTCAAATAATAAGAACAATTTTATTTCCTGATACTACAAAATCAAGATAAATCTGTAGTGATCTCGAAATCCTTTCTTTCTCGTTATTATTTATTCGATTCATTAGAATATCTTAAATACTAACCGTAGTTTTACTATTCACCTATCAAGGGAAAAGTATGAAAGTCAGGAAGTAGTAGTGGAGACATGTATATGTTAAATAACATATGAGTATTGTTAAAATGTCGAGATAAATATGCTTACGTGGCAAACTGATTTTTCTTCCTGTTTATCTGTTCCAGTTTTTGAAGACCGCCCGTAGGTTTCCGCGGCGGTTTGGAAAAAACCGAAGGTGACATCATCTGTCGCTTTGACGACTTGGATTTACTAGTAGATTCGTATCGATGTGCAATCGGATGCTGAATAAACGGTGGTATCTTGTATTTCGCTATGAATTCGTTCTTGGAATAGAATTGCGAAATGCTAAGACCGAGCCAAACCATTTCCATGTGGAACCCTCGGAGATAAGACAGATCATCATGTCGCTCCATCGCTCGGTGCGAAAATTCCCAAGTCTTCCTGTTCCGCAATTTATTAATATATCCTATCTATTTATTAATATATATTTGCCGTTTTATCATTTCTCAGAAACAAATGCATGTTTTGCATATAAATATACGTCAAAGATCCACGTAACAAGGGTATTTCATTTAAGGAAGTAGAGAAAGAAGATATGCGAAGATGTATCGAATAGCGTAATATTTATGCCCTTAGAAATATGATTCTTGCCTTGGGAATATGATACGGAAGAACTGCATTCCGCAGCCTCAAGTAGAAGTTTTTCGATATTCCTACTGTCATTAGTACAATAGAAATTTAAGCACAAGATTCTATTTTAGGATATATGTTCTATGTATTTCATGTATATTAGTTGTAACGGGCTTACCATAAGGACATAATGCAAGATCGACACGACAGTTGTGGTAAAAATTGAAGAATAATGAAATGGCAGGGGTTGCGCCTTCGACATGGCTTCCGTGTCTAGGCCAACGGAATCAATGCTGCGATCTCGTACTGCTTTTTATTTTACAGTCACGATTTTGCTTTCCAACAGGTCTGTCCGTTCATCCATCTGATCAACCATCCACCCGTCCGTCCGTCCATCCATCCATCCATCCATCCATCCATCCATCCATCCATCCATCCGTCCATGTGTTCGTGGTCAATCTATCGAAGTATCCATCTAAAGTGCGTACTCTCTTTCTTCAGGTTGATGCAGGCGACGACAGAGAAGAAAGGAAAGATGTAGGCGGTGATGTTATATGTAGCTATACATCTCTTCCTCCCTCCCGCGTTCTTTCGTTTTGTCTTCTCAGCTGTAAACCGGTAACCGCTTCGTTTTTTATATATCAGTTCGCGAGAATCATCGTATATCTCACGTAGAATCTGGCACGGGGCATAGGGGAAGGAAAAAGGCAGACGTGCGTCCCTTCCCTTGGGAAAGGCCGTTTTTCTTTTCACTTTGCCCATTAACTGTTTCTCCGACAAGTATCAAATACCAAAGATCATCGATATTGAGCAGTAATTTTTCGCAAATCCATCTTCTACTGCTCGGACGACCTTTTCTATCGCTACTTGTGCAGCCTATCGTAACGTTACACGTTAAATTGTACGTTTTGTCGTACAAACAATAGTTGATGATGATAGAAATACATGTCGAAGCAACATGCACGATTGCCTAAGGGTCAATATTCAGGGTAGCTTCGAAGAAAAGTGCAACTTCAATATTTTCACTGCTAACTGACGTTTGAACAAACCCTGTAAGAAAAAGTCACTCTGTTTTAACTGGGAAATGTAATTATAAGAAATCATTGCCTCGAAAGACCACGTTTCTCCGGGAATTCAAGGACAATGGTAACAATGTCCAGCTCGAAGCATCTGATATTAAGTTTTTCATCATAAGACAGCAACATTCTCAGGCGATGTAGAACAGATAATTATTACGGCATCGTTTGAAATACACCACAAGCGATAGGAAGTTGTTTATTACCAAGTTTTTCTGACAAATCACATTCCTCTTAATGACGAAAATATCGAGTACCTCAAGTAAGTTGAAAAAAGGCGATAAGAAAATGGCATTACTCGATATAACGAACAGCAATGGCTAAGAATGAATAGATTATTATTTTTAATAATATCATTTTCTTTCAGTGGCTGCTCTTAATGACACGTATCAGTACGGATATGATAATTTCTGATAAATTGAAAAAATATTAAAAGAAAGGTCTTGAAATCGGATAACAGGATTGGTTCATGCGTCGAGGTTATTAATTTTACCTTTGTATCTTATATGGGAATGTAGGGGGAAATTCATGATTCTAGATTGAAAATCATCGATGGCTTTGTAGTTTTGACAGAATGACCTTGGATGACTTTTTTTTGCTTATCTATATAATTTAGGAGATTTTTCACACATTCATTACCAATTTAGGTGGCGTGTTACTGGTGAGGAAAGGCTCCACGTAACATGTATCGTCATATATCACGTATTACAATACAGAGGTATTTGTATGTGTACGGATGTCCCATCTACAGCAGGCCACTTAATTATAAACAATAATATTTTTGTGTAAAGCAAATGTAGTAGGATATGAGAGTGAGAAGAACGTACGAAACAAAATGACTTAATGTGACATATAACGCAAAGTAACATATTTTTGCGTTGCTTTATACACATAATTTCGTTAGGGCCATATTGTTAGTACTCGTTAGTTTGTTCCGAGTTGTGCGATCCTCATGATAAACCTGAACGCACGCGTATAGAAGCACTCAATTGTTTTGCGAATAATATAAGGAAAGAAAAATTTGTCAGTGATGAAATTTTCATTGCGGTTGGACGAATAGGAAAATGTTGTGTGCATAAAGGTAGTGCGTTTCGAAGACAAGGAACGGGCCATTACTGAAAGTAGAATAATTCTACATGTAGAAAAATGTAATGGCTTTGAAAGGACAGGGGTGGACGGTAGGAGGTGGCTGAGAATGAGCCAATAGAGGATTCGCGTGGCATCAATTGAAAAGCGTGGGAGTTCATCTGTTGGACTGGGGTACTATCCTCTGCTCTGTAAGAAATCAAGAAAAATCGTACCATTCTTTAAAGTCTTTTCTGCTGAGTTCACCTGCTGGAGTCGTGGAGTCAAAGGCCATAAATTGTCCGTTTTATGGTATTTAAGCGATACATCATATTTTAAACAAAAGTTTGTCTGATCCGCAGTTGAGAATGCGCTCGATGATGGCGGTCGTCCTGGATGTTGTCACCGTACTGGCGTGAAGCAGTGGTGGGGCACGCCCTCGCTTTTATACACGCCGCGGGGAATAAACCAGCTTGAACCCCATAAATCCTTCATTTCTGCCTACCACCGTCCACAACCTGCGGCTGTTTTCTAATATTTTGATTTATGCCGCTTTCACTGGGCTAATTTGCCGGCCTTTATCCTTTATTTGCGTGTTTAGGGGTGAAATTTGTACCGGTGACGGAGCAGCTAGCCTTTTCCAAAGTACCAACAATACCAAGGATCGGTTTCCGTGTTCCTTTGTTGTACCATCCAACTACCACTACTTACGATCCAAGCATACGTATCACCCTTCTCATCCACGGAGATGCGATGCCGCTCTTCTATACGGTTCACTGTTACGTCCCGTCTTGTGGAAAACCTCCGGCTACGGAACGACAGGCTGCACTTTTCAAAGCTCATCAATGGGCAGTCAAGTTATTTTCTAAAGTGCTCGCCGTCATTGCCAACGATGCCAACAAAGAAGATGTGCTAGCACAAATGGGAAAAAAGACACACATGACCAACATACTCCGTAGAATCATTGGATTTTACAATAATGCTCTCGGCAGCTTTCTATTTATTCATGTTTACAACTGATTTTTCACAGCAGATGTAGAACATTATTAGTTTGCAAATAGCTCATAAAACCTGTTCTACTTCATCGAGTACGTGGGAAGTTGGGCAATATTATATACGAAACATTATTTGTCCTTTGTCCATAATATAAATTGTACAGGCATTTGTGCGCAATGGTACTTGCCTGAGGAAATACAGTATGTCCGCGGACGTAATATAATTATACTATATTATATTTATTAGGAAATTTATACTATTTCGCTTGGATTGCGTGGCAAACAAACAGCCAAGAGATTTGCAACAAAAAAAAATAAAATATAATAATAGGTGTATTATATTACAAGAACAGAATGCGATATATGTAGCTAAAGGAAATTTTATTGGCCAATAATCTCAATGGAAAGAATAAAATTCACTAAACGTGCGAAGAAGAGCGTGCGCTAGAAAATTCCCTTCTCTCTACATTGGGCACATAAAGCCGTGTCATGTACGATAAATTAGGGAGACGTTGGAGATTCATCCGTTCTCGTCTGGATTGAATCGTTTCCGGTGTTTCCGCCTAGTCATATTATCGAGCTATTACTCGTGGACGACTCGTGGATAACTCGTGGACGATTCAGCACCCTCGGCAGAGCCCCTTTTTCCTCTCTTCCTCGGGAAATATCAGTGACGGCCCCATGAGAGTCACCCCAAAAATCGTGCTATCGTGCGGGCTCTCCTGCGCGAAAGAGCGAAAGAACGAAAGAACGAAAGAACGAAAGAACGAAAGAACCCCCCGAGGCAGGAAAGGGTACCCCACGCACCGGATCAGAACGAATCATTAGAGCCGTTGTCACACAATGGTCCGCACGCGGATCCCCAGGAAGTTTACCATTCCTTTTTTTCTTTCTGCATCTATGGTGCGCCAGCAGGGCATGCACGTGATATCTAAATCTAAGTACCGCGGATCCGGAACACGAGCAATGATTTACGATTTTTTCTTCCGTTCGAGTCGTAAGCGTTATTCGTCCTCTTCTACTGCAATAAACGGTTCCTTTAAAATACCGTTTGCTCGTCATCGACAAAATCTCACATTTCATTGTCGCTTAATTATACATCATTTGAACGATTGTATTTATTAACTGTGGTATTACAATTTTCAGAATTCAAGAAAAAACATGTATTCCTGCAAATACTATTCAGCCCAAACATAAATAGCCATCTACGTATATATACATACATACATCGTATACGTATAGATGCCAATGTACATATAGACTACTAATAAATACGAATGCAATTCAATGTGACTTCGAGTTCCCTCTTCTCATGTAGATATCTCTTATCGGTTTCTATAAGTGTCCTCCCTTTCGAACTCTTAGCTCAACTACACTGAAGGTTATTATCCATGTAATACTCGCTTCATTCGGTATTCTTTGCAATTTCCAGCCGTAAAACGGTATTTTTCGAGCAATTGAAATCTCGCAAACGGTATTCTTTATTTGAAGGATCAAGTAGGCGACGTCCCACTCAAAACGTTTTCTTTCCCGCGGCATTTCTTTGTGACATCTCCCGAGGCGCATGTCCTAATCTGCTTGAGCGAACCGAAATATTGAATAATAGGATCGTCGATTAGAGTACTATAAATGCACTCACGTTCTGTTGCATCTGCTCTGCCTATCTTTACAGTAAATTCAATGACTCAACTTAATTTACTAACAATAAGCGATCCATGTATAGAAACAAAGGAAAGAAACGGATCAACTTTTGAGAAAGGAACGATATCATGCTACGAAATTGAAGAATCTTCCCGTAATATCCAAGGCATTGCGGTGCATCGACAAATTTTCATTGTAAATCCTGCGTTTTCTGACCCAGCATAATACATATTATGTCGATAAATTTGTGCCTTACTTCATGGCATACGTAATTCAAACTTATGTTAGTAAAGTCTTATGACATATAACGATCATTATTTTGGGCCTATAAGTCACTCTTATTTGTTGAGTAACCACTTATTTAACTGTGAGTATTAAGAAAAAAATAACGAGGAGTAAATGATAGATGTTTGAGAGCTAAGTAACATTCCTTCTTGTGACTGAAACAGTGAAAGTTAGGGGAAACTTTATTAGCGAATGTGCGCCGTAGAAAGGGCCTACAGTGAAGTAAGAGGGGCATTTAAAAAAAAGTGTAGCTGATATCGCGTGTGTTATTTAACGAACCACTGTCTTTTTCAAAAGTATCCATCAATCACGTTACTACAACCCGGCAGCCTTCGGGCAGTCTTCAGAAATCTTTTAATTTATTCACTATTAAATACCATTAAGTATTATAGAGAAGAATTTTAATTAAGTATTAAGTATTAAGAGAGAATTCGCCGTGGAACATGAACACCATCTTGGGCCTAGAAAAAGTTTTTGAAAACCTCGAAAGCACTAGCATCCGATCAAAAACAAACTATTTCGGTGGGAAGTCGGATGAAATGTCCATCTTAATCGTAAATATATTGTGCTTTATGAAGCTAGACTTGGATTTTTTTGTTATGTTTCATATACCGTCGAGTTATATCATTTTTGTGTAAAAACTTGTGGAGATCATCAGAATGTTTATAAACATTGCCTTGTTTGGGATGTGAAAAACACCTGTAAATCACAAACTAAAGTATTACAAAGAACAGTATAAACTTGCAACAATCAGTAACAAAGAACGCTTAAAATGCAATACGATAGTTTCAGTGATCGAAATCAGAGACTTCAGATATAAAATAAAAGACACTGTTCATATTTTTTAGAAAATTCTGCCTCGAGGTATACCAAATGAATTATTGAGCACTTGTCAATGCAGCGGACAGGTTTGAAAAGACGATAGAGGCATTTCAGTGTTAACCGCTTGGAAATTTCGCGGGTGGGATTCCCGCGGAAATCAGATTCGGCAGTGCTTAGATAACTGTAAAATTGAACATGTATATATAGCTGATGTTAATGATCCGAGAGGTTTTTGCGATGTAACATTGTTTTCATTGCCATAATGTTACTTCATGAAAGAAAACAACAATGACACATATGAGTCAAAGGCATTTAACGAATTAATTAAATATATAACTCATACGCCGTCCTTAACGTTGATATCCGAAATCAGCCTGAACAGTTGGCCTATGTTCTACGAATGCTTTGTTTACCAATTCCCACTTTTAACGTGGACGTCAATACGCACCAAGTATCGTTCGTTTCGTGTTATTAGTAATGTACATATGTATGTGTAATGAATAGCTTTCTTTAGCCTGCCCAGATTACTCTCCGTCTCTCGGATGGATCATTGTTTTTCTCGTTCTTCGAGGTATAACATGTTGCAAATATGATATAAAAAAC
Organism: Hedychridium roseum; assembly: GCA_963989215.1. Lineage (NCBI taxonomy): Eukaryota > Metazoa > Arthropoda > Insecta > Hymenoptera > Chrysididae > Hedychridium > Hedychridium roseum. The sequence continues at coordinate 7,491,066 of OZ022318.1, read as the reverse complement.
GATTGAAATAATTCCATTGAAAGAAGACGTCGGTCACCTTGAAATCTCCGCATCAGTTCTCTTCAGGAATGTATCAGTCTTAATAGTGTCCCCCTTAGTAGTTTTCAATTTTCATTTACCTATGTTTTCGATGTCACGTAGAATTTTAATCATATCTACCTGGATAAATTAAAGTACGTCAGCCTAATAATATAATGTACGTACAGATGATAGGTATGTTGCAATAGCTTCCGAGTGATGGGGTGCACCCATTCCATTTTGAAGGTACCAAGACAAAATAAACGTATATGTATATGACATTTTTAAATAAGGTTTCTAAATAAGCACTGCTTACATTTATAACGATTTTTATTAATAAAGGCACTATATCTATGACTGCAGTAACGCAAACAATCTCTTAAATTTGCTCACGGGGGGAGTGTAATAGCCGCTTATTTTAAACAGTAATATAATAATAGCCCCGATCGAACGGAGTTAGTTAAAAATAAGTTGGCGGGGTACGTAAATTACCCGTGAGAATGACACAGGAGGACTGATGATGCTGCTTTTCTGTAAGACTAAATGTGTTTTGGTGAGATTGCTTCTTCGTTATCGGTAGGCAAAATATTGGAAGCAGTATGATACGAAAAATATTGATATAAACTGATGGGCATAAACTTGGCCTATTAAACCGACATCGTTTAGAAGCGGGTAGAAAGTAGTTTGGCCGATATTGCGGAAAATTTGCAGGTGAATGAATTAGCCAGTGTTACAATATTAATGTCTATACACAATATTTGTGAGAAAAGTATTCATGAGAAGCAGAGGTGTACGAAACACCGTTTGTTCGTTTGGTCTGTGTCCGGAAGAAAATTTCATACGAAATGTAGTATTCTTGTTTTTTCACTTTATTTAAACGAACACATGCGTATACATATGTATGTTTAGGATCCGTGGATGCCTCTGGACTTGGGGTGGTAATGATGGTGATGGTGGTGGTGGTGGTGGTGGTGGTGGTGGTGGTGGCTCCTAAGTGGATTATTTATTCGGGTGTTGCAGGATAGTAGGATAGTTAAATACAGAAAATGAAGTTGTGAAGTAGGGTTTTTTGATTGTCAGGTAAGCGATTTGAAATGACCCGAGAAGAGGGAAGTGTATGGCGGGGGCGCCAGAGGTTCTGAATCCGGTACTGACTTGGAATACCGGGATAATGCATTGGGGTCCGGGCAGGCCTTGTTTATAATGGGTCGAACAAGGGTGCTAGAAGCCAGTGGGGGCTCCGGCCCCCCTAAGGCGCGGGTCTTATGAGCGGCCTCATAGGGACTAGCGGTGTTAACCGGCGGGCAGTCTCACTGCGGTCGGTGTTTGCTCATGAGCCGCGCGTGGTATTTAGGGATAACAAGAGGGCCACTTCATCATCCGTTGGAACGACGACCTCGAGATCCTGCTCCTCTCCTTCTTTCTCTATGCTTCTCCATTACTTTTCTCTTCTCGATGATCCCTTTCGCTACGTCATATCGATTCGATCTTTCTCTCTTCTTACGCTCTTGCTCTCCTTCCGGCCAATATTCTTGCAGCCTTTAACTTTGCTCTAAAACGTCTGGAATCCTTCTTCTCCATTTTCTTCGCGTCAAGGCTGCCAATAACCTACTCTTCCAACTATCCTATGTTCCATATATTTGTTTTAACAATGCTTTATCGTATACTCCAGAGACATGAATCGAGTGTAGATCGAGAGTAGTTGAGAAGAGTAGAAGAGAGAATCATCGAAAATAGTCGAAGCGCGAAGCAAAAGTAAATGACGGTACAGAGTTCAAATGTATTTTTGCTCATGCATATAAGACTTAGTAATATATATTATTAAGTCTTTCGGCCAGAGTCAGAACTAAAGTGGGCAGAAACTGGCGGTTACGTTTATGTTGGTAAGGTTAATGAAGAATAAAACGTTGATAAGATGCAGATGACATATGGCTGAAAGACACGGGGGGGGGGGGAGAGAGAGAGAGAGAGAAGTGTGATTTATTCCAAGGACGAAAGTCCCGTATGGACAACTAAAAAACAGTAATGTACATGCGACGAGCAGGAAAACTTTCAAGTTAAATAAACACCCTAAAGGCTGAATATAAAAAAGAACGGAAGATCCAGATATTAAGTAACTAAAAAAAGATAAAGTACAAAGTAAGAATAGTACAAATAAGACAAAAGTACTACCAGAATTTAATTACACCTGTTGTCCGAGTGAGTAATCGAATAGTTGCTCCTTGAAGGCAACTGGGGAGGTTACACATCTAAAAGAGCTATTTAACGAGTTCACATAATCTTAGACAAGCAACAATAATCGAATTAAGGTAAGCAGTAGTGCGACGTAAAGGAAGTTGCAAAATCATATTCCCATTCCCTTGGAAATATAATATTTCCGGTGCTCAACAAAGCAAGCACAGACATTAAGCCATGCGCTGTAATCTTACAATTAGATTTTCCATCCAAGTGATGGGGGGTGGGGGATAATCATGACGATTGATCCTTTTTTATTAGCTAATATTGTCTAGTGTATTGATGTACATACAAAGTACTACAGGCAAACCTTCTGTAACATGGACATTTCTATTGTACTATATAAAAACTGTTAAAAGAAACAGTAGAATATCACACTCTAAAACCATACAAACATTGACGCAGCGTTACAATAAGAAAAGTTCCTTTTATTTTGAAGATTATTAATGTTTATAAAAAATTGTAGCATTAAAAATGAATTTGTCAGTATAAACGTATCCTAAGGATGTATATAGTAGGGCAGGTCTGCAGTATCAGGTCGACTTATTAGGGAGGATCTTGAACTCGGATGTTCAGGGATTCGGGCCCTTTTATGCTAATCACGAGGTTATGCGTTGACAGTCATTCGAGCTTCCGAAACGGTGGAAAGTATGCAAATACACGCGGCACGGGCAAAGATTGAATTTCATTTTGGTGTTCACGCGAGCGAAAGAGATAACCTTTCGACACCCGTGCCAGAGGCAAGAAGTCAAACTTCTTACCTCCGCATGCATTATGTCCGACCGCCCGCCACTCACAATCAGTAAACAGATTATCTGATTTACAAAATTTCATCGACCTCGGCACAATCTACATATATCTTATCGTCGGCTCGTCAGATATGTACATAATTATATGGAAAATGGGTTTGTTAAGAATGTTCATCTTTTTTATACGTTCGTTACGCACAAATCTATCTAAATTTTACATAACACGAAAATGGTAATTCGTGAAGTAAGATTCTTACGAGTGTACAATAGATAAATGGTGTATTAGTATGTTCACATGTAGCCAAAGGTCTGCTCATCCCTCAAGTCTACCGTTGCAATATTTTCGCTGTTGCAGGATCTATAGTATTTATTAACAAGAACAGTAGGTACATTTCGTACGCCTTGGCATTCTCGGCTTGTTGGCTGATAATTTTCACTTTTCTCTTTCTTTATGTGAATAACTGCATTTATTAGAAAATAGAAAAGAAATACAAAAACAGGCTGATTTTTAGGTCTTCTGCACTCTATTGCCCTGCAAAGGTTATACACATCATCGTCAGATGACTGGTCTTAATTCATTGGGCTAGGAAATATCAGTACATATTTTTAGCAAGAGTACAGGAAAAATGAATGACAGTTTTACATTTGGTTGGAATTTTGATAGAACGCCGTCATAATAGTGCGATCGAAGGTCTTTTTATCATAAACTCTCTGATTTGCGTTGAGGGCGATTTAAAATTCCTTTGTCCAAAGTGGCGTAACAATGGCGCATGTCAGTTAGGAAGGATGCGATTAAAATCAATGTTAGATGTTTGGTTCATGAATTTTTCGAAGAGACAGATCGGCGGGCATAATTTTACCATTTTCCCGAATGATATAGGAAGGTGAGCTGGTGGGAGCTGATCGTGTAGATGCCGGTAGGCTGCCGAGGTACATATGTAAACAAATGTAGACTAATGCGCTTTAATGCGACCGGCTTGTAAACTAATGACTTGCCGGGTCGAGGCCTTTCCCAACAAAAACTAGCTGATCAATTCTTCGTCCCGCTGATCGCACATTCTCCCCATGAAGATCCCAACGACGATCTGTCACTCGGGAACTCTTACCGCCTTAGATATCGGCGATATTGTTCGCCACGGTCGACAAAACGTCCTGTTCCGTTGTTCTCTGACGCGTCGAACAGGCTCGTTTTTTTTCCCACTGGTTTACACCCGATCAGCATCGATCAGATCAGCATTGCTGTTCCTACCGAAGATCGCAGGTACTTTTTAACGAACCTCACTACTATCTCCCGCATCTACTGTTTTTCATAGTGGGCTATTGCTTTCGCTTACGCGCCGACCCTTCATTTGTTATACACGCTCTTAGTGCTTATCCGGTTCCTTCGGAAAGCTAATCTACAACTTTTCTTATCCTGTATATATTATAGATCATAGAATAGTTACAAAACTTGTGGCCTATGTCAAACTTTGCTACCGTCAATTCTCGCTTGTTCATAGTTTCCATGTTATCGAAACACATTCCAGAACGAAGTTATTACATGAGATTCATAAACAAAGGTAAGACAAGGCGCTTGTCAAAAGCATCAAAAGCTTGAATCACTATACATGTACTGTAACATAATTTATCGAGGGATAAATCAGCATAATCGAATTGACATTGTTAATGTACGTTAAATAACTTCATTTATTTGTAACAATAAGATTTTGGTAACGTTACGTAGGTAAGTTGCCTAATACTACCTAAGAGTTTAAGAAGGGGAATTTAAATAACGTGAATAAATAAACATTTGAAATTATTTCAAGAGGTCACTAATATTTTGTCAAGATTCATTGGTTTTTTTTACCATTATATTGACATAAACAAACGCTACTTCGACTTTATAATATTAACATTGAGAAAACTAAATAATTCGGCATAATAAAAATGACACGTGACAGCCGTAATTTATACTGCGTCATGATATTTACAACGCACAGTTGGTAGTACAATACATAAGATACACTACCTCACACATACAATCAGAAGTACTCATTGTTCATAGATTTCTTATTAATTTATTTCAAACTTGTAAGTGTCAGATATTGGTACTTGAAACGATTTCATAGATATTCCATGATGGTCATTTCTCAAGGTATTTCGTAATACCTTCAAAAAATAAAAGACGGTGCCCGCATACCGAAAAAGAAAGGCAAATTGTGAGACCAGAAGCTCAATGGAAAGGTCATCAAGTGTCAGTGGTCCTCTGTCTTTCTCAAGGTAAAGAAAGATAAAGAGTAAAAACAAAGGAAAAATGATATCCTTTAATCTCATGATTTTTAGAGAACTACCCCGTTGATACCGGCGAATAATGCTAACTCCACGATTATACTGCTTATTTATTAAATACTTATTTTACTTCCTACACATTCGTGCCTACGAAATTAGAATTTTTCTCCGTAGGTATGGATATTTAATATTATATCGTTCCTCTCCGTAATAACGCATTGTGGGTATAGATTTTAAAATAGATAAAGCAGAATGAAGGGGAAAGTGAATAACCGAGAATGAATTGTAAGTCTGACAGTGAGATAAAAAAACAGCTAATGAGGTGCTGTTAAACACAACTTATGCAGAAGAAAATCGCTCAATAAATAAATATAAATGTCATACATGTAGGAGAAACGTCACATTGTTTAGCTTTTCAAAAATATCATACCAATATCGATTTTGAATTGCAGCTAAAGTATAAAATGACTGCTCTAAAATACTTATACAAAACACGGTAACTCAAACTTGCCAAGTGCAATTGCAATTATTGTTAACTGCATCTGTACTGTTTCTTTATATACCGGGTGAATGACGAACCGTGATCAGCAGAGATTACTCTATTATTAGCAGATCGATCTAACATGTTTTCATCAGTTTTTGCATGGTGTCAAGAGAGCTTTAACGTAATTATAAAAAATTATTTGTCAACTCTGTTTTTTATGTTTTTCCAAGGTCACCTTGAACTTTTTGCAAATGAACATATCACTTTTTTACGCTTATCTGTTAGAGGATTTCAAGACGCATTCGGTAAACATCGGAACATAAGTTTTTTTTTCATCTGGGTTGAGAAAAAATTAAAAACTTTGTATTACTAGGAGTATCATATGCTACGCCGTTGTACACGTTCCAATGCTGTTGACAATTCGTCCGCAAAGAGTACTTTATCGAAAAATGAAGCTTCAGTCTGGAGTTGTTGTAATGCCCACTGACAAAACACTCCGCGATTATAGAAATCATTTCTATGAAGTGCTTGATGTAATGATACGTGATAAGGATGAAAACGGTGATGATGGAGAATACGCAAGACACTTGACTGACAATGAGATATGCTACAGTCATTTGCTATTTGACGGGAACAAATCTATGGATTATTTGCTAAAACAATATGTTCATTTGCATTGTTCGTTTTAGATTTTGGATAACTTTTATGGATTAACGAGATTACACAATAAACTTAATGTTGATCATTCAATAGTTGTTCGAGGGTTAAATCAAATTGGAAAAACGAAAAATCTCAACAAATGGGTGCTGCATGGACTAAATGTACATTAAGCAATTCGGCGATACGAAGTTTGTTCTGCGCATCTTTTACGTAACAAAAATTCTCCCTTTCTTGATCGCATTATTACATGTAATGAAAAAACGAGTTTGAACAATAATCAGAAACGTTGGCTAGACCGAAGAGAAGCTCCAAAACACTTCTCGAAGTGAGCTTGTTTCTTGTTTCTTGTTTCTTGTGTGGAAGTCAATGGTTTTTATTTTGATGAAATAATAAATAGAATTTATAATTAAGATATACGTGTTAAAATGCGATACTTAAAAACCGCAATTATTTTTGCACCGACATAAATTGCTAAGTTGTAAATGCAAACGAGTGAACACGATATTGGCAGTTGCTTTAGTACCGTTATTTGCAGGATAATAAGTATAATCGTATTATGTAAAAGAATGATGCGCCTGTACAAAAATGAGAACATGGAAAATAAAACTCACAATCAGTATACCGTGGAATATTTTTCTCTCTACAGTTTCTTTCTATCTTTAGTCGAAGAAAACGGTATCCCCTTCTAGTTACCAGGATCATTCGCTGTACATACCTTTACGAGAGAACGTGATTGCGTTAATGATGCATGGAACAGTCATGCGTAGAACTCTCTCGCAAATCTGACAATGAGCACAGATCATCTGTCACGTGTACGATAATGACCCCGCATCCGCGGGGGTACATTGCGAGTGCCATCCGCGAATGCTTGAAATTGCGGATAGTAGAGAAACCCTTTATGCATACGGGGCAATTGGTCCACGCAACTTGCTCACCATGAATAACTTCTAAAATATGCATTGTATGAAAAGTTTTTCTCCAGAAAATTTGTATACTTTGGAGGGGCACACTACATAGTGGTAGTGCACGCAGTTTTTCTATAGATGGAGGCGTTGTGGCAAAATATCGAGGAGCGTTAAAAAGCGTTAAATTTTGCGTAAAAAGGTACTGACCTTTATTAGCCGTAAATCTAATGTTTAACGAATAATTTTACTTTGTTTCCTGACAATGGTCTATGCATAATGTCAAGTTGAAGATTCAATACCAGTAGAAATCTCCGTAAGACCGCGGAGTTTACGTGACAATGTTTACCAACATTATCGATTCTGCGTAATGTTACAATCGCGATATTACAAGATTATCTCCGATAGTAGAAAGAAATGTTAGCAGAAACAGCACGTATCAGCGGTTCTGTCAATTCAAGCGCTAATAATCGTTTCACAAGTTTCACTGACCTTGAATGACCCTGAATAATATCTAGTTGAAATCGTCTTAATATCACCTCCCGCGTAGAGCCAACAAAGAATAGCATTTCATTTAAAAAAAGTACATGTAACCTTGAAATATCCTATGCGCCTCCAACCAGACAAAAAATATTTACCCTAAATTATGTCCCCTTTCATACATAACATTTTTCCGTATTACTACATTTAACGGAGATATTCAAGATGGACAGAGTTATTACCGCACCTGGTATGAGTCATTTTTCGTGTACATACATACAGTGACTCGCATTAATATTCGGACACCATGTTTTAGTTGAATAACTTTTTAGGGAATGAATATATCGGGAAACAATTTTTAGTGATGTTAGTTTAAACAGTTTGCTTGTTGACCTATTTCAGCGATTTTTGAAATTTTCAAAACTTACAAAATTACAATGAAATTAGTTAAGTACACTTTTTTCAACTTTTTTTATAGCCCCTGTTACAAAAATCTGAAATATAGGTTTTGTAGAGTACATCATGTTATGCATGTCCTGAAAATTTCATTCAATTTGATCAACGCACTGAAGAGCTACAGCTTCTCAAAGTGGCTTATTTTCGCTTAATTTTGCGAAAATTGTGATATTTCAAGCAAAACTACCGTCTTTGAAAAGCTGTTGCGCCTCAGTGCGTTGATCAAATTGAATGAAATTTTCAGGACATGCATAACACGATGTACTCTACAAAACGTATATTTCAGATTTTTGTAACAGGGGCTATAAAAAAAGTTGAAAAAAGTGTACTTTACAAATTTCATTGTAATTTTGTAAGTTTTGAAAATTTCGAAAATCGGTGAAATAGGTCAACAAGCAAACTGTTTAAATTAACATCACTAAAAATTGTTTCCCGATATATTCATTCCCTAAAAAGTTATTCAACTAAAACATGGTGTCCGAATATTAATGCGAGTCACTGTATGTATACCTATGATAAAGTTTTATTGATAAATGACACACAACAACAGATTCGTACAAGTATACAATAAGACACTAATAACATTAAATAATAATGGAGCGAGAAGGCTTCGCCACGTTACTCAGAATGGAATGTAATTTAAGGCATATGAATCGTTTATTTCTTCGAATTTTCTATTCAATATCTTTGGAGCATGGAAAATGGCGCATATCAAACACACGGGTAATGGAGTTGTATTGTAACTTGATGCATGTGCAATTTTTTTGCTTCTCTTACGTATTACGTACATATGTAATAATAGAATAGGAGTATCCCTGCAAATTTATAAACAACAACAACAACATCTGCTACATACTAATAGAACGTAGTATAAACATAGTATAAACGTAGTAATTAAAACGTTAATCTAATTAATACTGAGGGTAATTACAAGGCATTAGTTTGCAATAGCTGTCTTGAATGAAATGCCGCAATGCCTTTCTGCGATTCTTAATATATCAAGCAAAATGTTTTTATGCATCAATCAAATGGGAATGTTCGTTTTAGCTTTATGAAGACAACATGGAGGTAGAACGATAGAATGATGGAAAGATGAAAAGTCAGCGGTGCAGTATTTGTGATGCGCTGTGCCCCAAGACACAGAGCCGCAGTCTCGCAGTCACGCATACACGCAGATGCGAGCGCATACGCCTGGCAGATAATACCCAATTATTTTCGAGCATATAATTAGAAAATTACGGAGCAAGCTCCGATGCAAGCTGAGGTAGCTCAAATTTCTTCACTACCTGTTGTCTCTCTTTTTCCTTCTGTTTGCTTGACGACTTCAATTGGCCTTTCTCCACTACTTCTTTTACATTTATTGTAAAATGTTCGTTCGTGTATCTCTCACAATCAGTTACATTATTAATAAAGCAAACTGCCATTTCGTTACGGTTTTCCCACTGACAATTGTATGCTGACGTCACTGATACGGCGAAAATTGTTACACGTATACGTACAGATAGAAAGATCCCACATATAATATTGTACATACGGCGTAAAGTTTACATTATACGTAAATCATTCGGCATCCTCGTCTCTCTTTCCTTATATTATTTCACCATCTTATTATTATTATTATTTTTCCTTCGCTTACTCTTACAATTAGCAGTCCTCCAAGGGGGTGTAGAGAAAGGCCGTCCGACCTTATGGCCCGCGGCTACTGGGCTTCGTTCCTAACAGCTGGCCTCCGTATATGGGGTGTCTCTTTGCTACTAATGCTTTTTCCGTCTCGGTACAAATTGCAATCGCTTACTTGTCTATTCTCTATTATCGTACTTTCGCTGGGAGACTCGCATTTAGGCATTTTCACCACGATGCAACTGTAAGTAAAGCTTGCAGCGATATGTAACGTTGTACTGAAACTTTATTAAAAATTCATTTAATTTCACCTAAGGTTCTGTTTTTGAAATTTTTAAAGCTTTCTTACTCAGGCAAAAGGTAAAGGGTAAAATGATACGTGAAATGCTTATTAGTATTTGCATCTTTTTAATAACGATTTAAGATACGTGTTGTTTTCACCTTCACAGTCTTCACTTCATCTTCACAATCTTCATTTACCCTTTAATATTAACCCCTTGCCGTACGATTTATTTTAAAGGAATAGCGCGTCTGTAGACTATTTGTTCGAAAGCGGCATGTTCGAGTTGTGTTTTGTGTCGTAACCTGAGAACGGTTAAAGATTTTTGAACAAGGCAAAATTTATTTGGAAAAGGACAAATTGAGCAAACTTTTCAAATACAAAAAAGATTACGAAGCGACAATTTGAGGTATTTACGTTTGAAGTAAAAAAAAACGGGTCTTCCTAGCTGAAATTTTGACTTTGAAAGCTTATAACTCGAAAACTAGTAGTTGCTTGGAAAATATTTTGGTATAGATTTAATTGGCTACCAACATAAATTCATAAATTCAATTCATAAATTAAAGCCACCTTACATCACTAACATTGCCAAGTTGTCTCATTCTGTATATTGTGTTTGGGTCATACATGACATCGTCTTGAGGGGTTTTGATTTTTATTAGTTGGAAATACCCTCAATACGTAGAGGTGTATCGCTTTGTGAAAAGGGACGTCCCTTGGAGTTGTAATTAGATAATGATACCATTGACAATAATTCTTCTGCAATATCGAAGCGAAAATTTGTAAAGCACAGATTTTTGCCATGGATTTTACAATGCAAAACATACATGTAGGTACTGAATAGCGCAATATCAATCATGTAGAAAAAGATGTTTTTGTATCCTCTCATGAACTTTCGCATAATTCGGAAACATCCCGACTGTTGATCATTCCCTCATTACAGGCAATGACACACTCAGGTTTTATAATAACATTTACTATATCATCACCTTTCTTACATCTTTTTCCCCGTGCTTGTCATATATTAGTATTAGAATGCGTCGTACTAACAATAAGTACACACACACACACACACACACACACACACGCACACACGCACACGCACACGCACACGCACACGCACACGCACACGCACACGCACACACGCACACGCACACGCACACGCACACGCACACGCATATATATATATAAATTTACTTGTATTAGTCTCGCAACGAAGAGAATTGTGCGATTACATAGTTTTTTTATACGTTTTACTTAATGTTCCCTTTAATACACTAGTGGATTATGCTATTTTTCTTTGTCAATATCGTCTCGTTATACAGTATAGATATTATGAAAAACGATGTAGGCGTTGAAATACAACGGAAATGCATGTTTGCAGTTACGACAGTAACAGGCACTTTAAGCACGTCCGAATAATCATGGTTTCATTTGTAAAGGTATTATACGTATATTTGAGGCAGATCATGTATGTATATTATAAATGTGCACAAGAAATTTTACATTTTTCATATGAATCTGTTGGTTGTTGAGAGTTTCCAAATGTATCAAGTGAAACTTTGGTAATGTGCATAAAGGACAAGACACCCGGTAGAAGAGCGGACACACGTGAGGCGGCAGAGCCGACGGACCCGGCAACGGCACAACAAAGACAACAGTAACAGTAAGAACGAAGAACGAGGGTATACAAGATCTGCCAGGTCGTGATACCCTGCGGACTAATACCGATAATTGCATTTTGCAGTTCGTGAATTCCTTCTCTCCTTCCTCGTTTGCCGCTGATCGTGCTTCACTTGAGTCCCCTTTCATTCGACCACTGATTGAGGATTCGTTGCTTCTTTCTTTCGGTTTACATACTATTCTTTTCAATTGACATTCGATTTTTTCTTTCTCATTTACAAACTATGTGCTCACGAAGAATTTCTTCGCAAGTGCGTTCACAACTCGTTACATTGTCACGTGTATTCAGTGTTTGATACTCCATCGAGATTATTAATTAGCGTTAATACGACCAGCGTTGTAAGGCTGCACGGAAATTATGTAATCAAAGAATTTGGGGCATCTACTTCCCGCAGAAATAGACAAAAATCCCCCGTAAGTATAGATTCGAAATATATATAAATTTACGAAATGGAAGTTAGATGGATAGAAAATCTTTCGTACAAACCCGAGACATAAGTATGACTTGGGGAAGACATTTGCTTTCTTTGTCTTCATTTCCGCTAAGGTTTACACGCGGACCTATGTTTGCGGCACGTTTTTATCCATTTCTTTGAGAACTGCATGTAATTCATTTTTTGTGCACATTTTAAGGAGTATCCTGTGTACTTTTATGAAATAATGCGAATTTACAGTCTAGACGATAGGTAGAAAAATAATGTTTTATTATATATAATATTTGACAAAATATGACAAAATATTTCACAAGGAATAATTGTAATGTTTGTTTAAGGGTTAAAAATAACCAGTCTCACCCGTCGAGAATCTAAGTATAGAGTAACCCAGCGATAATAGTATCTATAAGGTATGATCGATAGTCTCTACATACAATACATCATTTCCAATGAGGAAACAGGAAGGATCTTTTTAGGAGTTACCGCGAACTTAATTTTCACCCTTACTTTCATTAATACACGCATTACGAGGAAGAATGAATCTGTCGCTGTATTACTGACCAACTGTTCCTGAAAGATTGCTAAATGATATTCTTGCTGCCTAAAGAGTTAAACACAATATTTTCTCACTTCTTCCGTTTTTCACTGAGATCTCACTTGCCTCGACTCTTTAGAGCAGGACGTACATACGTGTAGGTACAAGAGAAAAGGACGAGCTGCGAAAGATTCGAGTCTCGTGGGGGACCACCATGGGAGGGACGGCCGATCGGGCTCGTTCGTAGATTCGGTGGGACTACCCACGTCGACGGCCAACGATTTAACGGAGAATCCCGCGTTTCGCACTTTCCACGAGCGACAAGGTATTGAATTCTCACCGGCGAATGCGATCCTGCGTCTTCCAACCCACGCACACGCGCACGCACACGCGCACGCACACGTCTTGTTTCCTTAGTACGCGCACATCATTTTCGTATTACCTTTAAACTACCTGGTAGTTCTTCCAGTCATTACATTTCATTGACGGTCAATAAGTATTCTTATACATATATTTATCGAATTAACATAAAACGTTCAACTGCTCTCAAATAATGTTTAAGTCGTGAAAAATTTGGTTAAGTTAGTACTCATCATTTAACTGAATCAATCTGACAATTGTTAGAGGAAAGCTTCATTCAACTTTCAACAGGCAACAGCAACCGTAACCTTGGCACTATATTCGTTAGGGCACATGTTTACAAGTATGGCAAATGATTTTATTTTTTGTTTCATGAGTTTAAGCTTATTGTTCATTTATTTAACTTTCAAATATAGTACACGCATGATTCGCTGTTAAGTACTGGATAACATCGGTAAGGTTTGTGTGCGACTTTTACACTAAATAGAGTCTACTATAAGTTCCGAAAAAAAATTGAAGTCGTGCAAGTTAATGATTATGAGGGCCAAGAGGATCGCGATAGCAGATAGTATTCACTCGTAGTATACACAAATACAAAACTCGAACCCAGGGCAATCTTTGTATTTGTATAGGTGCTTGTAGCTAGCTTATGTCCATAAACATGGTGTCATAAATAACTGTCGAACATCGAAGGCATCGGTGGTCGGTGGTCGGTGGTCGGTGGTCAGTGGCCTGTGGCCCTCCCTCCCGACGCCCTTTACAAACTTACGTTTTTCGATTCTCCCTTTTCCTTCTTGTTCTTTTACCCTCTATCTTCACTGATCCACTGTTCTGTCTGTCGCACTCCAACGACCAACAGGTATGGACCCAATGTAATTTTCATGTCTTTCATACTCTTCATTAGTGCTATTATGTTCCTAATAATTGTCATTTCCGACCTGTTTTCTACCTATAGTTTCATATTTCAAGCCTTTATTTTATCCCTTGTCTTTGTAATTCGATTTATGACATTGTAATATGTCGTAGTATTCCGCTTGCCTGTCGATAACATAGCTCACTTTGTAGTACATTCGTAGTACATTCTGTTTGTTCGTTTTCCTTTACCTTCTTGTTTCTCCTCGACATCTTCACTGTAAGCGGAGGCCTTCCGACAAAGGTTGGTATAGCACGTTGCAATCACCGATGCACAGTTAGAAAAAAGAAAGACGGGCGTGGGTGCTGTTACACAATGCGTTTTGTTCTTCATAGGTTCTATTTATTCACATTTAGACCATATTTTATACGGGCATTAAGCTTGTCAATAGGCAAAGCAATGTTAATACGAAGATTATCAATATTTCTGAAATTGTAGATGTGTCTACCTGCTACCTTATATCGTCAATGTGCGTTTTCTCAATATATGAATTAGCTCTCCTTGTCCAAACCATAAAATCTGTATTCGCCTTTGTAATGTCTAAGGTCAGACAAAGTCTTTATACATATTAAGATTGATTTTTTCAATATTTTCCGACAGATATTTAATTTTTCGTCAATATTCGTTGTGTTGTTACGTAAAGCGATGTAATACGTTATCACTGATATTAATTGCTCCGAAGTCGTGGAGGGTGGCTCGTCACAGGAACAAGTCGACATAACTGGTCCCCGACGTAGATTTCAAGAAATACGTTAGACGATTCGTTGCACATTTCTTGTACGGGAAAGGTGTGAGTATGGCTCTCGCACGGTATTATATAAAAGGCAGCAGCACACGTCATCTAACTCTCCCCCCACCTCTCTCTCTCTCTCTCTCTCTCTCTCTCTCTCTCACACACACACACACACACACACACACACACACACACACATACACACACACACACACTCACTCACTCACTCACTCACTCACTCACTCACTCACTCACTCACTCACTCACTCTCACTCTCACTCTCACTCTCACTCTCACTCTCACTCTCACTCTCACTCTCACTCTCACTATCACTCACTCATTTACTCTTCTTTCCTCGTAAGCAAGAGTTAGGGGGATGAAGATGAGGAGTAAATGAAAAGAATGAAAAAAAGTGGGACTTACCTCCGTAGTACGTGCGTGACGTCAATATGTCGAGGAAAAATAAGATGAGCGACGATAAAGTGGTGGGTGTAGATACAAGATAACAATCAGCTGCAGTAGCTCCTGGCAATCTCGTGATTACAGGCTTAGTCCTCAGACTCACTCTCCCTCCCTTTTCTCAATCTGTCCCGTTCCTACCTATCTTCCATCTCTTTTCTTTCCCTTTTCACGTCTCAAGAGGTTTGGGAAGTCCTTACTATATACAATTTCAAAAACAGTATAGATGGGCATTCAACGTTATTATTTTGTTTTCAACGCACCATTTTTTTTATTTTATCGTCATGCCATCAATTCAATTTTATCTCTTTGTGCGAGGATTGGCTAATTTCTCTAGATTGCAATTTTAAAAGTTACTCCAATTGATTGATGTATTTGACAAATTCTTCGGAAAGCAGCCGCTCCTCTCTGCAGTCTTTAGGTTTAAACGAATTTTATAGAGAGTCCAGACGAAGGTAGGAGCAGAGAGGCTTGCGGTCGGAGGTGGTGGATAAAAGGAAGTGCTCATGAACCGATGATGGGCCTCTCTTGCCACGGGTACCTGTTAATAATAATTTTGATCGGTAAATTGCTGTGGTGCATGTTTGAGGCTTCGATCGTTATCTGGCGAAACCTTCCTGCCTCCACACGGCTCTGTCAGCCCGCAGGGCCCACGTCTCGATCCACCGACTACTTTACTTTTGCTTTACTGAACGACCTCACCAAACCCATCGACGTTTCCACCATTCTTTTCGCCCAATTATTTACCATCTATGGACATTTAAAGGTTGCTCAACATATATTTTACTTATCTGACTATGCCTAATTTTTTGTCCATGAAGTTAGTAAATAAGAGGACAAATAAATACCTATAATTTTGTGGAAATTTTCAGTTAGTATCCTGAGAAAAGTCTACGAGTTATGTACGCTCCGAGTGCGACAAGTTTATACAACCTGCTTTCTTTCATGTAAATTAATAACTGCATGTTAGTCAATGTTTCACCAAGACCATGTATCACATTACTTTCGATATTTTGTATTCTCTGTTATCCTCTATTTAAGAAAGAGATATACCTGATATGATTTAACGATTTTGTTGATTCCATCTATAAATTTCAATGTTTTTTAATGAGTTATACCATACAAAATGTTACTTTTACATCACACATGTCACAAACAAGAATATATTAAGTGTTATCTGCAATCACAAACTCACTAACTCAGTACTTTATAGCCAATAGGGGGGGGGGGGGTGGAGGGAATACAGTATTAGAAAAGTATATCTACTGTCTCTTGTCCGTGCATATAAATATACTTATTGAAAAATGCAAGATTTTCATAAGAAAAAAAAGCGGATATCGATACTATATCGTTTGAAATAGTTGAAACCGTGAACATTTGGATAAAATTGTGCACTGAATTGATGGAAAGTAAATTGTTGAAAGGAAATGCTGCGTAGGAGTCTATAGGTCCAAACTATTCGATTACATTTTTTCGAATAAATGTATCATCGATCTCGGCATCACTGACGACTTTTGATATTCATTTACAATGTTCACCAAGTTTATAACACATTACTTTACGCAATTATTGCGAGTGTATAAAATCATACAACATACATTTTATATTTTACAAGAACGTTATCGTGATAGCTGCTTTTATATGAGTTACGAGAGACATTTCAGACAAGACGACAATTTGAAATCCTTGTTTTAATGGGATGCATGGCGTCAAAGTTTCCTATTCTGGGGAGATCGTGGGTCAGGTAGTTTACGGCGGAAACTGACGGGACGATACGGAATATCGTACGTCGATTTCAAACGCAAATTCCGCAGGGCTGATGCGAGGATGAGCCATTAGCGCGTTAATCCCGCGAGAGTTTCAGTCAACCCTTCTGTCAAGGATCTTGGTTGAGAAAGTTAAGCGTAAAGCAATTCGATCCTTCGTGGACAGATGTAATCGATATTCCCAAGTGTGGATATTTTAATGACAACGATACCAGTTTGACGGCAAAATTGATTCGCGAATCATTTCGTGGTTTGTGGAAAGAAAGTAGAAAATCCTTACATCTTACAATGCGATAGCAATTCGTGTATGGATGTGTAATAAAGAGAAAAGAAACGAAGAATAAAGGTTTATCACATTCCTACGAGTAATTTTCAATTTGTTAAAATCACGACAAGTCATCGACAATTATCTTCATTTATGACATGTCACATAATGAAATGAAAATGATCGAAATTGAGCTATGTAGAGAAAGCCGCAACGTTGGGTAGATAACGCAGGACATTTCAAATACAGAATATTTCGAAAACCAAAATCCCATAATTCTGCGTAATTCTTGCGGAAAAACAGAGAATCGTAGATTAATTTCCTCCAAATACTATTACGTTTGTCCATCAACCAATACGATATCGATATGGACATATGATGAATTGCCAATTAAATTAGGTACACTTAGCAGATGGTGAACCTTACAATATTTTCTATAAAAAATTGTATGATGCGCAATAATGATCATTTTGTGAAGAAGATAACAACGGAAGATACAAAGGGCGCGTATATCTTGCAAGTAAGAACGTCGCGTGAAAACGATTCTAAGCTTCGTCGCGAGATGGCACTACATTTACCTTCGCTACCGTCTGCTATATTTGTAAAGAAGAAAGGTTTCTGGATAAGGGTGGCTCGGCAATCCCTACCCTCATGAAATGACAGAGCCACGCGGTGGCTCTATCTGGTGGGAAATTGCACCAATCGAGAATGTCGATTTCCCTCTCTCCTCGGTTCCCACTCCAATTGTCACAGGGATGCCCCACTCCTTGCCAGTTCCCACCCTTTTTGGCTAGACTCGAACGTTTTTCCTGTTTCCCCTTCTCCTTACTAGAGTTCCTGCCACATTTCCACCACTACTCCTGGCTAACTCCCTCCCTAGCTTTTGTTCATCATCACTTCATCTCTCTCAAGCTGTAAAGCTTCAACTATCGACCTTCGTCTGTTTCATTGCCTTCGTCATTTTTCTTCTAAGGTCTCATAGCATCTTTTGCTCTACCCCCTAACCCCTCTGCTCCCTGCACCGCTTCCTTTATTGTCACTAATTTCGTTCGTCTAGTTCAGTCTTCGTTTCTCTTCATTTCTTTCTGACTTTCTCGAGTTTACCGATATCAACCGTAGTTTTTTTCTATCCCGCTGCTCTTAGCAATGACCGCCTGATACGTACAATAGGAAAGGGCGCTAGCGCATCGTATTTCGTATTAAAATAGCGTATTTCCTATTACAATACAAATATATTCATGCTGGATGTAGGGATGGTAAAATTATCACGGATAATGTTTCCCCTTCACGCACGGAACGGACCGTCCTTTTTTACTAGATGCCACGACCTACGATACGCTTGAAACGACCAGTTTACACAACTGCCAATAAAAGAAGAATAGAGAGGTGCCAGAGGAAACTTCAAATTGTCTATTTAATACGGTGTATGATCCGTTTACAGATCGGCACAAGCGTTGAGAAGCTAATTCAAGGAATTACTTTGACGTATCGATAGCCATTAATTTTTCCCATAAATTTTTCACTCTGTTGTAACTTGCAATCCAATTCTGCCTTGTTATTCTCTAACATTGATTTATCATGTTTCCAATTCATCAATAATTTTCAATTTCTGAAATCTTAATTTAATTTAAGCTTTGTAATAAATAGTTTGCACTTAATTATGTGCATACGTTTCAAACGATTGATGATAATATTACGATAGGCAATAAAGCGCGTGACTTTCTCGAGAAAATCATGAAATGCTTCTTGTTTGTATTAAATGTTACCAACGTGTATGCGAATAATAATAAAGTCGATTCATTCGAAACCGGCTGCCGACAAGAAAATTGTGTAAAAATTTACACAATAAAAAGCGTAGAAATGATTTGGCAGATACTGTTTGAACATTTACAATTGATAAACTGTGAACTTGATGGAGAATGTTGGAATGAACCGTAATCCCGTTGTCGCGTCTTACGTTCTGTTTTGTACCTAGTCTAGCAGAGATGAGTGAGTTTCCTGTACGGATGTTTTTCACAAATGTTTTCGCACCCTCGGGGAGCCTCTTACTACGCGAAACAAGGTGCCCAGCCGGGTGCCCGGGCAGCTATCCTAACCCAGTCGAGGCAAACCGAAGCGTGGAGGACCGGAGGACGAAGGGCAAAAAGGGTAGCCTAATTATGCAAGCAAACGTTCAGGTAGTAAAATGTTTCCACGTAGCGCAGGAGAGACAGCCCGTTGCCGGTTGCTTCCCTTCGCCTTTTCCGTTCTGCCGTTTCCCTCCTTCTCGTTTGCATCTCTTGCATCCGTGCATCCCATTTTTTGACCATCGCCCCTTCTTTCTCTGCAGAGATACACGGAAACTCGTTGTTACTACCTGCCAAGTCCTAAACAAATATTTCAAGAACGCACACACTCCAATTTGACGAAATGGAATTAAGGCCGTATTAGATGGCTGCTTCGACTTCACATTAATCGTCGAAAGAAACAGCTCACGCCTCGACCTTATACATAGTACCTATATCGGTGTACCTTAGTGTCTTAAAGATTTTCCGTTATTTCAAATCCGAATCGACCGACTCGCTTGTGCTTCCCCTAATGAGATTGTCGATAATAAGAGCATCAATATATAATAAATAGTTTCCTGCTAAATGTGTAATAATCTGTACTTTACTGCCTCTTCAAATGAATGCTTCATTACAAATATTTAGACATCCTGAAAGATAACAATTGTCGCTTTATCAGAGGCCGGTCCGTCAATCCCTTGACGTTTATTAAATGTTATTGCTGAGAAAACGGTGGGAAATTCATGGGTCCATTTACATATCGCTACTACACGTGGATTCATAGGTAGGTGAAAAAGGCAGTTTGCGTGGGAGTATAATTCCTAGATGGAACTTGGTGATTTTCGTTCGTGTTGCACGGCTACCAGTTGTAAATCAAAAGGTCTGGAGAGTCGCGCTGCAAGTGCTTGTTACATCGCAAGACCGGCCGGAGTCTCGCCCTCTCCTCTCCTCCCTTCCGTGTCTCAAGTTGTGATGATAGATAAGCTACCGCTACCGTCATATTTTATTACGGTCTTTCGCGATGTTCGATTACGGTCTTTCACATAGTAAATATCCGCGAAAATTGTCAAGAGATCTGACGTTAACGACGATAGACACGAGTCTCGTACCGTCTATAGCAGGGCTTCTCAAACTTTTCCACTTGGCGACCCCCCTTTACACGCGCAAATATTTTTGCGATCCTGGCTACGGAGGTATGTGTATGTATATACGTGTAGTGTTGCCAAACTGATTTTTAATTAATTTTCTGTCGTTGTGCGTCGAGGAATTCTTTAGTATTGTTCAAATTTCTGCGACCCACACTTTGAGAAGCCCTGATATATACAAGGACAAACTTGAATGCTTCTCAATACGCGCTCGCGTCGTTCAAAAAAGCATTTCCAATTTCTACTATTAGCATTAACAACTTATACGTATATGTAAAGTACCATCACGTAACAAAAGAAAGAAATGGCAGGTAGAATATTATTCCTCAAAATACTATTATAATATTGGGGACAATAGTATTTCGTGACGAGTAATTGTAATTATTATTCGGCTGAATTATTTCAAATAAAATATTACAGATAATGGGGTTCTTTATTATTTTTACTCAAGTGCAGGCAGTCGAATAGTTTATACCATAGAATCGTTCGACATAAAAAGTTTATTTTCTGTGAGTGACTTACCGAGTAACATCCATACACAGGTAGGTCAGTTATAACTGACAATAAGAGCTGAACACACGAAATTTCTCGTATGTCATCGTATCAGTTGCCGCCATTGACAAACCATCAAGTGTTACAATACATGATATATAATAAATACTGTTTCATTGCTGCCGATAATAAAATTTTCATTATATTGCAAATGAACTGCACAAGGAAAAATTCGAACGAATGATGTTGGGTGATGGTAAATAAGCTGTCATTAACTAGAAAACAGGAAAATAAAGGGCAGCCAGACGCGGCGTAATAGTTCATCTGATTGTGAAAAAAACTCCCTGATGTGTGAACAGTTGGACGACGAAATTTTTCCAACGTGTAAAACGTGATGCACCAGCTGACATGGTTATACATGGCTCGGCTTCTTTTCTATGCGTGAGATAAAAGTCACATTAGGTCTGCGTATATCGGACTGGCCACGACGACAATGGCCCAGACAATCGAAAGACTGCCGCTACTGCACTTTGGCAGACATCATTTTCGAAATCTGTTTCTTTAAAATGTCCACGAATAGCATCGAAATTGGCCTAGCCCATTTTCCTAGCTCGCCGATCGTTTATACGATGAAGACATGAAAAATGCGACAAGTTTTAAATTCGAATACTGCTGGTAAGACGTACGGTAGAGTGACGATTGTATTAATATGCTTCATTCGAAGAATAATATTGTTATAAATATGGTTGTACGTGAAAACGTTTTCTCATTAGTTTTGGCATATTATTTATTATTAAGAGGAAGCATAGCTATTCCATAACTATCAATATGTCATGCGTTGCATTCAATGCGTCCGTATATCGAGAAGGAATATTAAACGCAGCACAAATATTTCATAACCACCATTGACAGTTACTTCACGTTCGATCCGAATTGGAGGAAGACATGCAACTGAGATTCGTAAATGTTAGTAACGTAATTTGTTGGTAATTAGCACCTTCAAGTCAAGAGACATTGTGGAGAATTTCAGTGACGTAGGAAGTTGAATATATTTTACCGTATTTTTATGGTGTTTAAAAGAAAGGAAAAGGGCTGTGCAACAACACCGTAAGATAGTTTAACTGTGCAGAGACAGGTAGAAAGGCGTAAGACCAGCTGATAGTTGCGAACAGTAGCGACATGGTGAGCAGTTGGAGAGGGGGTAGATTCCGCGCAGACTATGATCTAACTCGCCCCTTCTCAGGGGTAGCTGGCACGTACTGCATAATGCTGCTACCTGTGGCTCTCATTTAAATGTACTAAACCTCATTCACTCGCTATCTCCCTCTGTCCATACCTTCGTTCATCCTACGAAACTTCTTTCAATCTTCCTCTTACTTCCGTCCTATTTATAATTACGTTCTCTTTTTGCTTTTCGTTTGTTGTTTACCGGATAGTTGTGTAAAACCTTTCACCGCTATATCCTTCTCGCGATGCACTCATGGATTCTCTGGATTCATGCATGACAAATCTCTGACCCGTTAATAATGAATTAGCTCTGATAAAACAGCTAGATTTTTTTCACTCGACAATATCTATTAATACAGATTTCTTGGGGGGTGTCCTCGACGCGGGTTTCTCGGTAATTAATCACTCACAATGAGTACCTGTTGCGTGACCGTGCAGGATATCGTTTCCGGTGGTTGTTGGTGGATCGCGAGGAAGCGGATATGCGGGGTGACCGTCACGAGATCGCACGACCTAGTTTTCACGGGACTCTTGGTACGGGTCAGCCACTGATATACTTCTCGGAAAATTTCATTGGCATTTGCGTGTCATCAGTACGAGAACATGTATTTACATCGCCATCTCATCGCCGATCATTCGCCGATCCATCGGTTAACGAACACATCGGACAAACGATTCGTTACCTTCGGTTATTTTCGTAAAAAGAGAAGAAATTCTATGGAAAGACTGGATTATATTACGATAAATGTTTACCTAATAGATTCTCATGCAGGGAAGAGTTTACATACTACTGTTCGCAATATGTGTACGTTACTTCATTTGCAGGAAGGTTAACGGTGACTAATTATTAGCAACATGGCTGTAGAATAATAAACGTGAAAAAGTTTAAACGGAACACGAGTTAAAAGTAAGTTGGAAGTAAACGGACAGTACAAACGAGAGATTAATATATAATAGTTCGTAGAAAAGAGAAAAGAAAGAATACGCAGCGTGATAAATTGACAAGAAAAGTAATTATATGAGGGACAAGAGAGAAGAAAGGTAAGAAGAAGGAAAAATGATAGTAGTATAGAGCAGTGTACGTGAGGATGAGGGCAGTGCGCGCCTCGAGTAAAGTTGTGGTCGTGTCTCTATGTTGAATCAGCGGAACGAAGCAGAAGCACGAGCATAAGAGTGGAACGGAACGGAACAGAGCGGAATGGAGTAGAGTTGAGCGGAGTGGAGCGGAGCAGAGCAGAGTAGAGCAGAGCAGAGCAGAGCAGAGCAGAGCAGAGCAGAGCAGAGCAGAGCAGAGCAGAGCAGAGCAGAGCAGAGCGGAGCAGAGCGGAGCAGAGCGAAGCGGAATAGAGCAGGCTCGAAGGCGATGAGTGAGGGGTAAAAGTAGTGCTGGCGCCTGGGGTGGCTCGACCGTCGTAGGCGCGGTCAGGTCGGGTTCCGCCTGACGCTGACGTATGTCGACGGCCACCTTGCTGGTCTGGCCAATCCGCAGAGGTTGCGGTATAAATGGTGGGGATAGATCGACGGTGGCGCGCATGACGGGCTTCCACCGAGCCGCTCCGGAGCTCGGGAACCTCGAGCGAGCTACGAGGCGAGGCAGCCAGTCAGTCGCTCTCAGCTACGACATGCATAACGCATGAGAGCCAGTCGGACGATCTTTCCAAACCCGTGTTTCTGTCTCCCTCTCTGTCTCTCTCTCTCTTTTTCCGTCGGTCACTCTGCCCGTTTCGCTCTCTTTTTCTTTCTCTCTCTCCCTCTCTCGCTCGGTCTCCCTCTCACGCGTTCGCTACGCAGAGAGACACGCACTACGGAGAGACAACTATCGCACACGCGTGTCCGGAAACCGAGCAGAGACGTGTGACACGCGCGTGAACGTACCCACGGCAGCAGCGGCAACCGGCTAGTTGGTTTGGCCGTCGTCCTCTTGAGCTTTGCCGATCGCGGTCTGCCCATCCGAAGAGACTGGCTAGTGCTCTACCACCTTCCTCCCAACGTCGAGACTTCTGTATTTGGGAAGCGAGTTTATCGGAAGGCAACCACCACCGGGGCTTTCAAAAACGGAACGAGGTGTCTGCTACCGGAACGTGCTTTCATCGCAGCCAATGATTTCTTCGCTCCGAGGATCCAATAAATTTCGACGTTAGTGAGCGTTCCGACGAGAATTTCAGGATAGTGCGCTAACAGGATCCATGAAGATCTCATCGGAAGGGCGTACGTTTAAAAAATTTGCACGATTCAGATCCGTCGTGATAGTACTGCAGTTAGTCGGCTGTTTGACGAGAAATGTTACCCCGCGACAAACCAAGTACATGTATCAATATTAATGACGGGGTTCAGCGTGATTTATGGAGAATAAGTGAAAACTAAGAATCGAGGATCACCGAAGAGATCTGAAAGCTCGAGAATTTTGGATATATGAGGATACGTGGTGACGACTTTGCGCCGTAACTTGATCTACTACCAAGAGAACGTCATTGGCATTATTGATCAGGGATTTTTCATCGAAACGCTTCATTTCCGTAGGCGTATCTTATGGAATTACTGGATCTTGGCAACGTCGTGAAAATATGAGCGGGCATCGTGTTTATAAGAATGCGGTTAATTCGGTGCTCGGTGGATCTTGGAGAACGGTGGACCGTGTCACAAAGTGATAAGTGACTCGTATGGTTGGTAATCATTGCGGTGAAGTAGAAAAGGTCCGGTGATACATCTCGAAGTGATTTCAGCAATTCGTGAGAAGAGTTTTTCGGTGATTCGACCGTTTACGATTATCGCGAGCGTGTCTTATTAACCTACGAAGAGAGGCACGAGAGGACGATATCGGCTATTGACGGATCGTACTTGATCTGGCATTGTATCGCTTAAACGGGTGAAAAACGGGAGAAAAACGGGAGGAAAACGAAAGGACAGTGCGTGAAGCAAGGGGGTGCGCTCTCACGTGCCCCGGAGCGCCGGCGGCAGGCAGGCAGTCAATCAGCCAGCCAGCCAGCCAGCCAGCCAGCCAGCCAGCCAGCCAGCCAACCTGCTCGCTAGCCAGCTAGCTAGCGGGAAGAACAAACCGGGGGGTAAAAAACGCCTCTGTCGGGGAGTAGATGGCTGCTACCACGTACATGCCGATTAGTAGCGCAGTGTCATCAGAGCTGGATGGTGGTTCGGGTTCAGCTATCGGGATGAACATCGCTGTGGGTGGCTACTCGTCGGGCTCGCCCCGAAGTGCCGCGGACGCCGGAGAAATGAAGTACATGCCGGCGCCGCAGCACCATCACCACCATCATCACCATCATCAGGTGACGTCCTCGCCGTCGCCGAATGGACTTTCTCATCCAGCTAGTCTATCCTCGGCGAATCCGTGGGTGAGCCTTCAACCGGGCAGCGATCCATGGGCCGCGTCGATGGGGATGCACCACACGACTCACCATCCTCATCATCATCCCCATCAAGGCAATGCGAGCCTCGATGTAAAACCGTTAGCCGCGGCCGCGGCTGCGGCGGCGAACGCCGCGGCGGATCAAGGTATGCACCATCGAGGACCTCATCAATCGCCGAGCATGAGTTCGCCGCATTCTTGGCACGCGCCGGTCGTTCCGTCGGCCCACTATAATCCGAGTGGCGGTGCGGCCTCGCCTACGACGCTACAACAATATCATGCCGCTATGAACGGGATGCTGCATCAGCACCCGCATCAAGTCGCCCATCAACTACACAACCACCAAACGGGTCTACCCCATCACCTCCGCGACGCTCATAATCATAGCCCGCCGGCCGGACATCCTTTGCATCCTGGTCATCCTCTTGACAGGGATCATAGCGCCGGCGAGGAGGACACTCCGACGTCGGACGATCTCGAGGCTTTTGCCAAGCAATTTAAGCAGCGCCGGATCAAGCTCGGTTTTACTCAAGCCGACGTTGGCTTGGCATTGGGTACTCTTTACGGTAACGTTTTCTCCCAGACAACGATATGCAGGTTCGAGGCTCTACAGCTGAGTTTCAAGAACATGTGCAAGTTGAAGCCATTGCTACAAAAGTGGCTAGAGGAAGCAGACTCGACGACCGGCTCACCGACGAGTATCGACAAGATCGCCGCGCAAGGGAGAAAGCGAAAGAAAAGGACGTCGATTGAGGTTTCCGTGAAGGGAGCTCTTGAGCAACACTTTCACAAGCAACCGAAACCTTCGGCACAGGAAATAACGACGCTCGCGGACAGCTTACAACTGGAGAAGGAGGTCGTGAGGGTATGGTTCTGCAACCGACGACAGAAAGAAAAGAGGATGACACCGCCGAATACTCTCGGAGACGGGATGATGGAGGGTATGCCACCCGGGCATCAGGGCCAAGGAGGTCTTCATCAAGGATATCATCCGCAGGATCACCTTCACGGCTCGCCGATGGGCCACAGCCATAGTCCACCGATGTTGAGCCCTCAGGGCTTGACGGCTCACTCGCTTGCGGCCCACTAGCGTTCGCCCGGGCCTCCCCCGTTGGGCCTCGCGATAACCTCGCAGCCGGCGAATACCACATCGTCTTCAACGGCGGAGACCCTGCCGCCCTTCTATCATCATTATCTTCCGGCACGCAGCAGCAGTTATACGAGCTCCTAGCTGACGCAAAGGTTCACGTCCTTCGACGTGGCCCGATGAGGTTCGAATTTTGAGGTTCCAAACGGCATCAGGAGGCCAGGCCGAGCGGTGCGGGTTGCGTTACCGGGCCACCGACAAGAACACAAGGCTGTAAAGGGGTGGGCTCCCGTTCGACAGTGTTGTCATTTTCTGGAGCCACTTTTAATGTTGTGTGTCATTTTTGCGCGACCATTCATCTTCGTCTCTATTTGCTCTTTAAAGTTCCACGACGAAACTTCATGTCAAGTATCTTGTTCGTTCGGTATTCCGGTGACAAAAGATTAGTGTGCCGGCAGAACATTCGTATTATATCGCAACGTACATAAGATACAATGTGAAGATTTCGATAAGAACAACAAGACATCGGTTCGTGCCTATATTGCGAGCTTAGTTCCATCCTTCGACGTGTCCGGTTATGATGTTTCACCGATATCGATTCGATTCTCGTCATACAGTGAATTATGAAAAATGCCGTCATCCTTGTTTCTTCATCTCGGCCACGTACGAGAAGTGACTTGAAGCATTGTTCAATCTCAAAGGAACGGTTTTAATAGATACAAACGAGCTACGTAAGGGGTTGGAATAGTGGAAAAGGCCCGGTTGCGGACGGACAAGATGACGTTTAACCGTGTATGCACGAGCGCCGATCGTAAAGGCAAGCGTCTTTCTCGCAAGATAAAGAGTGCTGTGTTCGCGTAGGGATTTACTCCAAGTAAACCTTGCCGGATGATGTATCATAAGTAAATACATATTGTAAATAATATACTAGATCAAGCTAGTAAGTTTAAGTGCGGAACATGCGGCGTCGTCGTCGTTGTCGTCGTCATTGTCATTGTCATCGTCGTCGTCGTCGTCGTCGTCGTCGTCGCCGCCGCCGCCGCCGTTGTCGTCGTCTTCATCCCTCGTTATCTTCGTTCTCGTCGTCAGCGCTTTCGTCTTCATCATCCTCGTCATCATTTCGGTCGTCGTTGTCGCTGCGCGCGAGAATATGCTCAAACCGTTGTCTGACTTGGAAAAAAAATTATGGCCAATTTGCCAAAAAGGCAGGATGTTGAGACGAATGCGGCTGAAAATCGGAAGGAAGGCGAACGTCACCAGGGCGCTGTCGGGAGGAAAGCCAATCGTGCGATGCCCCAGAAACAACGAGATGCGGTATCTCTCCTCCTCGCACGAAAAACTCCCTTCTGTATAAAAAGTAAGTATATAGAAATATCAAAATAGAGATATTACTATACTATGATATGTGTGTGTGTGTGTATATATATATATATATACATGTACATATACACACACATACCTATATGTATGTATGGATATGTATATACACAGCAGTTATACGTATATACGTATCAATATATACGTACAAGTGTATAAAAAGAGAAACGTGGAATGTGTACATGAGAAGGAAATGAATGTAGGAAAATAGAGGAAATTTACGTTTACTATTATTATTATTATTATTATTATTATTATTATTATTATTATTATTATCACCATTATTATATTATATTATATTATATTATATTATATCTGTCATTATGATTATTTTTATTATTACGATTATTATATCGTGGATCGTGTTATCGTGAGGTTTTCGCAAGCGACATTCTTAAAATGGCAACGCAGCCGTGAATTTCAAAAATCATTTCAACTAACTTTTGGCGCAACCATAAATTTGATTGACAAAATAAACATTTACGAGGTAAGATTTACACTTAACAATACACATCGTACCGTGTTCATTGAAATGTGCATTATTTTGTATATTTGTAACACATACTCATACGTGACACACAGTCGGGTACATAAAATACTTATTTATCATTTGATGAAGTCATGTAAATGTTTATTTTGTAATTTCAATCAACTTTCATGGTTCAAAGTGTGTTTTATCCGAGTATTATTATGAAGTCATCACCGTGGTATTACTGTTATTATTATTATTATTATTACTATTATTACGATCAATATTTGCGCTTTGTTGCGATCCGGATTATTGTCATTGTCCGTAATAGTTTATTCATTATCAATATTAATGTTATCGCACCTTTATCGCTATTCGGTGTATGGCTTGTCTCGCAGAATGAAGAATGCACCTTGCGCGCCGCCGCTCATTGGATCCTCTCGTTTCTCTCTGTCTGTCTGTCTGTCTGTCTGCCTCTCTCTCTCTCTCTCTCTCTCTCTCTCTCTCTCTCTCTCTCTCTCTTCTCTGTTCTTCGGATTCCTTCAAATCCATCTACATCTTTTTTACGTTTTTGTTTTACGTTCTCCCTTCATCCTGTTAGTTCTAATAACGTCTGTCTCTGTTGCTCCGCCAACGTTTAGACTATCAAGATGCAACGGAATAATATCCTGCAATTTCTCGAAAACACATTCTTTTTCGCATTCTTAGTTGGCTTAGTATCCGAAGGTTTATATCGAGAAGGTGCGAGTAAATGTATACAAGTCATTCACATGTTTGCGTTGATCCCCTTTGTTTTATACATATTACTTACCGCCAGTTTTTCCATAAATCATGGAATCGTTTGCTTGACTTTTCAAGCAGAATGGCACAATGGATGTGGAAGTGGGGAGTTTGAGAAGTTCCATAGTCTGTGGAAACGAGTTGACATATCACAGCCGTATCTAACGAATAAGACTTTCTTTTCTCGCAGATTTTTTTTTCGTTTTGGCTCGTACCCTTCTTTGTTAATTTTATCGGATATTTCTAGAAAAATTCATTGATCTCTTCACTTGCAGCTCATGCTAGCGCCGTAGTATGTCGACATTTCTTTCGTGTGACTTCAGAAAACCGTTTGATACAAAAGAGTCGTTGCGATAGTTCGTCTTACTGTTTTTTCCCTATATTTTTTTTTGTTTTTCGTTTGTAACAAGTAGCAATTAAAAATGTTTCGATACAGCATTAGGGAAACGATCAAAAGATCATTTTCGGGGTCATTAAAAATTTTTGCTTTAACACACACGCTCTTGATTCTTATTAGCAAACATGATACTTCAAAGTTCCTATCGTTGATCGTTTGTATGAAATCTTTTATTCTGCAAAACTCTATTATTTGACACGATTTACATAGTATTCGGGTAATACTTGAACGCGATTTCGCACGAAGTTGTTGAAGAATGTTCTTCGTAAATTGCGTCAATTAATGCGGTGCAAGCTGAATCAAGCGTAGTCGCGTGAATGACGTCATATTATAATTGCGACCATTAGTAAATAATTTTCGCATCTGGAATTACTAAGTTCATTCATTAGTAACGACGATGATTAATTTTGCAAATTGCGGCTCGTTCTTCCTAG
Organism: Hedychridium roseum; assembly: GCA_963989215.1. NCBI lineage: Eukaryota > Metazoa > Arthropoda > Insecta > Hymenoptera > Chrysididae > Hedychridium > Hedychridium roseum. The sequence continues at coordinate 7,460,949 of OZ022318.1, read as the reverse complement.
TGTTTGGCATGTGCTTTCGAGCATATCAGTGCCATATATAATATAGAGCCAGCTAATGCTTAAATGAGATACTTTATTGACTATACGTATCGTTAATGACGAATGTGCGTCCAGACGATTCTATAGTGCTTGAACAAGGAAAAACTTTTGCAAGTCAGATTAAAATTCGAGAGTTGTCAAACGCGATGCATCGATAATAAATGGGAAACTATGAGAAAGCGCGCAGCCTATCTATGGTACGTCGATATCATCATAATAATAGTGAATTGGCGAAGACTACGTGCGTTAAAATACAGTTAGCGGGCCGGAGACACTTAATTTTCCTAATTCCTTGTCATTGACCCTCGTGTAATAATATATTCTTGAAATCTTTCTTATCGTTATAATCTTAGAGAAAGCAAACGAATACGGTCTCAGATGGGAAATAACGTGGGCCATTACTTTAATATATATTACACTTGAAGAGACTCATATCCAAGCCATCGGCTTGTCTTAAGAGAGTTCAGCTATGATTGCATTCACTCTTTTACAGTTAGTATCGTTATTTATTTATTTATTTATTTACTTTCGCCGTATAAATCGGTGTGACAAAATGATAAGAATATGTATAGACTACACATAAAAATCTCAGTAATATTTCCTGTGCCTGTGCTTCTTCAACAAATAATATTGTACCATCGTTACTTTTTTTTACGATTGTGCCAACTTTTTTCTCTTGAGTAACACGTAAAACTGTTAAAAGAGTGTATTGTCGCAGTCACTTCTTACAGAGAGAGAGAGAGCGAGAGAGAGAGAGAGAGTTTCTTCACAACTTATTGGAGTTACAATTTGCTGTTTGGAAGCTGGTATAGGACTTAATTAAAGCATTTCGTTTGGGGGTTGACGCGCACTGTCTCGAATTATTATGAAACGTAACCTGTCTGATTATTTACTCAATTGGTCAATACGGAATTTACCTCGAATTCGGTGACTCGGACACCACTGAGCCACGAAACGCTTTGCAGATAAATTTAGACCATTAGAATTTTGGAACTTGATTGTTGCAAAGTAATTATCAACCATGAAGAACACGAATGCTTAACGGACATATTACCTGCTTTTTGTGTTAGTAACTGAAAAAGTAGTTGGTTTCTAGTATTCTAGACTTTCTAGACAAGATCATAAGTGCAAAAGAGAGAGAAAGAAGGAGGGAAATTATATTGAACCAAGAAAATTGTTCGTAAGCCGTGTTGCTGTTTAATAAAGCGACATAGAAAATTTAGTCTAGTTATTTCTCAAGGTGCTTCTTTTTTATTTCGAGAAGTTGTACGGTTGATGTAGAAAAATCTGCCAACGCATCTGATCTTGATGTGTCAACCGAACTATCCTGTACAATGACGACAAAACGGAGGCGCATGCACAAACTAATTACTAATATTTCGAGTTTACGAAATTCATAGACGAGTCAATGAAAGATCGTGAAAAGGCCGATAGAGGCGTGGTATGCGAAAAATTATATGTAACGTGCGAAAACGGTCAAAATTGCCGTGTACCGTGATATGCGCGTCGAGATGACGAACTATATTAAGAAGAAATTTCATTGGTAGCATGGAAACGAAGAAACGATGTTTTCCATGGCAGCGTTGTACCATCCATAAAAATCCGCGAATTGATCAAGTTATTGATTTTGTACATAGGAGAAATCGTTGTAATAAGTGTGAACGGGAATTGGCAAGCGACTAATGGAAAATGGAAAACATGTCGGTGCGAATGTGTTTTATGGGGTGTGGTGGTTACGAAAGAGCAGATGTATAATGGAAGGACTCTCTTAGTTTCCGAAAGAATTTTGGCTTATGGAGTGATGACCGTATAATCTTTCTGAAATACTTGACATCACCGTTGCGCCAAAAGTAGTTTAAACGCAATTTCCATAAATAATTCGATAACCTGTTATCGACGTAAACTCGACAATTTCAAGAGTACACAGTTACGTTAATGATAAGGATTTCAGAATCGTACTAATATTCGCTGGTCTCCCTGGTATACCAAAAGAATCAAATTATACATGTTTACTGCTCTTTCGCCATCAGATTAAATCACACATATATGGTGAAAATGTTTCACGTTTCACGTTAAAAGCGATGTGCATATTAATTATTACAGAAACTAGCGAACCTGTATAAAAGACAGTTGCGTATATTCGTAGCTAGTGTACGACACACACATACACACACCCTCACCTGTAAACAATCCCTCCCCCTGTATATTATTATAATTAAATATTAATTATTATTAACATAAAATAAAGATCTGGCCAATGGTGAAGACGTTTTGTTAGAATGGAAGGAACTAAATTACTACTGAATTTTAATTAATAAACAAGATGAAAGTAATACAATTCATATACCGTTGTTCTTCCTTTTTTTAACAATCTCACTTACCTACGTAAAAATTGGTAATGGCTAATGATGCAGGTTTGATAATGACAAGTCAATGTGTGTTTCAAGATTATAAGACATGTAATATAAACACTTTCCAAGCTCAAATAGTTCCTGGATAATTAGCCCAACCCGGTTGCACATGACATTTTTTCCGCTGAAATACTAGACGAAATGCATCTTTAGTTTGTTAGTGGTAATATTTTGCAGAATATATTATATCTTGTGTTATTTGTGGCTGGTACTAAGAAGCTGGTTATTATACGGGATTAAATTAAAATTTTGAAATTATCGTGTCATATTTCACGACAGTTTCAAATTATGTTTATAGAATGAAATATCCTTAACCATCTGTCGATGATTATTAAGAAGGTATTCATATTCTCACATTCTGTATTCTCATTCTTGTACTGATTGCTATCAGTACAGCTATCTATACAGCAGCTATCGCTATCAGCACAAAGTAATAGCAATTGTTTAATTTCAACTTTTGAAGGAGGCAGCTGTAGTGTAAATAATAGCGCCGGCATTTCTTCATGTCTAACTATGTACGTTTACTGATGATTCGAAAATTTCGAGTTAGATGCTAGGTGCATGGACGTGGAAAAAGTCTATCGAAGGGAAGGTGTTTCCTACTGTAGTTGCGTCCGATTGATAGCCGGTAATATGGCTAACCGTTATCCCCAATGCGTTCGTTCGTCTCATAAATCAACACTCTTTCTGTTTCTACCTACCTCTACATAGCTTTACTGTTTAACCCCTGATATCGCAAAGGCTTTACGCCTTACTTTCTGGGGCTTTTATGCTTCGCGACACTTTTCTCTTCTCTTCCGCGGGTTGTACAATTGAATATTGCAGGGTAATGTATGAGGGAATGTATTGGCGTTATAAAAATAAAGTGCAGGACATTCTGTAGATCGTAGGTAAAACCAATGTCCAGCAGTTAGAATCTCAAGGAGTAGCACCGATTGGTTTTCATTGATTTTCGTGGGTTTTCTCGTCATTCTTGTCATTCTTGTCTTTTTCTACAGAAATGTTTTGTAAAGTGTGGCTACTGTGTAGATGATTGTCTAGATTGGCGGAGCTTAAAGCGCATCATAGGTTGGACGGTTTGGTCGGGCCGATCCCCCGAAGAGGTGTCGGTATACCCGTTGAAAGGTGTTGCGTTACGATCCGCCTGGCCGGTTCGTGGGGTGTTTTAAATGTCCCAGCGAGTCGACCGGCTACGAAATACGGGCCTGACGATATTAATAACGATAATAATCGTGGCATCGATGGTCACGCTCGGCAAAGCGAGTGCACGAGTGTGCCACGGTACACACCTTGAGCACCGACAAACCTGTTGGCCACCGACCATTACTTTCGCATACCAACGTGCAACGGTCATCTCTAACTACGTGTCCACCTTATATACGTATGTCTCTCTCTCTCTCTCTCTCTCTCTCTCTCTCTCTCTCTCTCTCTCTCTCTCTCTCTCTCTCTCTTTCTCTTTGTGCATGTACCTATGCACTCGTCGATACTTGCACTTTGGACTCTTTCAATAAAGTTTTGCGATCCATGTGACTATTATTTTTGTATTTCGTTAAAATCCTTTGATAGATTGATATAATAGCGACAACGAAATTCACACCTTACGGTGTAGTTATTGGTCTTTTCTGTGGTATCTTCTTCTACAAGCAGATGATATTTTTCTTATTAATTAATTCAAAGACAATATCAATTAATAACGGTAATTGTGCTTTCCGCAATACGAGCTTCATAATTAGTTGCACTCATATTTCTTTATTGGCGGCAATGTTAGCATTTGTAGACAACATTTCTCTGTACAACTGGAAAACTTCTATGTCTTTCCACGTCTTCAAACTTTCCATGTCATATCGTTTATATCACTCTTTAACATCTTTTTTCGGGATTTGTCGTGGCCTGACAGTTCTCCGTGACTTGTGGTCTCATTAGTAATGCCTTTCCATATAAAAAGGGACATTGTAAACTGTATTACGCGTGCAGTCCGCGTCAAACTTGCGCTGGATGTATTTCTTCCTTTCTGCTAATCGAATAGACTTCAAACTTTGTGCTTGTGAAATTTACGGCGCGATAATTTAAAACATCAAGATGAAAAACGAAGATTTAGTGAAATAAATTTTATGTCATTTCCCTCGTCTCTTCGCTTCTCCTTTCTCCTATGATATTACAAGATGCGGTTACGGCTAACCAGAAGCTATGTAATTAATCAATCTATCTATCATTAATTTAATTCAAAAGCTATGTCAACGATAATGGCATACTTCTTTTGTCTCAAAAAGTAAGCGTTGAAGAATTCGTAATTGTTCTTGCGTACCGTAGCTAATTGGCCAGTAACAAGAGATCAATTGCCACGGAAATGTTATATCGACTTTTCGTCTGTGTCGAGTCTTTGGACGTTACTTTGGAGTTACGAGCACATAATTGTTTAAAAGATATACGATATTCAGGAGATTAATACGTTTGGAGATTGGCGCGTAAGAGGTCGGATGTAGCTGGCGAATCGCCAGAAAAAGGCCGCAGAATCGCTACAGAACCGTGTTTTGAATCGACTGTAATTGCGTGTATAAGGGTTCTGTGCGTGCTTCCGATTTAACTGCGCGGTACTACGGCTATTTGGAATGCACGCAAGCGCACATACGGATGTACAATCATCGGTTGAATTCAATCAGTGCTCTTTTAACCGATATACCGGTAAGAAGCGTTTTCCAGAAGATGGCCCTGTAGCTATGTATACAAAATATAGCTTTCCAAAAATCGATATTGCTCTGTCTTTTTTTTCTGTCCGTGTTTCCGTTCAAATATATCAATATTTTTCACCTACATACATTGATTCTTGTGGTAAATGCTTTTTGCTACCCTGCAACTAATTATCACAGACATCATCGAATGGTATACAACTGTTTGTATCATATTTTCACGCAGCATTGATTGACTTTTTTTCCAATGTGTAGCATCTGTTTATACATATATCAGCGTGAAGGAAATTGAATGAACGGAACATATATCTGATTATCATAGTATTCGAATTCACTGAACGTGGATAAATCTTCCATTTGAAAAATGATATTATCCTTAATAAGGATAATGGAGAGGATGATGATATCATTATGCTACGAAACTATTTTCAAGACAATTTGTGCTGAAATCATTTTCAAATATATACTAACTGAGGGTGGGTTAGATTAGGAGGAAAAGGTAAAGTGAAAATCAAATACGTCTTCTGCAACCTTTCCTCTATCGACTACCACCGACAGATTGGTGTGGCAGTACACGCGATACGACATTTTGTCACGTCGTATCGCACCTCCTGACCACTTTGTATGACGTTAACCACACACTCCTCACGTAGACGGCACTCTAATATTTCTTTCCTAGTGAATCACCCTCCTAAGTGCTGTGTGAAATGTCTATGTATCTTACACGTGCACTAAAAATCCTATCGATTAAGAGTGTTATAGTTTACTTGAGTTAATACAAAAATTTTTGCATATTTTCCAAGTAACATCCGATCGTCTTAAGGTTAGGTACTAACTCTACAATACAATCATTATATTCGCATTCTATCTCGAGTATAAAAAAGCCGTGTAATTGCCATATATGTTCGTCGAGCAGTATGCATGTTTTACCTACATAAATGACATCCGTAATAGGGTGGTGCGTTTACTTTATATGTCGCTGATACGTTGCACTTGGGTAAGGCTCGTAATAGTGGTCTCGAGGGAATAGGGGTTGAGCAAATAAAAAACGTGCAACGAAGCATGAAGCACAGACGTTAAGAGGAAATTGTCAGACGCGCCGGTGATGCGAGGCACGCGCTAACAATTAGCACCTTTTCGAAAGGTAGCTACAGCGGGGGGAGAAACGAGAGCGTTAAGTCAGCATCATTGAAAGCCAACTGATTGTGCACGTCTCTGTCTCTCTGTCTGTCTGTCTGTTAACTATCGATGAGTCGTGAGACATGTGTGAGAATTACAGAGATACGATCATTGAGTATAATGGACGAAAAAGAAATGTGAATTTTATTAAAAATGATAATAGTGAATTGAAAAAGGGAGTCTGAAGAAAAAATAAAAATAAAAAGATTTTGAGAGAACGAACGAGAGAGAGAACGTAAGAGTGTTAGGGCTTATTGCATGAGAAGGGGCAAGCCGAATAGACGAAGGGAGCTGACGATTATAGGAGGAGGACGGATGGAACTCGTAGGTGGGAGTGGCGAGAGCGGACAGGGAAAATCGGAGCAGGAGCAGCAGGTGAATGAGCGCAAGCGCGAGTTCAACCCCTTCGGTCGCGTGCGTGTTACTGACATGCGCCAACTTGGACTACCCTCTCCTTCGCTTTCGTTCACACCTACCAAAATTATTGTTATGGGCGTTCATGACGTCTGCGTATACTCGTTGAGCCTGTCGGTAACCTACATACATACGTGGCTGATTTCCAAGCTTGCGCTATCACGCCAATACGTACAGGAGTTGTCCGATCAACGGTATTCTAACTAAATAATTCATGTGGAAGGATCGCCCTGCTTTACGCCATATCGTCTCTGGGTTTTTCTTTTAAATACTTTCTTTCCGTCTTGCATGCCTCATCGAGACAATCACGGAAATACGTATTTACCATTGGATAAAGTGGCAGTGCACAAGAATAATGGGAAAAGTGTTCAACTACCGGCAATTGAGAGAAATAATTGCAGATAATGAAGCGCTAGGATATTTGCAACACTTGCCTTTCTTATCTACACTTGCATTTATTTATTATGGAAAATTCGAAATGATTGGCACTTGTGGTATAGTTTACTGCTCTCAGTCCCTGATGTTTACACGGAATATTCATTGGAATGACCCATGAACCGCCTTTACTAAGCCCTATTCATAAATATGAGCATTACTCCTGATTTTGAATACTGCGGAAATGGTCGTTAGTTAGGTCGACGCCGCCGATAGTATTGATGGTACGGATGGTATCCATGGGATCCATGTAAATGGATGGTTTGATTGAAAGAGAAGTATAGTATAGATGTAGTAATAGAGAACATAAAAAAGAGAGAGAGAGAGAGAGAGAGAGAGAGAGAGAGAGAGAGAGAGTTTTCGGCCGTAGCAGAAAGTTGGACTGCTTGAAGGCGGCAAGTCGCGCCTTCGTCGACATTCCGTGAACGTGCCGAAGAGGCGCGAACAGATCTTGACGGCAGCGCATTGATTTAATAGCCGATGCCCACACTGGGATATCTCTTGGTCGTTCTCGACGTAGTCATCGGCTTACATGCATACGTATATGTACATAGGTTTACGTGTATTCGAACGGACGTACTTGCGCTCGGCACGCGTGTGCGGAGGAAACAATTGAACGCGCCATCCTTCCCTCCTCCATCCACCATCCACCATCCACCATCCTCCATCCTCCGTCCTCCATCCTCCATCCTCCATCCGTCTCCTTCACACCAGACCATCCTCCGCTTTGTCCTCCTCCTTCCCACACCCGCCCTCCCTTGTCCCCGTCGTCGCAGCAGACACACGCTGTGAAGCTTAATAAGCACCGCTACCTACATTCCATTTCCGGTGAGCTGACGTCACTCGACAATCCGGCTACGAAGCGGTCGACAGGTCACGTAGAAAGAAGCCCGATCCATCGTTTCGATCGTTAGCTGTCTCTCTTTTCTTCCCTCCCTCTCTTTCATTCTTTCTTACATACGAATATACATATATACGTATATATTTACGCGACTCACACTTTTCTCGCGGAGTCTTTCGACTTGGACCAGCCGCGGCATACCATCCTCCAATCTTTCCTCATTAGCACTCGAGCTAATAGTCCAACCTTCGTGATACCATATTTGACTTTTGACATTGCATCTCTTCTGCTTTGCAAAAGTTTACATTTTACTCCGACAACGCGTCAGATGCTTCAGTTATGCATTCTATATTGTTAATTAAAAATTTCTATCTTTTTTTATGTATACTCGAAGAAATACTATTGCATGGATTTGCACCGTTGTAGATGATTTAGATATGCGTAAACGCGCGACTTGACGGATCAATATACATACGGATACATTTTTCATATTTCGCGCAATACCGTATAATATTGAAGCCAAGTATTGTAGAAATTGACGTGTACCGTTTTGTTGGGTACATAAGCTTCATTTTCCACCTACAACAAGCCAAAGTTACAGCATGCATATATTTTTTCTTGCATCGGAATGAGTGTAGGCTTAAACTTTCCGGTATAAGACATACTTTGATACTAAGTTTAAGCTCACACGGGAGGGCCTTCGGTATTGTTTGAACTGCGATTATTTTCATCATTGCCTATTTCCACTATGGTTACAATTATTCCGTATTGTACGGAATTTTATTAAATTTTATCCGGTTAAAGATGATATCTTGTTTTCGTTTCTAGTAGAGATGATAATTGCATCTGTGAAGCGCCACTAATAAGAAAGAGACGGGTGTACAAGTTAAACCACTCTTAAGAATAATAACATTTATTATAAGAGCTTTATTTAAAGGAAAAGAAATCAATGGCTAATATTCTTGAAATTATCACTCGGTGTTAATGAATGAGGGGGAAGAAAAGGTGTTTCGTTCTTATTTACCTGGCCTTGCCGACACAAAGTGAATTTGACGGGGTTACCGATTTCATTATCGCACCGACAAAAACTCCAAGAGCTCTCGGCCGGTTATAATCATTGTCGTAAATGCTTAAATGCATCAATTCATTTCATTTCTTTTCGTGCGCATAATTACCGCTATCGAGAATGCACTTAAATATGTTTCTATCGACAAGTAAACGTAGCGTAAAAAGGCCACATGAAAATATAACGTCCTATGATGAATCCCAGCAAGAAATGTCATTGAGGACGGGAGCTTTCGTTGAGTACGTTTCGAATTTTGTTCATTTAATTAGAGAAGTGATAAAAACTAATGGTAGATGACAGTAACTGTCTTCTCAGCAATTCGTGCAATTCTTCTAATTTGTTCGCTAAATGTGGTTAGATTGACAGAAGGAAACTGATAATACTGATAATGGTATCGTAGATCTTTTAGTATTACTCCATGCAGTCGGAAGATAGACGTAGCTCCGTTCACTTGGTCTTTTTCGTCTTTTTCGTCTTTTTCGTCTTTTTCGTCTTTTTCGTCTTTTTCGTCTTTTTCGTCTTTTTCGTCTTTTTCGTCTTTTTCGTCTTTTTCGTCTTTTTCGTCTTTTTCGTCTTTTTCGTCTTTTTGGCCTTTTTGGCTGCTTGTTTTCATCTTGCTTGCCGATTTTCTCGTATTTTTTTGAAAGGTCGCACGCAGGTATTGCGTAGATGTTGGAGGGAGGCGGGGGAAGGAAGACAGAAGGGGGACGGAGCGACATAAGCAGGTAGGCCTTGAACAGCTCGAGGCCCACGCGTTACGACTCTCTAGGAGTGTTGGAACGTATAGAGGCATTCTCGTGCTGGCTGCCGGGCAAAAGACAGATAAATAACTCAGGTATGGCATTGGCTAAGTAAACGAGCCTACGCGTGCGCTCGTGAAACGTACCACCTGAACGTGCACGTGTTCACTGTGTGCGTGCGTGCGTGCGTGCGTGCGTACGGCGTGTTCAGATGAAATCGTCGGTGATCGTGCACTCGCTGACGCCATACTTTTCACCTATGGACAGCCATAGACGAGCTCTTCTACCAACATCACGTGACGCATTAATACACCTATGTATGCATGCATAGGTGTGCATTTTATAATAAAATCTGAATGTAGAAACTCGTGGTAAATTCCCCTTAAACTCCATTCTATACTCCACGTACATGAGATATGTATAAAAAATACGGCAACTCTTAAGAATCTTTGCTTAACCGTTACGTCTATTGAAGTTACGGAATTGGTCATTTCCAGGGATAAGTTGTAACATTTACGAGTCATTCCCCGTCTATACGCACGTAAGTCCTAATATTCCTTTTGTTCTGTCAAGCGACACAAATGTCCGCGGCACGGAGTGGGTAAATGTATCTCTGTATAGTGGACCACTGGGAAATGTTAGTTTTCGTATTAATTGACAATTACCTGTTTTCCGTTAGTTGAAATCATTTTCAACAGGGCATCTGCAGTGAAGGGTCCGAAATGACTGCAGATGATGATGGGTTGGTACGATCGTGCGAACGTGTTTACGCGTAATGTACCGTACATTGAAGATCGCGCTTACTTTGGTTAACGGCGCAACGGAGCGCTCGTTTAGGTAGCTGATTGTGAGATCACGTCGGGAGCTGTCGAGGCTCGACTCTGACTTGCCATCCTCCTCACCTTCTTGCCTTTATTAACGCGGCCAAGTCGGCAACTCGCGAGACGTGCTATCGCGCCAAACAAAAGCTATGTCCTCATCCGAATACATATCTATTTACGTCTTTTCGCTTTTACTTTTATCTCTTTTACTTATCTTATCCTTCCACCCTTTTTCTGCCCGCATACATATTACGTCAGGCTGTTTTTCAAATTTTCGACATCTTTACTTTTCCAATTTTTTTTAATCCTATAAGCGCAGCAAAAAGATGTTGTTTATCTGACTGAAAAATGGCACCGAATGTCATGGCATCGGCTTAACTTTTTTTAACGATACGCAAGAGGGGACAAAATTTGTATTTCAATCAGAATGCGTGTAGTGCGATCCATAAGCGATAGAATATTTAGGTATTGTCTGATGTCACCTTCTTTTAGTCGGCACATTCTCGGAAACAGAGTCTTTGAGTTGTATGACAATTAATGTAATGAGCTAACGGAGTGACGCGAAAAAAGCACTTGGAATGAATTCCATTGATAGAAATTAAGAAATGTATTTCCGCTTGAGGCGGCGGTCGCAGAAACAGGATCAGGATCAGGATGAGAATCAGGATGAGAATCAGGATCAGGATCAGGATCAGGATCAGGATCAGGATCAGGATCAGGATCAGGATCAGGAGCAGGAGCAGGAGCAGGAGCAGGAGCAGGAGCAGGAGCAGGAGCAGGAGCAGGAGCAGGAGCAGGAGCAGTAGCAGGAGCAGGAGCAGTAGCAGGAGCAGGAGCAGGAGCAGGAGCAGGAGCAGGAGCAAAAGCAGGAGCAACAGCAAAAGCAGGAGCAACAGCAGCAGCAGGTTTTACTCGTCGTTAATTCGTATCTGTCAGGGCGCGCTCGATACGTGCTCCTGATCCGTATCTATGATTCGCAGTCAAGGGGTGAGGATCAGAGGTTCTTTCGTGTAATCATTCTTCTCTGGCTCTTAAATTAACAGCAGGTAAATGGACAGTGGAATAATTTGTCGATCACTCTTTTTTCTGGGCAAGCGGTAGGGATTTATGGAAATTCTTGATTCATGAAACATTCAAACGATTGGATAAACGATTCGATATCCATATAGATATATGAATATGCACATAAGTAGATATTTTCGAGAGGCAATGGTAGCAACAGCTAACGATAGTGTCAATAGTTAAACGGATACACGGACGATGAGCTTTTCACGGGGTTTCGGCCTGGCACTCTCGTTTGCGGTTATATCGCAGTTACATTGCCCGTCAATAAAGATAATGTGACAGCCGCCGGTGAGATTTGGCACTTGTAGAATGAGGGTCTCATGCACTGACCGATGCGGATGAACCGACGGTCGGACGGGGCGCACGCCTCCTTACTCACTTATAGAGTTAATTGAGGGCAAACGTCCATTCCCATCTACTGACTAACCTGAAAACATTCGTTGGAAAAAAACTTGCCGGCATTTCCTTTTATAAACAAATACAGCGGTTCGCTTCCCATAGGATAGGTAAAACGGGAGTGACACTTTCATAAGATAACATCGTAAGAAAACTTTTGATAAACGAAAACAATATATACCTCATTTGCATATACTTCAAAAAATGTACTTTGGCGCAAATTTTTACTTGTTCCCTCCGAGAATGTTTATCGATGACGAACAACCTTAGTCAAGTGTTTTTCCGAAAATTTCTTTTCGTATTTCCTTAATACGTAAGTTCCATTCAAAGTAAGATATTTAAAACGTACGAGAGAAAACGTCATTTGAAGGCGGAAGCTTATCCGTCTCTCTGTAGGATGCTGAGGCATAAGCATGGACCAGTGTAAATATAGGATTGGTCAGTGCAGGTAGTAAAGGGGCAAGATTAGTAGTTTCCACTGATATACAGTATACGGTATACTAAAGCTTTGAAGACGTCTAGATTGACGAGCGGAGATGAATATTGTGAGATCTGTTCACAAATAATGTAGAGATATGCCGGTGATTTAAGGATAGATAAGGATATCCACGTCGTTAGGCATATCTTGAATATGATAGCTTATTTATACGTGTTTGGGGTTTGGTTGGATTTCTGTTCTCATGGAATATCATGGCGCCGTTCGATCTCATAATCGGTGTAGATTTAAAAAAACACGTCTTGAGCTATGATCCGCTCACGTTCCGCCGGCGTTGACCTTCGCTCGCGCTCTCGCGCGCACGCGTATTTGCGCGGAAAAGCATTAACCATAAGTTATTGCGTTATTGCGTTGGCCTTCGTGACGACAGGGTGGAAACGTCGCCACGAGACCAGTTTTCACATTTTTTTCACTCCACGTACGAAGTTTGTCCTGAATTATTTATGAGAATCTGTGCGTCGTTACGATTAAGGATCTTGCGGAAGGCTTTGACGAGATGCTCGTTACTTTGCCGTTTCTTCGAGCCGACTTTGAAGGACCGCTAAAATCTGCCAATGCTTTCCCCACCAAAAATTTAATCAATGTCTAATCATATACATTTCCTACTCTGCCAATAATTCACCATCTCACGAGAATAATTGCAGCGTACACGTATGTTTCTTTTTAGCTTAAATTCCAACGAAACACACGATATTCTCGTTATGTATGCTTAAGCATACGTTCATTTCCAAGGATTAATGACATAAATACAGTTTCATGAATTCTATTGAAAACAGTAAAGACAATAACTAACAAGTAGCGGATATTCCTTAAAAGGAGGATGTTAAAAATGTCTTGTTTTTAGCCCCCAGACCGGTTCTCCCGAAAATTATGATATCATACGTTTTGACCATCGGTAAACCCATTTCTAATGGTATAAATTGTATAAGCTCTAATGAAAGACCTCAAATTCACGAATTTTCTAATAATGTCGGCATATTTAGAATACGTGGTCTAACCATTTTTTAAGATGATTTAGTGCCGTATCATTTGTTACATTTTTTACATTTTTTACATTTGTTACATTTTTTACATTTTTTATATTGACCAATTTTAGTACTTTCTCTGGTATTCAAGCAATTTCAATCATTAGAAATCTGTCGAATGGGTGTTAAAACATATCGAATTATAGATTTTAATGAAGCCATTCTAGGGACAAAAATCGGCACTCTTTTAAAAACTTTCCTTGCACATAAATCACAACAAACATATGTCCATTGTAAACATACTGAATCTATCTAGATTTTCTTTTAGCAATTATACAGGTCACTGCAATTAATTAAACCATAGCACTAATCAGAAACCCTAGGTCAAATTGAAAGAACGTCATTATGTATCCAGTGATCAATATAATTTCATGATTCGTTGACGACGTTGTTCAAATCATTTTTATTCCATTGTGGCGATGGCATTCGTAAGATATACGGTTAGTTTTACATGTAAAAACAAGTTCTACGGTTTTTCTTCGACGCTTTAAGTTTATTATGAATTATTTATGACAATCGACAGGCTGTTACGACTAAAGATCTAGCGAAAGAACCGATAAGTCTGAGGTCGGAGTGCTGTATGATTGCGACGCAAACCCTCGAGACGTTCCGAAGAAACTTTACCGACCAGTAATTCCGATCACGTATTTTTTTAAACAACATATGTATGTGTTAATCATGTACGCAATATCAATTTTGCCAAGAAATTGAGCATCGGTCATGGATTTTTACAGACGTTATTGCTACGATTTCGGGGTATTCACATTGGACTAATCTCTTTATTATTATACATTCCAACAGGTGCTGTTCCTCATAAAAAGCGGCAACAATTTTCTACAGATTCAAAGACACATACATATTTATAAGAGAACCAAATAATGATATCGTTGGGTGTCAGGTTGATCGGTACATTTTCTGACATTAAAGCGATTCCTGTCGCTCACTTTAGCTGACGGCATAATAGTGCATTTTTCAATTGCAGCTTTCACAGACATGCGGCAATTGACAAATAGCCACGAGAAGTTGTCTCGATGGATTACGGTAATGACGAATGATAAGCTGCAAATATTGAATTGAATTATGGTAATGCACTGTAATCCATTTGCATTGCTCAATGATAAAGACACACACACACACACGCGCGCGGATAAGTGGTACACTAAGTGTTAATTGACGAACGATGAGCAACATGAAGGCAGATATTTTCTAACGAAACTAGTTAAAAGTGCAATAGCCATACAACTAACATACTCCGTGATATTTATTGGAAACGGTTTTGACTTTTCAATATCGTTTTTAAGAGAGTCGTTAAAATTTTCATGTGAAAACGTCAGATTCAAAGTTTGTATCATTACACAATCGTATAATCACGGAGGTCCTTTATTTGCCAAACATACCACTTATGTTTATCTCGATGAAATCGGTGGGCTGGGCAAAAAATCATTCTGACTCGGATTGTCATCGTCGCATTGGTTATATGTGGATGGTAAATTCGATAAATGATAAGCATAAATGACGAGCAATAAAACATTTGACTGATTTGTCGTAGGTAACTAAACGATATTTCGTAATTCCTCTTCACCGAGGAAAGTTTGTAGGCTTTTTTGATTTTTCTTTCATCGTTTCGCCTTGTTTTATAATAAAAGAAGGAAAATATTGATTGTCTTTCTACATACATACGTGCTATCTGCGTAAGTATGTATTTTAGTTGTGTAACTGAACGTTTCTGCGACTTTTATTAGGCGATTAAGTTTTTTTTATTCCAAGGTAGTATTCGGATAATGAGCTAATTTCTTCGTGAGATTTCAAGAAATGATAACGTGTGTCCCATTAAGCGACAGTTCATGCGTCTTCCTACACTTGTATCAATTACTGCCTTTTTTCTCTCTCCTTCTTTCTTTTCGCTCTATGGCTGAATTGTGCTGGGTATTTAATTCTAAAATATGTGTCACACGCGTAGCTGTTCATGTCGCATTCGTGCCTCTACGCTTTCAGCTGAGCAGTGGCAAACTTCCCCTGACCTGACTTGTATTATTTTCCGTCGATTTTTTATTTCATCACATGTCGTCACGTGCAATGGTCATATGTACAAAACTTTACGTTTGTCCAAATACAGGGTGGGGCAGTAACTATTAGCACCTCAAATATCTTCGAAACTATAAGTTTCACAGAAATATTTGCTGAAATAAAATTGCACAGTACGAAGGGGGCCATCCGATGATGATTACTGTCATTTTATTATACATTATATTATACAGATTACTACCATTACTGTCAATGCAACAAGATGTAGTCCAGTATCGTGGCCAGCTCGTTCACCAGACTTAACACCTTTAGATTTCTTTCTGTGGGGAAAACTGAAAGATAAAGTGTACAAAGGAATACCAACTACATCGTATGACATGCAACAACGAATTATTGCAGCCTGTGCGTCAATAAATTCTGACGCTGTAAGACTTGCAAGAGAATCAATCGTAAAAAGAATCTAATGTTGCATTGACAGTGATGGTCATCATTTCGAATACCTGCTATAAACGTATGTTTCAATTACTACCAAAACCGTAAGTATTATCGCTTTTCTCTACTTTCTATGACCTTCAATGACCTTATGTAGTAGGTCGTTGAACACGGCTTAAGATCCTCTATGATGATACGGGAGCAAAAACATACCGATCCATTTAAAAAAATAGAGGTGACCTTCAAATGTCCAAAGTACCTCCACCTACAAAAAAACCATTATCATCATCGGATGGCCCCCTTCGTACTGTGCAATTTTATTTCAGCAAATATTTCTGTGAAACTTATAGTTTCGAAGATATTTGAGGTGCTAATAGTTACTGCCCCACCCTGTATAAGATGGAGGTGTATCAGTTTATTAATGTATCAAATAGAGGAAAACATAAGATGCATTGACGGATTGCCAAAATATTCTCAAGACTTGAGAGATCGATAAAGCTAAAGTTCATAGAACTATCTGTCGTTGGTAAATCTTTTTATTTCGTTAATATCATGGTTCTCCATTGTACGTATTACATTATTCGCGCTTGTTTATCGAGGTGACACGTAGATTCAGATGATTAAAACTAATTGTAAGATAATTGGTATTTTACGCTCGACGTTGACAAATTTTGCATGTAAATCTTTGTTGAGAAAAGACATTGGTAGCGACTAGCTACCGGGCTTTCCGAGGGGCCCAGATTCCAATGAAACGTATGCAGATTAAAACATTTTATTTGAATAATAATACAGCACTTGTCAATGCGAGCTCGTTTGCTTAGGTTAGCATAATAAACAGAGGTAGCGCTGGTTCCCGATGACATACTTAGGTCTAGTCGTACGCAAATTATACAACCGTCTGCCTCACCCTGGCCACAGAGTTCAGTAAAATCTGTCGTTGTTTTTCACCGTAAATACCGGGGGAAAGTTAACGCATTAAGCTAGGTATTAAGCTAGGTATTTCAATAAATCGTCGATTATTTCACTCGATACAAATAAATCTTGTAAGCTTCATTGCTGTTTGAATAGTTTTATCAACATCCAGTAGTGTTTGATGATGTTCGATCAGCTATAAAAAGTGTGATCTGAAAGACCTTTTCACTCTTTTGCTTAGACTTTGACATTTAATTTACTGAAAGCAGTTGAAAAAATATTCAATTACTGGCGTTTCTTTCGCATTTGGTGATTCGAACGAGCTGCTTTTACTATACTGATGGTTCGCAAAGGGATGGTCATAAGTGTTTTCAGCACAATATAAATGACCGTATCGTAACATGTAGTCCAACTGACCGCCTGCAACTGCGATACACTATTGAATTTCTTGTGCAAATGACGGCTTAACACATATAAATGACTCTTTTTGTAATTTTATGATATTCTAACATGTTCGTTAATGTTTCTTCGTAAGCTCTGATAAAAAGAAATTACAAGCCCTGATGTCTATTGATTTGGATGGCCACTGAAATGGGCCTCATTGTTTTATTCACCTGTTGAAAAATCCTTCATTCGGGTAATTTTACAGTACCAATACGTAATGTGGTTGAAATTGGTCTCGTTAGAAGAATGTGTTGATTCTTCATTGCGAAGCAACATCGTTAAGAAATCTTACTAAGTAATTTTAATATAATAAAATAACCATCACCTTCTATATGGTTTGTATTAAACTTGTTAAATTATTACATTTAATATCATCACGCTCTGAAATGTATACATATATGTATGTATCTATTTATAAGCTGCTTAGCCACTTTCATCGTCATCATTCCTTTCCTTCCTACTTATTCTTGCACTCTCTCTGTCTACGTGTGCTCCCATATGTTTTTCTCTTACTACGCTCACGAGACATTCATTCATTAAAGGCCGGTGGCGCGTGCAATTTCAATTTTATCGATGCTCCGATCAACCACTTCATTTTCTCTTTTCCTCTCCCCCCCCTTCTCGCTCTCCCTCTCTCTCTCTCTCTCTCTCTCTCCCTCTCCCTCTCTCTCTCTCTCTCCCTCTCTCTAGCTCAATCGGATACATAAATTGCGATTGTCGCTCATTTATCGTTGAAAAAAAAGACGATACTGTTGTTTGTTCCACACATACTTTTTTTACTTATACTGATAATAATTTCCAAGTTCCGCTACATCCTCAGTTACAGATAGTTCCATATGTATACGTATAAATGAATTTCGTGACGATTTCATTGAAGGCAGAGTTACGAAACTATCTATAAACGTCCACGCAGGTAAAAAGTCCTTTCGTATGTATGAAAAAAAAGACAAAGAAAGTTTCGCATCGGGTTGTCGATACTTTTGTGAACGGACGAATCTAAATAAAACGATAACGTTTAATGCTTGGTAAATAAAGTTCTGTAAAACGATGTATGGAATATGACATATGTGGGAATATTTTCTGTGATACATACAACGTACATATGCAAGTGTATGCACCGTTACGAATGATGAAGGGAATTGCGTTATGGGTTGTGTAGCGATAAATAGTCTTGAAAAACAGAGAGAATAGACAAACCGATAGAAAGAAAAGGCGTGGAAATATGAAACAGGTGGGTGCTTGGAGTAAATACAGTTATCTTCTCCGTTAATTTAATTCGTTGCAGTTACGAACTGCTTGGATATCACGAAAATGACCCTGTAATAAAAGCGGGGCTGATTTCTGTGTACCGTATTCGTCGGTCTCAGGTAAAAAAATGTTGGCACAATACGAAATTAGCAAATGCGTAGAGACAATTTGAAAATAATGTCCGATTCTGTAATCTTCTGGATTAGTCGATCACCGTCGATCGATTACCTTGATCCTTGAAAACTCATGTGAAATTCTTGCGGAATGTCAAGAGTGAACGGAACACGAGGAGACGAAAATCGCAATACAGTCAGTCAAATTTTAAGAGATCACCATAACCTTGGCTTTCTTTCTCTTTAATGTGTATTCAATTACGTTTCCAAATGAACTAGCCATTTGCTTTCAATAACACCATTACATCTCTGAGAAATAGAGTTTTAATAAATTACAGACTATCCTATGTAGACTATTTTTTTGCATTCCTTAGTTGTACGGCTATGTATCCCGAAGGAATGTTGATATTTAGCTTTTTTACAAATTGGAAAATTGCAAAATTTTGCGTGAGACAAGCGAATCGGTGTAGAGAAGTGCTTCTCATGAGTCGGAGCGCACATAGAGCTTAATCTCCATGAGAATGCCGAGAGGGAAAGGACCGAGCGAGGAACTGTGAGTTAAGTGGTGAAATAATGTTTAATTCCAATGTAAGTGCACCTACGAGCCTGACCCTCCGACGGGCCAAACACCCCTCAGCTGGGCACGCGTGCGCCACTGCTCTGCCAATCCGATGTAAATGCCATGCAAATTTTCACGGGGAGAGATGGAGATACACCAGCTATCGAATCTGGTGCAGTCGACAAAGCACCTCACAGCCCTAACGTGTAAGACCGGCAAACATTTTTTCCCCACAAACTAGTATTAAAGAAGCCAGTTCAGGTACTAACCTATAGCATACTCTACTGCCGTGGCCCATCTTCTTACCTTAATTGCTTCTTCGAATTTTCAATTTCGTCATTATGTTTTCTTACAAAAGGTGTAAACAATGGTGTAAACATCTTTCAGTCCTTTCAATAACTGCTCATTTGTCTCACGGTAGTAACGTTTTTCACCAGTGATTAAGGAAAATATTAATTTAATGGAAACAAAAGGTCAATGTTTATTCAATATTTTATAAAATGGACTCTTATAACATGTATAATTTCTTCACAATTGCCATACATCGTGTAGAGAGTAGAAAAAGGCTGTAGAGAAAAGGTTCGATGATTCCCGGTTGACCTATTCGGGCAGCTCCCCCCTCCCCGCCGCTCTTCCCGTCGGTATTCCCAGCGTCAGTAGGGTCTTGGTTTTTGCCTTTTGTTTGCACCGTGCACCGTGCCCCGAATGTGCCAATATGTCGATTACCGTCATGATGGAGCGTTTCCCTGCTTTTCCACTAGGTATTGTCCACTTTTTCTTTTGCCACCTTTTAGGCAGCCTCTTACCTCTATACTTCACCGTTGAATTGCATCCATTTGTCGTTGACTCGTGCCTGCTGTCGCATCTGTCGAGCGCGCAGCAGGAGGAAAGTCGATGTCCGCCGGCTCTTTAATGACGAGCCATCCTCGCGTTTCGCTTAATTAACATACGACAGGGAGTTGTAATGAGAGTATAAGTGACAATCAACAAACATGTAAGCAGCATATATTCACTTTAATATCTGTGAATCACGTTTTGACTTTCTTAGTAGCATTCGAAAGTCAGGAAGAAGTGGATAATGACATTATTTAATAATTGCTTCACTTTTACAGTTTTACCGGTTATATTATAATATTAGCGGTATACTTTCAAATTTAAACAAGATATCTTAACGCATCGACGCACCTTTAACTGTAGAGTTTGAAATATTTGATGTTCTTACTTGAAAATTTGAAAAAAGAGAAAAGAATGTTGAGGGGCTGCATTAATATGACTAATAAATGTTTACTCTTTTCGAGTAACCCGTCAGAAATAATTGGTGCGAAGTAATGATTATATACATTTTGCTGGTAGCATTTCAATAAAACGAGATAACGTGATGAAAATTCGATTATTTTAATCAAAACTTTGTGTTGATAGAGGATAATTGCACCACTTGTATTTATCTTAATAATGTGTGAATCTTTATCTTTGGAATTTACCATTACCTACTTCTTGTTTTAGAAAACTATTCCTTTTGAGTTTTGTTAGGGCTGAAATTCAAAGTTTGGTGACTATGCGGCCCGGTACGGGCGGGTCCAGCTTCGGGCCAGTGTGCTGCCAGTGTCGCGATAGAATCGTCGTTCTTTTGTCGTGGTCCATCACAATGTGGCATTGTGCGCGATCCACAGTTTTTGTTTGGCTGGGTCTCTTCTGCCACGTGTGCGAAAGATGCACACACACACACACACACACACACACACACACATGCGGGACAGCTGGACGTAGAGGAAAGGAGCTTAAGTTTCCACTGACAGATCGATACCTCCCCCAGAACTATTAATTTTTTCGAATTACACATATAGCTACTTCTAATAGTTTATCTCAAGTGTTCTTACAAGTGCTTTTATAACGACTATTCATCTTGGATAAGACGCACAAAGGCTACGATTAGACACTACGAATGTCAAGTTTTTTCATAGTGACACATATATTTGCCTAGTTTTGATGATCGTCGCGGGTGTCGTATTTTTCCACGTGACGACTACATGGCTACACGGTCTGTTGTAGTGTAAATCACTTACTTCCGTAATCGAATAACTAAACTGTTTAATAGTTTAATATCTCTTCAATAAAAGAGAGCTCTAAGCAGGTATAAACAGACGGACGTAAGTTCTGTCTACATATTTCTCGTATTTCTGAATATTGTAGGACCATTATTGTGTTATTACGTATGCCTCGGATCTTAAATGTCACTTGATTTGAATCATTGGAAATTAGCCCTGATAAACTTGCACTGCTACATTCTATCCATTGTATAAAGGATGGTACACTGTTGTACTTCATTTCCGATTGGTCTTTCACACATTCTAATCATCTAATCTTGGCATTTTTACATGGTGAATAACGGTAAATAATTCGAATCCTTGTTAGAGTAATTTTATGGTTGTTGGAAAAAACGTCAATGAAATGCGTGAAATATGTGATATTGACGTGAGTTGTCTGACATTTTTTGGGTAAAACAAAACATGGCAAACGTATAATAATGCTTCTTATTCTATAGGTTGTCCATTAGGGGGATTTCATTGATAGGACTTTATTACCGACAGTAGACAGATGAATTGGACTATGCCCTTCTTCATTTATCGTTTAAATATGGCGGAAATATTGCAAAAAATGGCTTTTATTGGCTCTTATAGTAGTCATTTCTTTGACAACTATGAGGATGCAAATGGGGCTGGAAATTCTCGTAATTTTTAAACTGCACAGTGCTGGCTCAAAAGAGTTTTAGGAGGAACGTTCTATTGTTAAACTGTCAAGTACGATTATAAATGTGTATTTAACATTAGTAGGCCGCGATCTAGAGGAATTTAAGGAAAGCATAGTTGGGTTATTTGAGTATGATGGGAAATTATTGAAGAGCGAGGTAAAGTATATCCAACGGACGTTTGAATTTTCGTTGGACTGACGACGCAAAGCTGTAGTTCCTCCCCTGTCTCCGTCGCCACAGGGGTCGAAAGTTTATACGAGAGAAGCCGCCGTGGACAGAAAGTAGCGGAGAACGTACCAATAGCAAAGAAGAGATAGTTTATAATCCGTAGAAGTTAAGATGAAGTGACAATAGGGTCTTCGGTGCGTAATAAGGGGCGCTTACAGGATTACACAGCGGGCAGGTGAAGGCATTTAGTGTATTGCCCCTGTATCGGCATTGAAGCACTTTTATATTTCTAACACACCAGTCCAATCATATACATGCACATGACATTCGATAAGCTTCGATTTCATTCAACAGCTAATCATTTTATTACTGTACTCTCTAGTAGGCAAAAAGAGAAATCGAAAAAGTCAGAAACAGTACGGCCTTAAACCGGAGATGTCTAATGAAAGTGTAGGGTAACTCATGCGATGATGAACGATATAGGAGTGTACTGCTTGATTTATACTCTGAATTTATGATTTTCACATAAAGAATAGATGATGAAGAAGCGTATATAACAGACTGCACAGTGATAAGAAGATTCGCCGAAGCGACAAATATTAATGATCAATGTCAGCTTCTTTGCTGACATTTACATTTGAGAGCCTACTAAACTTCGTTATTTACCGTGCAAAAGATGCCAAGAAACCAAGAAAGGATAAAAATTTGATGCCGAGAGTAAATCGATAGTTACACCATGGGAAATGAATTGTAAAGTAAGCACGGATGGTCCGTAAAGTGTATATCGACGTTCGAAATCCAGTCTGACCATGGACATGGGATAATTTAGTCGAAGAAAATGAAAGAGCGGAAAATGTTAATTGCGCAGTATATTCGAGTATTGTTATTCGGGGCCGCAATGATATGTTTTTTGGTTGTTTACGTGATTTGACTCTATAGTGTAAATATACTGTTATGAACGCATAGTGTCAAGTTGGGACAAGTTCTCATAAATGCTGATCGAGCTAGTAGTAGGGGGAAAAGCCAAAGTATCGAGTGGACGGAGACGGAGACGGAGATCGATCAGTGGGGGTTTCCCCGTGCGATTAGTAGGCGAACAGCGTTTAGCCGTTAAATGCGACGTTCGAGAACGTAATGCCGGCAATTATCGTGTTAGTGGCTATATTCCGAAGGCATCCGTCGCCTCGTACCTTTCGCCGTGTAATTACGTCTCGTTAAGATCCCGGGGAATGTAATCCGGACTTCGCGGCGGCTCAACTGCTCGCCGCCGGACGAAACTCGGAAACGATACCTCCAGATCCACAGATACGTTTATATTTTTATACGATTATACCGGAAAAATCATTCCACTCGCCTAATCTTTTGCTAAAACAACCAGTGAAACTTTATACATGCACGGCTTTATACGGCGATATTAACATCCTTTGTGCAAAATTTGAAAAAGAATGGATTGCTCGTACGCTCATGTCCTCCAATTAACCGGGAAAGAAAATTTTCAGCTTTTCGATGGCTTTCAATGATTTTTTTATTTTGTATTTAAATATATTTAAAGAAATAGTTATAACGATTAAAATTACTAACGGATTTTATTGCATCTGTGGAAAAATAATTGGAAAGAGAGAAAGGAGATAGTACGTTGAAATTGGAGAGAAAAACAAACCATACGTTGTACATACATGTGTACATGGATTCATTTCTATGGATGGAACATGGAATACATTTCTAGGTATCCACAATATATGCGTGTGTTTCTCAGGAGGGTGACCGGTCAGAGAAATTAGAGGCGGGGCCAGGTGAATTTTGGCCAGGAATTCGATGTAACGTGTCCAGTGGACGTATATATACATATACATACACATACACATATACATATACATAATCCTCCGGGGAAACTTGTGAAGCACGATTCTCTTTTTTAACGTATGCTAGACCGAGTGCTTGTCCCATAATATGGCAATCATGGCATGTTTCGTTCCTGAACAAAATGCTTTTTCATTTTTTTTAAATAACTTTCAATACTTATACGTGCATAGGAGAAATGTGTATTTTCAAATATGTCGTAGAAATGAAGTGGACATATAATTGTCGGTACAAGCGGTGACACTACTTTCATTGCTATTGCGTACATTATTATCTGTTGGAGTCTGTCAGTATTACGTTCTTGGTAAAAAAGAAGATTTAATAATTGCAAGTTGTCCATCGGCCATTTCATTTTGCTTACTTGTTGCCTTATATGAGATAATAACGCGGCGATAGTAGCATTAAAGATTAGATTAGACAAGGACAATCGGTTTCACGCCTCGTGATATCCCGTCAGTTGGGAAAATTGAAGGGAAAAGTGAAGCCCACCGGAGAGTTTTCCATACGGGAAATTTAACGGTGACAGATCGATCGTACGCTTGATCGGCAGGATCGATCGACGGAAGGTCGCAAGTTACTCGTAAAAACTCGGCCGATTATCCCTTTTGTCGTACACTGACGAGGGAGAAGATTCAAAGAAGGGGGCGTGCATCGGTTACCCTCTCTATCGCGGTGATTCGTCATCGCCGTGTCTGATCCATCCTCGTAGTCTCTGACAAGGAGGAGCACGAGGACCACGACTACGCGGCGACGACGACGACGACGACGACGACGACGACGACGACGGCGGCGAGCACGGTCGCAACAACGTTCCATCCTAATCACGTCATCAGCGTCGCTACGCTCGACTTTTTCCACAGAGATTTTATCGGCTATATTTGTTACCGCATACCACGATATCGTCAGTTTGAAGGACTTCCAGATGTGGCATCACCGATCCCGATGGCGTGATCGAAGATTCTTCTTGCCGGACGTATGTATGTAGGTGTTCTCGTGACAAAAAGTACCTGTCTCTTTGCATACTCTTAGCAATTCGTCACACATACACTAGTCTTTTAAGTGCAATATTTTTGTATCTTATGATCGCTTAATATTCTACGAACATTCATATGTATCAAGAAGAGTGGCCGTTGACTTTTTCAATTTTTCACGTTTCGATAAATAAGAGAAGAATAAGTATAACACAAGTAGTAATCGCTGCTAGAGAGCCTCGGGCGTATTCACGGAAATTTTCGGCACGTCTGCGGTGATAGAGGGAGAGAAGGAGAGGGGGGAGAGTGCGGTAGGGAAAGGTGGGTGATCGGTCCAGTCGAGGAGAGCAGCTATAGGATAACTGGCAGGCTGGACCGGTCAGCGGGTGCTCCGGATCCGACTGGACCGGTTTTCCTTGGATTCCCTAGGAGTTCTAGCCTTCGGGACTCGCTAGAGCAGCACCGTACTCTCCAACTGGTCAGCGCTTAAGCCTAACAGGGAGAGATTTTTCGATTCGTTTCACACCCCAGCAGGGAAGACGTTTCACACCATATTATCTTAGCCTAACGTTTTTGCAAATCACACCCATACGGCAAGAACAATACAAGTTGCACTGAATTTATTTTTCACTTCCTTCCTTCATGTTTTTTACATTCTTCATGTAAACCGGTCAATAATTGTGACAATAAAAATTCTTAAAAGACAAACATGATAAACCATTCTCCTTTTGTAAAATTACATGATAAACTTTTAATACAATATTATTAAGTAATCATTTCATTCTTAAGTCTTTGTCGCCGTGGCCGTGGTCGTGGCCGTGGCCGTGCCCGTGCCGTAGTTTGGGATTTCGGTAGGTCGATCGAAGCGAGTCTGTCGTTTACGGTTCTCGAGGAAATCCAGTTTCGAAATCGGGTTGAGCATCGACAAACGGTCCAAGCTGACCGTTGTCCGTTGTCGATGGACGGAGAAGAAGAGCGGGCAAGCTCAACCGTTCCGATGCATTGTCTCCGTGGCAATGCGTGTGAAACCAAAAGAAAAGGGTTGTCCACTGCGTTCCGCTCTTCCAACGCGAGCTTCCATTCTGCCCTCATTATGGGAACGTCCCGGTGATGAATTTCCTCATTAATTAAAACGACTGAGTGCTGGTTCTTGGCTCATTTTTTAGAAGCTCTTTAAAGAACTTGCTTTTTTTCACTCTCGCCCGCCTCTTCGTTTATTTACGCTTCACGCTCTTGAAAAGTGATAGATTGTCGGGAGAAGCCCATTTTTTTAGCCATTTCATTGTCGGAAAATTGTTTCTTTCCTTCAGAGAGGAGTTGTACGCATAAAACGACACCGAACCGGCTAACCCTTCTGCTAATGAAATGTTAATATTGATAACAGGCGTTTCTAGACTTTCTCAAATAAAACTTAAACTTCTCAATGGAGTATTAGATAATAATCGTAAACTGTCCGCATTGAATAACAAAACGAATAATCGGCGAAAATGAGAAAACACATGAGCACAGATACGAAGGACATCGATGATCTGTAATTGTGGAGAAAGACAGTAGTCGTAATATGTGAGACGATAAAAAGTGCGGAAAGCCACCGACATAGTTTTCATTTTTATTAGGATTCAATCGTATTCGTTAAATTGATTATCGAAATTATCTTTTCATTATCTTTTAGGAAAGTACGAGTGACGAATGGCACGGAGGGTGAGAAAAAGAGAGGTAGATTGAAGAAGGGTGCGAGACGCGGCACTCTTTCCACCACGCTAAATTAAAATTCACATCTGCTCATTATGCTTGCCGTTAGGTTGTCCGTTGAAAGCATTTAACATTGATCGCCAATTATCTATTATTAATACGTATGACAATTTCTATTTTTAACTCGACTACACAGATTTACACACTCTAACTCAATGATGAGCAAGCTTTCATTCTAATGCGTCAAAAAATATCACGGTTCTAACTAATCTTTTAGCACTTGTTGTACATACACATGTATGTACAACCAAGTGCCGATGTTCCGACATAAACTCTATTCGTCGTTTATTTAAGGCCAACTTATTTAGAGAATAGAATCAAGGATTGGTCTTACTTGAAGTAAATATGTCTAATTGCCAAATACACTCTTTTACATACAATCATATCGAGAATTTCGGGATATGTCCAAATGTCTTATGCGTTTTGTTTTTGCGTTTCCTACTTCGGATAATTGAAACATTTTATTTTATTTTTATTGTGCTTATGAGAACAATTTCCATTTTTCTTTATTTTGCGATAACTATAACGATAATCGGGCTTTAATATAATTTAGATCCTACTGTACGAGCTTTACGTTCCGATAAGATTATGTTAGCCGACAATGTCTGCCCGGCTTCTTCAGCGGTAAAGCAGGATCCGTTTAACATTTTTCAACTCTTAATTCCTTGAAAATACAACTTTAAATGCATATGAGTTAACCTTGGAAATATTAAATTATGCAATCGATAGAACTGTATTCTCTACCCTGTTTAGATTGGATGTGTCGAATGTATTAGATGTACGATGTATGTAACCATGTAATCATGCAATGTTGACGATCTCACTGTCATATTAACTATTTGTGTTCGATATGATATTGTAAGAAACTGTCAATGACGCGCCTCGCGTTCGTCAAGTATAAAGTGTTTGCAAATTGGAGGTCAATCGAGTTGAATGTCAATTTCGCCAGATTTATACCCGTGATCCTGAGATTCTTCATTGCCTCTGGTACTACATGTAACGCTACTTAATGAACATTTGTTATTTCGATGAGATTTCAGAAGTTACTTATTATGCAGAATGAACAATGTACGTGAAGAAAAATCAGAAATGGAATTATATGACATTTCCTTTCTTCGAAAGTTTTCCATTAACATGAAGAAATGTGCATAATGGAAAATCGGCATAACTCTCATTTCAATTAACCTTTTGCACTCGAGTTTTTTCTCGACTAAATCTTACAGCGACTCGAACTTTTTTGGCTTTTTACACATATGTATGAAATTAGATGAAACTTAAACCTGTAAATCACAATATTTTTATTATGTATTGCAGTATATTGCTAGTATACTTGAGAGGTAGATATTGAGGGCAACATCAATTTTTGTCTGCGGGGAGGGGGCAGTGTACTTTGAATGCAAAGGATTAAAACATCATCCCGGATTGTCGTGCATTATGCAGTACAATACGTAAAGAAATATTTAAATACAATAGGGAAATTTGTAAAATTTGGTCCAGGGCTGATTCCTTTCTGTTGAAGAGAAAATGCGCTGTATCTGCATAAGAACTCACCTGCTTAACTCACCTGCTCACTCCTACGATAAATCCATACTAATCTTACCCTTCATCAAATTATGTGTATCAACATATTTATATTTATATAGCAAGGTGATTCAAGGTTAACTTGCTATTTGCTATTTACAAAGAAAACAGCAAGCGATATAATCACCGTAATATCATACTGCGCCAAATATTGTGTTCTTCTTCAAGATTAAAAGACAAATTACATTTTATGAAAATGATATTTTTTGTTATTTACGCAGTCAGTTTATAACTACTTCTTCATCGTTGCCATGAGATCTTTAGCAATGAAAATAAATGAAAATCGCTTGGGACTACAGCGAGGTGTGGTATATGTATGATATCTCATTCTAAATGTAAGAAGATGGCGATGTCCTGTTGTTATTCGTACGTGGTCATTGGATATGGTTGTAATTTACGAAGGATTTTGTTAAATTTCTCAAGGTGGACGGTTTTTTATGACTTGATACATTTTTCATTGTGCGTTGCTGCTTTATTCATTGATCGGTTTTTCAATAAACCGTAAAGAACGAGCCATTAGTTAAATTGTTGCATCTGACATGACACAAAACTTAGCACGTGCCGACAAGCAATGAATAAAGGAAGTGATTGAGCTTTAAGAATGGGATAATAACCGGTGCTGAGTCTGAACGTTTTCACGGAACCTGGCTGTAATCTGCGAGTTCATATAATAATATTAATCAGGGCGGTGCGCTCGGCTTCCTTAAGATTGCTTTTCGGGCCAATTTCTCACTTAAAATCTAATTAGAGCTTGTCAGAAGCTGAGAGCCGTCGTCGAACGAGGTCAACCAGGTGACGGCGTTCGATAAAAAAAGGAAGATCCCAAAGCTAAGGTTCCACTTTGCGAAATTGCAGTTTCCTGCCTTGGTTGGATATTGAGGATCATCCCCCTACGGCACGCTGCATCTCGCTGAGGCCCGAAGGTGTTCGAAGGTGCTCGAAGGTGCTCGAAGGTGCTCGAAGGTGCTCGAAGGTGCTCGAAGGTGCTCGAAGGTGCTCGGAGGTGCTCGGAGGTGCTCGAAGGTGCTCGGAGGTGCTCGACGGTGCTCGAAGGTGCCTCGGAGGTGTTCGAAGAGGTTCGAAGGTGCCCGAAGGGGCCCGAAGGGTCCCGATACGACCGGATACGGATACGGAGACGGAGACGGATACGGAGACGGAGACGGAGACGGAGACGGAGACGGAGACGGAGACGGAGACGGGGTGACGTTTGACCGGCATAGATTCAACCGGCGCGAATCTTCTTTCATAATTCGGCCTCCTCTTTTCGGCAGAACATGGCAATCCTCTTTGCATCTTTTGCTCAAACGAGGTAAGTTAATCGTAAGAGACTTTTAATTAAAGTCACTACACGGAGGAATGGCAATCATAGTACAAATCACACGTTAACGAACTGTACAAAATTAAGGTTATAGGTGAAATGAAGTTCCGTTAATTAAAAAGCTCGCAAAATACTACTGAAAATTCATTTTCTCTTAGAAGTAATATCGATATTTGACAGAACATGATATACTTTATGTATATGATGCATATGACGTAGCTAGAATGTACAGTGTCAATTGATTACATATATTAGCAGGAAAATTTGTTTGGTTCATGCTGGCACAAATGTACCTGTTTTGCGGCGAGCTGAAAATTATTTTCTTGTGCAAGCGTGGCGTTGTGATATAAACGAATGAGAAGTAAGAAAAGATGTCTCGAGTAAAAAGGGTCGTCGATCGTTAGCAAGGTACAAATTTCGCCATTTGCCGCAATAAACCTTCGAACCCGCTTGTAACTTCTTCTTATGGGAGGCATGAGTAATCGCCTTGTTAGCCCCTACGGCCTCTACGTTGCTCATACACGTTCCCCTCTCTCCCCCGCCCTATTCGTGGAGGGACAACAACGGTAACAGCAACAACGGCACGACATACACGAGCGCGAAGAAAGAGAGAGGAGAGAGGAAAATCGGACAGGGATGAGACACATACACGCACATACGCACACACGCACACACTCATACACGCAGTCCACAGCAGGCACTTATGTATTTGCAGTATACGAGAATAATTCGTAGAGTAAGAAAAAGTCGGAAACAAAGGCAAACACGTTCCATTCGTTTCGGACTTTTTGAAAATAAATAACACCACTAGAGAGTAAAGATAGTAATTGACGAGTTTTTTAATTATACGTAGAAATGTAATGCTAAAGTTTCCAATTAGTTTCTTTCTATTTGTCGGTATATACTCTTTCAATGGTGATGGCCCTTGTAAATAGCACATACATTACGGTCAGATTATCCGCGTAGCGCGAGCTTCCATAATAATAGAGAAATTCTTGAATGAATGGCATATCCGCAGATGAAGGAAATAATTCGTTGGTCCCCAGGACAGATTTCCAATGTAAATTTGGCAGAGTGTCTTGCATCGAACAAGAAGGCAGCCAGTGGCGGTCGCGGTCGCGGTCGCGGTCGCGGTCGCAGTCGCGGTCGCAGTCGCGGCAAGTCGCGTGGCCCCATATCTCTCTGTGGAGAAAGAGCCAGAGGGGGTCTGCCGAAGGACAGCGAATGGGGACTAACACTGTTTTATCGTGTAGCCAATTAATAATCCCCGTTTCCCGAGGCCCTTCGTCTCCTGTTCCTTCGCAAGCCAGAGAAGATCTCGCTTCAGAGATATCCACCGGGCAAATCTCTCTTTCTCATCCTCATCCTCATCCTCATGATGTCAAGGGACTAGCCGCTCCCGCAGCCCTGTCATCCCCCAGAAATATTACACGCCGAGAAGGTTAAAATTATACGAATCATCGTGTATAACAAGGTCAATTATTTTACATTATTTTCATCAGCGTTCAAAGTTTAACCGAATAATGAACTTTACGAAAAGACCTCTGACGAGAGTTGTGACTGTTATTCATTAGTGGCGGACTTAGTGAAAGTATGTAAATACCGACATATACAGGATATACCGACATCAAAGGAATGTTGAATGTAGGGTAAGGATTCATTGATGGATCTTTCTGTTGCAGATAATAGAGATTCGTGCGTCTGGCAGCGCGCCGCGTCTCGTTCTTCTACAGGCAATCCTAGCAGAATCCTGTCGCAGTCAGGTATCGTGTCAGTGTGGAAATACATAATTATATAGCATAACGGTATAAATTATGTTAAATCAATGTTAATCGCTGTAGCGAAGTGGGGTATTATAATAAATACATTATTTTATGTATAAATTTTATTCGTATCTTCTTACCATACTCCCCCGAGCATTTAGCTGATAAAAAAATAAAACTTGGTCAAGATTAAAATTGAAGAAGTATAATGTTCACATGTGTTTATACGTAATGATTTACATTTCGCTGGTATGGCATTTTTCTTGAAAAAATATCAGTGATATTTCATTTGATAATCGGTCGATCGGTTGAACGCACGAAAAATACTACGGAGAACGTTATCGCGCGCTTGTTGGCGAAAAAGGCGAAGAAGGTGAAGAGGGTGGTTCGTAAGACGCCGGCATCTGGAGGATGTACAATTAACGGAAGGGTTTTCATTGCTCAAACAACGACGCGCCATCCCCTAGCACGGGCCTTATGCTCCAGCCGACGCACCCGTTGACAAGCCGTTTTGATTTATAAGCTATTCGTTTTTTTCTTATAGCGCACAACTGTTGCCAGGCCTTCAAAAATAAGCATTTTCAACTTTTCCTTCGATAATTTCTGCAATCCGTAGCTGCTGTCCGTAGCTAGTGGGACATAAACCGTAGCGAATGAATGGAAAAACATGGGGAAAATGGACAACGAAAAATGGAAATCGGAATATCAATGATTTCGTTTTACAAGAAAGTTCCTTTGATAATTCACCTTGACACTACATGAGAATTTCAAGCAAAGCTTACGTCGTTGGTTTAACTGGAATCATTAAGGTTCAGGTCGCTATCATCTATGTAAGTCTATGTACTTAATGTGAAACACAACGAAAGCACAAGTTGAAATGCATAGAATGCGCTATGGCGAAAAATAGATAGAAGCAATGCGTATGGTGAAAGAGGCCATGAGGATTTCGAGCTAGGGGATACTTAACCCTCAGGATGGGTTATGAAATGACTTTATGGTAGATCAGAGGGCCGCTTTAGATTGCGCAAAGGGACGTGTACTCGTGACTCGTGACTCGTGACTCGTGACTCGTGAAATCTAGAGAAAGGGAGGTGGGAGCTGCCGACGCGGTAAAAGGGGTGGCCCCGAGCTCCACGGGCGCGAACATATCTCCATACAATGGCAGTCGAGAGAAAAACGGGGGGAAAGAGAGACACGGAGTGAGCTGGTTGTACCCAGGAGGATTCCCACAAATGGAATCCTGATTACGAGCAGCGCCCCAGGTAATCTTTTGAATTTCGATACGTTCGAGTATGCTAGTGTCAATTTCCGATGCGAACCGCGCATCTTCACCCACGTATATGTCTGTCTTCTTCTCCCCCTTCCCCCCCCTCTCTCTCTCTTTCTCTCTCTCTCTCTCTCCCTCTCTTTTGCAACTAATCATGTACCATTTAGTTACTTTTTAATCGGATTAGACTAATTTTAACTAAGTACCCTTTTAGAATGCAAAGATGAGAACGTTGATGGAGTGTGAATTTTGAGCACCTCTGAGCGCATGCACACGTGTTGCCTTAATATTGTAGTTGCAGAACGATGTCGTTCTGAGGAACGAAATCGATGTATCGCGGTTCATATCGTTATTAAACAGTATTTAATTCGCGCGGGCTTACAATATATTGAACACTACTATTCGTTTATTAACCAAAAATATCATTAAACGGTCACTATGTATGAAACGTGAAGGGCGATTTTGTACACCCTGATATTTTCCCTTCTAAATTATTCAACTTCAAGAGGTCAATTTTCAACAGACTTATTGACTTAATCAATATACGTAAATGATTTAATCGGCAAATTGTACGAAATACTATTAATGATATAGTATATAATACTAGTAGTGATATAGTATTAGGAGGTCAACTTAAGCTTTCAGGCTTTATCAGCGGGTTTTATCACCGACAGGTACAAGATATGAAAGTTTTCTCATTAAAATTATAATGAGAAAAGTAGCTAGATCGTTGCTTACAAATGACATAGGTACGTCTGTGTGCATAGTGCGTCGTAGATCCTGCATAGGAATGCATAAAACTGTTGGCATAAATATAATTATTTAGGTTGGCCCGGACAACTCCGATTTGAGCACCTCTTTGTAATTTCACGTAAGCATGGGGTGGCTAAAGCTGACGCAGAGGGGTAGGTGGTGCTCGTGGTATTAGCCAGTAGCCAATTCCCGACTCTGAAGCTCGACTCGGCGGGTCCATTCATCGCCGGGCACTACGTGACCGGTGTATCAACTTGCAACCCCCTCACCCTTCTACGCCAGCCCAATCTTTTCTATTCCTCCTATGGCTTTCTCTTCTTTTTCTTCTTTCTTTTCCTTTTTCCTTTTTCCTTTTCTTTCTTACCTTCATCTCCTTTATTTCATTCTTAATGTCTTGGAAGGTCCGTTCGCGTTCGTCTCGCTAACTGACTTTGCCGCACAGGAAAATCTTTCCTCATTTTATTCCCTTCATCCGTCATCCTTAGGTTTCCTATCAAGCATTAACACTTACTTTGTTATAATCTACACATCTTTTATTGTCCAAATTTTTATTATTCTCTCTACCTTGTCTCTGATTGTTCCCCATCGCAGCTCCGTACTGTTCCCCAACAAATGAACAAATGCAACCGTACACCATAACTACAAAAACATTATTGACTTTCGTGAACGTATAATACACCTCCTCCGGCCCTAAAATATAGCGATTTGTAGGCTTATATAGATTTGAAATACTCAGTAGTCGACGTTACACGTCGTACGGACAATTGTAATTCATTTCAATTGAATATATATCAATATCATCCGATCGTGCATGATATAGCAAACTGAAAAGGAAGGAATTTCAATCTTTCCATATAAACGGATAAACCGTCGGCATTCTTATTAAAAAGCAATTGTACATTTTTCTCGGATGTTTCCATGGGAGATTTCAATAAAGTTTCATATAAATAAAGATATCAAGATATAATGAATCGCCAAGAGATTGTCATCGAAAACTGGCTAATGCCGTTCGAATGAGACACAGTATGACTATGCTGTTCGACGAAGGTAATATTTGTCATGGCGGCAGCAGCGGAAAAGACTATCAACTTGATTTCTACCTGCTGATGACATGTTAATGTATGGACGCGTTGTACGTAAGTGTGAGGAATATCGTTTGGCGCACGAGCCAAAGTGGCGGGGGAGTAAGAGAGCGCCCCCAAACGGGCCGAAAGACTGTGGCCTGGGGCCTGAGGCCTGGGCCTACGGGCCCGACGTCCCAGTCATTGTCGCCCTGCCTTCTTCATTTGCATACAATGCCGGAGACATCCTTTCTTTTGCTCGTTTCACAGTCGTCCCTTACAGTTGTAGCGCCGCATCATCGGAATATCGTTAAATATAACCGCCCATCGAAATTACCGAAAGATAGACAGGGCGGTAGATATTATTTACCACGCGTACCGGCCAAACATAGAAAAAGTCCATTTAGTTACATTTCGTCATTGTAAGAAGATCGGACGTCTTGGCAAATAGTAAAAATTCTCTTTTTCTTCTGCCTTTTCCTAATAATCATACATTTATTGTTCATCCTGTAATAATCGGTTAAACGCATAAGGAAGATAATGCAGTGTGGATAAGGTTTTAGTACAAGTGTATTTTCTGCCGGCACTTTTAGTCGTGACTAATGGATTTTCCCGAAAGGTTCGGAAGACAAAGAGTAGCAAGTCGGTGGACTTGTTTCCGATATAGCTTGTTGTTAGGCTTATAATTAGATTTATAGACGGACTTGTTAGGTTCGCAAATGAAACCCCATCGGGAAGCATCATTTCCAGTGATGCAAGGTTGAGAATATTAAGAATATAGGATGGATCATAACTGTTACTTTTGCTCCCTCTTGAACCGAATGGACAGGCAACAGTTGCGGTTTATGAAATTAAATCGACCTCGAGTCGCCGTGCCCTCTTTCCCCTACGTCAAAGTCTCGTGTTTGAGGGGAGTATAAATGCCATTGCAGAAGAAAATCACGGACATCTGTATCTTTACGCTTACCGTACCGACCATCCTAATTTCAACATATCGTCCCCATCCATTTAGATGATACTTACATACATCATACATATCAATTTCTAAGCTCGGTTTTATCTTATGTGTCCTTTTAAACCACGACACAAAGATGTACACTTTCGGTAGAATATTTTCGTGAATTTCACAAGAAAAATCTTTCATCCACGTCGTAGTTTAATGAAAATAAATATGAAAAGTTCCAATAACATACATTCTCTTTCCTGGCGTTCATTGATAACTCGTGTACAACTAAGATTAAGAAAGATTAAGAAAGATGTTAGAAAGATTTCTTTATCTCGGCAACGACTGGGATGGTTGTTTTATTTGAATGGGTTTATGTGATTGAGGTGATTGAGGCCAAAGACTGTATTTACATTGATCTCCTCTGTTAGGCCTTGCAAGGTAATTTAATGAAATAATCCGGGTGGTCCCTCAATTATTTAATCAACTATAAATATCTATTTATCTTAACGCTCTAAGCTCCTCCCAGTAAAGATAAAATTCTATGTCTTTCAGCTGATGCATCACCATGACGACCTGCGTTATGAACTCGTAATGTCAAGTATATTGCGGGATATCGAAATGGTTAAAGAAGAAGCTTTTCATTTTTCGTATTAAGCCGTTTGCTGACGCGCGAGTCATAGCGAGCAAGCACGCTCTTCTGTAAGATATACATATACACGTACATTTCGAGAGGTTTCTGGCCCCATAGACCTTCTTCTTCCTTTGGCCGTCAAGGAAAAAAGAAAACTTGCCGTGGGCGGGGGGTAGGTGTGCCAGGCCACGACCGTGCCGGGCCGCACGTGTTGGACGGAGGGGTGGCTTCACTCAGAATCTCCCGAGGGAGCTACGTAGCATTTTGCATAAATCGCGAGACACGCGGCCGTACCAGAACCTCGGGGAGAAACTCGGGGAGAAACTCGGGGAGATTTTCAGATAGGTTCAATCTATCGGTCTTTTTTTCTTTTCTCTTTTCTCTTTTCTCTTTCCCCTTTCTCACTTTCTTCACTTGTCTTTTCTTCCCATTTTTCCTTTTTTATCAAATCTCTATTTTTTTTTAATATCCATGAAGATGCTTCGCCAGGCCGCGCTTTTAACGCTTTAAGGTAACATTTATTTTGTCCTTTTTCCACACTTATTTACATCATATGTTCATACTTGAATATACTGGCGACTTCGATGCACAGGTGTCAACTTCGTCGATCTATAATGTTTATCTGTGCAATGTGCGCGATGGGATAAACGTCGTGGGGCCAAAAATAAATTTACCCTTCGCGACCCAGTTATTCGATACTTCCTCCCTCTTTCCCTCTCTCTCATTCCTGCGCAAGCCAAATAACACGTTGTAGATAGTAAGGACTTACAGTCGGGCACAATTTAGTTGAAACGAGGTTGTGAAAGGATTCTAAGTACTTCTCGCGTCTCTAGTGGCCTAGACTTGCTGATGCTCAAAAGTGTTAAATTGTTGAAGCACACCGTTGAACGTGAAGATATTGAAATAGTTAATGTTACTTTGGGGAATTTGATAAAATTTGATGCATGTAAGACAATAATATCGAAGGAAACAAGCGACACATCGGTTGTAGTAAATGTTAAAGACAGATGATGCGTTAGACGCTAGTGATAAATATTTAGCAAACCAATTGAATTAATTCTCAATCCTACGTACGTTGACTTGTAATCAGGTACATCATTTGCATTGTAAGTATGGTAATATAATGCGATTGTATCATTGACGATATTCCTTTGCACGGAATAAATATACGTACAAGTTAATCTGGCGATTCAAAGGGTAATGACTCGACTACGGTTATCGAGAAATGAGTCAAGAAGCATGTGAAAGCAGAGTACGGATTCCAGTAATTTACAGTACCACCTTTGGTCGACGTCTTTAAAGAAACGATCCACGTGTTCAATGCGATAATGGCATAATATGGCGAGTCTGTCGTGCTGCCGCATACTCTATATAGCATATGTCGTATTAATAAATATCCGATATGTCTTTCCATGATTCACGGCAACAATGTAACTTGTAATCATCCGATGAGAATGCCGAGGGCGATGTGTTCGTTCGGTGATGCATCCCAGTGCAGATCTGAGGGGGCTTATTTTCTTTCAGCACAGGTGCAACGTCTTACCTAGCAATCATCCGGTCAAATTTTATAATCATTGCTTGGAGCGTATTTTTGCCGGAAGGAAACTGCTACGCGAAATTACCATAAAACTTCTCGTCGCGCTCGTCGATCTGCCAATTAAGTCATCTATGCATTTATTGTGCAAACTTTCGGAGAATAACTACGAATGTTATTCAATATATCCTGCTCTAATGCTCCTGCTGTAAACAAGCACATTTTCTAGCTATTGAAAAATTCCTCACTGACAATGGTCGTTTGCTTTCGTACATACGAATAGTGAGAGCTGTCCGTCAGAATTCGATCCGATTCGGCAGATTCCATCGTTCTATCATAGAAAGGAGGACATACCGAAAGGATCATTCTCACAGACGAGTCGGGACCAACGACCGAAAATCGTATATCCCAAGGAAAGACGGCGATAGCAGCGTTGATCGGAAATGGGAGGAATCCACTCACGTGGACCCGACTTCGACCCACTTTGCTAGGCTCAGGTGCACATTTGGAAGAAGAACCGGTGATGGGTGTGCGCGCGTATAGGTATGCGTGAGCATATACAGAGGTATGTACGTGTACGTGCGTGTGTACATGTGCGTGGACAAACCTCGAGAAGCAGGCAAAGCAGGCAAAGCAGGCAAAGCAGGCAAAGCGGACAGGCGAGCAGGCAGGCAGGCAGGCGAGCAGGCAAACAGGCAACCTGGCAGAGCGGACGAGGCAGGCTTACGCAAGCCTTATACCTATAAGTTAAGATTAACCTTGCTTAGCGGTCTCTTCGCAGCCAGGGGGAATCTGGGACCGCCGGGACCGGGCCAGCTAACGAATGAGGACATTTGACGGGATTAATTTATGTCCAGTTTGGTAACCGAACGCAAAGATACGCCCGGCTATATCGAAAGAGGCGCCGAGTTAAGGAGGAGAGGCTAAGAAAAAAAAAACAAAGTACAAAGAAGATTAACAAGTAAGGAGTACAAGTATAGACCTCAAGAAAATAGCTAGAATCAATGAATCCATAATAAATACCAAAGGATAAGATTTACAAACAATATGTTACATTAATAAATCGGATTCAATCTGTCGTTATCTGCCATTATTTCTTCATCTGTAATTTATAACGACGATAACGACGATTCTTAGGTACACACACATATATCTATATGTATGTTACATTATAGTTTATACAAGTGATAATGGAGACATATGTGGTCCCAAAATTTGTATATATTTATATAATAATAAATGTACGTATATGGAAGCGGGGTATGTTGTTTAGAGTATTCGAAAGGTGTGTAGTATGATATCTCTAGATTCGTACATGTTTCATA
Source organism: Hedychridium roseum (assembly GCA_963989215.1). Classification (NCBI taxonomy): domain Eukaryota; kingdom Metazoa; phylum Arthropoda; class Insecta; order Hymenoptera; family Chrysididae; genus Hedychridium; species Hedychridium roseum. Next base: position 7,421,922 of record OZ022318.1, on the reverse strand, counting down.
AAAATGTAAAAAATCACATATCACATATCGTATAAAAAATGTCTACGAAAACCATGTGCACTAACTACGCGAAGCTACAGTGTACAGCGTTTTTTTTATTCTTACGTGTACGTTAAACGGGTGCGGGTAGAAAATGGAAATATAGAGGAAACCAACTGGTGTCATGATACTGGATTGATGTTGCGTGAGCGATATTGCTTTTTAGGGAATAACGAGTTTTACCGTCTCATCTTTCTTCTTCTTCTTCTTTTCAGCAGAGCATAGAGAGACATGTACACACAGAGACATACACATAGGTACATACATGGGCGTCTAGCATCTACGCGCGATTCATTCGATAGAAATATGTGTAATGCTTGCATTGCTACATAGCCAGATGGGGGTTAGTCTGAGGTGTAACGGTGAATGGACCCCCGCAGTAACGCTAAACCGGACACTTTTTCTGACGAACCTCCAAGATTCACACCTCTCCGGAACAGCTGTCGCAGTATTTCGATGTCGGAAGGTGACAATCTTTTTATTCTATCGGTTTAAAAAAAGTTCAACGGATCAACGACAATTTCCTGAAGATCTTACCGTTTAGCTATTTTCGCCCAATCATTTTTACACGACAAAGACGATTATTACGATAACATACGTGCAAAACCTAACGAATTGAAATAAACATTTATTTACCGAGCCTTTTGAGTGGTGTCTTATGGCTTCTTTTCTGCACTGACAAGTACGGTCACATTTTTATTGGCGGTTTTTTCATCAAAGTTTTTCGTAGAAGTCACTGACGAGGAAGCAGCCTGGACAATGTAATCTCATTTTATGCGGTTTTTACAACTTGCAATGTAGGGCAAATAACCGCAATATATTTGAAAAATATTTATACACAAATACAATTGTGGGCTGACTTAATTAGGACAACATTTTGCGCGTTGCATTTTGCCGATAAATTTTAGTCAAAATATCGGATATATACAGACAGCATCAGTACGAGTAGAGAAAAAGAACGGAAGAGTGAAAGAAGCGGGAAGGGGGAAGCGTTTCGAAGCTAAACTCGCGAGTTTATGTGCATTCCTACACCGACGCCGCATGCTGCTCTTCCCTCCCAGCCGCCTTCCTTACACCCTTCTTCCACCCGCTCCTGCCTTCCTCCTCGCCGCAGCCCGCTCCTTTAACCGTAGCATCTTCCGATACCTGTCCCTTCCGTATCCCAGACTTAGGTCTACCCCACCCTATTTGATTCACCACTGGACAAGCACTATTTCCAACATCCTTTTGCGGTACCGTCTCTATAATATCGAAACATTCCTTATCGTGGTTCTGATTAGCCGAATTTTCAAAATCCTCATCAAAATGCATTTAAAATGAACATCAATTTTCTGGCTGTGGGCCTATATTGATTTCTGTAAAACGAAAAATGTTGTTTTTATCATTTATTTTCTAACGTATTTCAGCAGTAGGATTATTAGGATTTATTAAAAATATTAAAATATATTCTAAGTATTGTTTCCATCGATTCTGGAGTTGATTTGTTACAATCGGTTTTCTATTCTAGTATTTCAGTATTTTATGAGTTAGCAGTGTTCTTCGAATCATGCTGGTCGCGTTATTGGAAAGATAAAAAAAGCAACTTGGCGATTGGCAACGTTTTGGATCGTTGCACATTCGAGGTAACACGATCTCCACTCGGCAAGTCTTGAAATGGAGACTGCAAAGTGCACCGATAACGGTACGGTTCTGAGATTAGGCCCGACAGTTCACGACGAGTCCAATGTGGATATCGCGTTTCGCTTTTATCCTGTATACGGATACACCCAGTACATTAAGTATCTTGACACAAGAGGAAAAATCATCGAGTTGCCGTCACTACGTTCTTCGGCATTCAACTGTTTGATAAGAAGTAGGATAACTGTGAAAAAAAGTATCAAGTTTCGTAAAAAACATACTCATTAAGGGAGTCGAAAAGTTCCGAATGTTTGCCAGATATCTGCTTGAGAAGAGAGTGTGGAAAATGTGGAGGCGGTTCTCAGTCGACAATTTCCATTATAAGATCTGTCATTAATACGTAGTCATTTGAAATGAACGCAACATAGATTAATCGTTCTCTACGCTTTGGGTGCTGGTAAAAAACGTGTTTACAGAAGGAAAAAGGTCAGAAACGGTCACGTCAGTCATCCGCATCATCAAGGTGAAAAATCTCTTTTAAATCGTCCGGCTAATTGCGATTTGACGAGCGCGGCCTGGCCCGCCATCGGTTCCCTGGGGGCCCGTGCCCCATTCTCATCTTTGCACTCTCGCGCGTCTACTCACCAACGCTGGCAATGGTACATGTCAAGCGCAACTCCAGCATACCTCTATAAACAAAATCAGACATTCTTTCGTCTCTGTGGATTCTCTTAAAAATCCTACTAATTAACGTACCTCACATTTTTTTCTTCCTCTATTTAAACAGGCTTTATTATCTGACATACATAGTACGCAAATGCAAATGCATGCATCTCAAATGAAAATCATTAATCTCCTTTTTAATACTCCAATTATTATGATATAAACAGTAAATTGCAATGCCTCGTTAAGAGAGTAAATATTTCAATATCTTTTTAGAAGTAACTTGTGCAGCCTGTTTAGTTTGTTTAAACTTCGTACTACGCACCTCTACTATTTCTCCCTCGCTACACGAATTTGTGTCGAGTAAAAGGTGGGGTTCACTAGAGATGTCCCGTTGTATTTTAAATTACTGCAATATCTTGAAAAACAATACTTGAAGGAAATTATTCATGGTAAATATTACTATTCTAGATTTTAACATTTGCTGATATAAAGTTAAAAAAGATTAAGATTAAGGTAAAGTATCGAAGATACTTATGAATTAGAACAGTAGCTATGACCGTGGTTTTTCGTATACGCCAATCGTCAAAATATTAATAATGATTTTTCAGGGAGATACCGATGAACCCCTTCTAAGTATATCGAAAAGAAATTAGAAGATTTGAGAGTAAACGAGCAAATTGGACAGAGGGCCGACTACTGGAGAAAAAACTTAAGTATACGCGAATACTACCGAACAAATTAGAGACGACACACAGAGAAAAGTAGATTAACTTTACTAGCTAGCTTCTGATATAGATGCGAGCACCCATAGCATGTGTTCCACATACATGCATATTCGAAGGGCCATTGGAAGGGGAAAGGTAATGGAAGAAGGGAGGTGGGAGGTGGGACGAAAAAAAGATTAGGGAAAGGTGTATGGTGGAAATATATTTGTTTATAAATATGTAAAGATGCATGACGATGACTAGACTGATTGGGTGTAGTGAGAAGGTCTGTTCGCTTGAAGAAATGGCACTCCTCCGAGAGGAAAGAATAGCGGTGTATAGGAACCTATTATCCGTGGTGGGCAACGGGTATCAACGGTTACGATCTTCCGTGTGGGTGTCCGAACACCCTTAAGAGCCGATAAGTCGAGTGCCACCCCGCGGTGGAAACCGCCCCCGCGGAGAATACCAGCTAGACACCTCCTTAGACACCCTTTCAATTTCCTATATGGCCGATAATCATCTCCGACCTCGCAATATCTTGTCTCTCTCTCTCTCTCTCTCTCTCTCTCCCTCTCTCCCTCTTTCTGTCTCCATTGGAAGGACCATTTCGTGATATTTCACCGGCTTCCTTTGCCGCCTCTTCCATCTCTTACAAGTCTTCATTTTCTTCGTCATCTATAACTCCTTATAATTTATAATGGAAAAAATCATAATTAACGTAAGGAACTAGGAAATAGCATAGATCGTCAATAGGTGCAGAGCTGTGCGTGGCAACGCAGTCGTCATTGCCAGGATGATATCTTATGGTTTATTGGAAAGGACCATTTTTTTACTGCCTCCAAGTATGCGGAAAACATTGCTTGGTTTATTCGAAATAAAGAAATACTGATAAGGCAATTAATATACATATTTGTTTGCCTTCGTTATTGGTATTTTTTTTCCTTAGGTTATTCATTATTTCCATCTATATTACTTTCAAGTAGGAAATCTAGTTAATCCTTAGCCCTAGACATCGGAAGGGATAACCATTGGTATCTTGAGGAATATGTTCTTAAGTATATTTCACTTACGTAATAATGCATAACGGAGAGGCCATAGTAATTGAAAATAAGCGTATTGTTTTCTCTTCAAAACCAACCCATGTTTATCTAGGATACGTCTTTGGTGCATGTACATATATACTGTAGGTGTAAACATGGTATATTCTTTTATTTTAAGCATGTACGTGTGAAAGACGTCATTACATAGCCCAATTCCGTAAACTCGTTAGAGCAATCAATGAATGGGAAAAATTGAGGGTTTCGAAGGCTTATACAGTGGCAATAACGGTTCTTTCGTAAGAAATTATAGAAATATCTACACGTGTCTGTGCGGCGACACATTGTTTCCTTCGCAGGCCCTATAAATCTACAGTTGTTAAATTTTCTAAAGTGCTCAATCACCGAGCGTATTTTCATGCAAACGTGCTCCTTCTCACTGTAGGGTTTGACAATGACACTGAAAACGTACGTCGAATCCAACGGTGAAATAAACTTGGCATGCATATTATTAGCGCTATACCAGGAGTGTGAGTGAGTTCTTACCTGAGTTTCTCGCGTATTGATATCCTAGGCATTTCGGGGACTGCTCGTTGATCAAAAGCATCTTTCGATGAGTAAAGGTGCATACATACACGCATAAGTATACTAGACGGATCCTTGTAAAAGGTGATCGGGTATGTACGTACCTACGGATCCTCCGTAAAATTCTGTCAGCATAGTCAGGGCTAATAGAAATGGAACTATTAACGGAACGATACTGCAATAAAATTAGAACCTATCGAATGTCATTGGAAAACACTACTTTCGTTGAATTTACTGATTCACTTGACATTAAGATCGTGATAATATCTTATCGCAGTTAAGGGTGGCACATATACCGGCAGGTATTTTTGGAATCTGCGCGGCATAAAAATTCATGCAAGTCTTTTAATCTTTAGCTGTTTACAGTTTAATTTAATGGAGAAACAAATATACTGGAATGTCGTTGAGTACGCACACAGCGGCGAGTGATTAGTGTTACGTTATTACGTTTGTGTCGCACATGATTACTGACACAGATCCAAGGTCGACAAGTACAAAAATTGTTAGTGCAGGAAAAGAAAGTCAGATGATCGTAGACGCACGCAGGGTGGAAAGGAAAGTCGGGAAGGGATTCGCGCAGGACTCCTGTACATGGAAACGCATGGTGTGTAAACTGTCCAATAAGTAAGGCCCCGAACACGAGGGACCACTTGTAGACTCCCTCCGCTCCTTGTACTCCCTGTGTACACCGCGACTGTCTGAGTTTTATAATGTACGCACCGGCGCTCGCGTTGCCTCCGCTGCCCCCGCTGCCCCTGTTGCCCAGCTCCCAACGCTGCGAAGCGACGCTACTATAAAGAATAACCGCGAGACTTATGTATTTCATTCAGTGCGGAGCTGGATGGGCGCTCTTGCGCCGGTAGGACCCACAGAACCGGTAGCTCACTCTTGTTATATTGCTTTCGACCTTTGTCATACGGAGACACGTGCACGCACACGTTCTTCGATACTCACGTATATACGTATATACGTATATACCTATTTTGACGAGATCGCCTTTGGATAAGCGATTTGTCAGTAAGAAATATACAGCGATTTATTATAAAATTGTCACTAATTAGTAGCAACAGCAGCAGCAAGAGCAACTTGTTTCATCGCGTGAAGTTAATGTACGTAAAAACAATGTAGACAATTTTTATATCGTTGTAGGTTCGTACATGTGTGCGCGCGCGCGTGTGTGTGTGTGTGTGTGTATGTGTTGCAATTATTTTACTTTAATTAGTATCCAAATGTAAAATTCTAGAAGATAATAATGTTTACCTTCCTGTGGCGTTAATTCGAGTCGTCGAGCCATATATCAGTGGATTTCTAAGCATCGAGACAAACCTCACTAACTCATTGGAGTGGACCGCGTTCCGCGTAAAAGGATCGTATCCTTGATACATCGGCCATGCCCCGGTACACATATGTACATATACCCGTATGGATTTCCTTTCCCTGGAAATCGTAAATTCCCTGCAACGTAAATCACACAATCTCCATACACGGCCGTTATGTCTTAGAATTATCCATCCTTTAATGAATTCCTTTCCTTCTTCTTTGATTTTTTTACATTTACTTCAATGATTATGCGAAAATTCGAACGATGTGACGAGCTAGCATATAGATTTCGATATTCAAGTGGACACTTGTCAGCACACTCATCAAACTTATCAATATGACGGAATATGCTGAGGGAGCAGGGGAAAGTATAAATACTAATAATTACTTAATGTTTATCTTTGTTGGAGAAAGCGTAGGTTTAGGCGAATTCTATATAATTGAGGATAGCAAAAATGTCACGAGCAAATTCTTCGATTCAACTCCAGTTAGTCGACAATACGATATTTGGGTTAGTGATTTCTCATTATTTTGAAAACGTCTTGTAGACATTCTGAGAAAGAAACGTAAATATTTTAAACATATAGACGGAATCGGGGGGGGGGGGGGGGAGACGAGTTCGTGCACGTGACACGTGTCTGTCAAGTGCGTAGGACCTCATGCGGATGAAAGGAGCCGTGCCACTAAGTGACGGTAATTATCGTAAAAAACAGTGATTTTTCGCAGCATTCTAGTCGGTTATATTTAGAGATCGCGTCACGTCAACCAATCTCCCACGAGAGGTTCGCGTGCGTCCATGCCCATACCACTGGCATTTGTATATGTTGCGCACAAGTTTTTCACGCTTACGCCTCTCATAGACGTCACTAACTATATACCTACCTACCTAAAGATGCTATAGTAAGAAGAACGTACTCACTAACACGGCTGTTTTTGTAGTTGCGTTTTTGCGATTTTGCCATTTTGCGATTTTGCTTTTTTACGTCTTTACCTCCTTTCCTCCTTTCCTCCTTTCCTCCTTTATCCTTCATCCTTCATCCTTCATCCTCCAACTGCCTGAGCGCGTGCTCCTCCCTTCTTTTCATAGCTTTACCCCTGGCTGCAGTCTTTACCTTGATACATTCTTCGCCATTGCGTATGATTCAATTTACAGTGATTTTCGGTGCGTTGCTCTATTCATATTTATGTTATCTATGGTATTAAAGGACGCGCATAATGATAACGAAACGGTGAAATGCGTAAGTTCAGTCTATTCATTTTCAATGTAATTTTGTTTATTCGACACGTCATAGGTATTTCTAATGTATACAATTTAAAACATGATAAATTGGACTTGACATGAGGTTATGAAACGGCAACGTACGAGAAACATTCGCTATCTTTTTTTCAAGAATGCAAGTTTTTGACGAGTCGTCCTAGTCGTCCTAGTCGAGACGCAGTGAAGAATAAATACATGAAGAGCAGTAGTACGTAGTAATTGTTCGTAGTAGAAAGTGAAGAGAGTGAGGAAAATGAAACGGACGTACAGTGAAATGGAAGATGGTAGTGGTGCTTATGCTTGTGCGTAAAATGAGAAAAGAGAAGAAATATGAAGGTCAGAGGTGGAAGGAAAACGGAGCCTTTCACAAAGCGATATTTACCGTCGCAGTATTTGCCCGTCTGCTGCGGGACTCATGGCGATTAACGACGATTAACGCCCGATCTGCCAGATTTGCTTAATTTCTTAAGTCTTCACTTCATACAATTTTTCCCTACACCAACTACACCTATAACTACAGTCGTCAGCTCAGACTTTACCGAGCATATGGCACTTTCTAAATAATTCAACAAACAGTGGGCAGCAGGCAAAACGTTATTGTCTATTTACACTGGAGTTTTGCCCATATTCTCTTGGTGTTACGATACAATCTCAACAGTGGAGACAAAGAAGCCATTCAGAGTAGAATTGTAAATGGAGTTGGAAAAATGTGGAACAAGTTGTGTTTTAAACGCAGCCGATAGCCTTACAAGCAGATAATTAAAGAAACTCCACTGCTGAAACAGAGAATTGAACGTTGACGAGCACCGGTTAATAAATTGAAATAATGCCATGAAAAATTACATTTGTATTTTATGTATTCCAACAGGTAAATTATTGTGTTGTTATTTTTGTTGTTGTTGTTGTCTATGAAAGGTGGGTATATCGAAATGAAGAAAGGAAGAAAGAAAGAAAGAAAGAAAGAAAGAAAGAAAGAAAGAAAGAAAGAAAGAAAGAAAGAAAGAAAGAAAGAAAGAAAGAAAGAAAGAAAGAAAGAAAGAAATGGTACAGCCATTAGAATACTGCTTTAGGTAATTCTATTCGCTACCGGACGCCTTATCTGCGAACGTTTCACGCATCGTCAACTACGAGAACGACGACGGCCACGTGTTGGTTCGTCACCTTCGAGATTACGAGAACATCGAGAGAAACGGGACTCTCATATATTTGTGCTTTCCTCGCAAGATTTCTTAGCCACGTTCAATAATATTAATGTTTATCGGTCGATGCGTAAGAGTGAAATATATAGTTGATTACGTCATTAGAATGAACGTTGAAAGCAACCACACTGCAATATTTATCATGATTGCTACGAATTAATATTCCTGATTTTCAATTGACACAATGTTGGTGTACATCTTAGAGGTACCTATGCCGTACATATTCATATATCGTTCCGTCTGTACGCTTTTTCTCATGTAGAATTATGTAAAAATAAGCTCGAGGTGAAATTGATGAAAAAGAACGGACGATTTACTGGAATATGTAAAGTACCATTTACGGTGCAACTTAACAACATATGAACTGTTTGTTAAAGTGTAAACGTACTTCCAGTCGATGAAAAGAGCAACGTAAAAACGATGCCTTGATTTTATATTGCACGATTTCATTACTGACATGTACCATTGGTATCATATCTTGAAACCATTTTAATTGGAAACAATCTCGCGCAGCATCATGTTACCGGACCAATTAAAATCAAACGTCACAGAGTTTCGATTAATATTTTTGTTGGTTTCGCTTTCGGTTCGTTCAGTCTTGTTCTTGTATATATGTTAAAACAAATGTGAAAACAACGTACTCTCAGCGATTGAACAGAGAGTGGCATTCATCTGGAGAAATATGTCAATAAGCGAATTTGTGAACATTGCGTTTTTCCACATGAAACATTTTATATTTAAGGGGTTCAGAAGTATAATAATCAACGTGATATTTTATCAGTACATAAACGTCGGTTCGCTCAATAAGCAATCGGTAATGTCGTTTGTCGTTAGAGAAAAATAACATATATCTTTGGATCCTTGATCCCTTGAGATGTCCGATGCAAACGCTTGATTTAACATAAAATGCGAAAATTGTCGATTCAGGCAATTCTGGAGGGCTTCTCATGAAATCGATTAACGATAATCAGGTTGTAGACGTATAAACGCATCGAAGAAACCGGTAAGACTAGCTATTTCCAACTTTAGTAACGGCTTTTTCCTGCTGACTTAGTCAATGTATGAGAAGAAAGGATGTAAGTGTTCTGACTTTCGGAGTTTTCCCTTCAAGCTGCAGAGCTGCAGAGTTGCAGAGGTCATCGATGCCTACTCGAATAAAAGAATTTTCTCATCGCCCCGCGCAATACCTTTACAGAAAACATAACTGACACTCATTATACACTGATATCATTATACACTGATATTCATGAATCCTTATAAAAAAATAATCGTCAGTCTTTCTATAAGTTTCCCGTCATTGTAATGACAAATTCATTCGATAACATATACACTGGTTCCGTAATTCATTTAAAAGCCGCCTATAATTTTGCTAAGTTTTACCTGTAGCATCTTACGGCACCGCACAGCTTGATATGTTTATAAATTCCATATGATAGAGTAGTAATTAAGAAGATGATGTGATTGTTTGCGCAAAGCAATAAAATAAAAATGTAGAAATGGATTGAGAAAGGGAAATAAGCATCATGGGATGCTTCAGCGAACCTCGAACCATAGTATTGCTGTACGTTCATAAAAAGCAGTCATAAAAAATCATTGCAATTGTCCCTCGAATAAGATTGAGGCGGTTATTCGTAATTACTTTGTGATTTCGAAAAGATATGACAAGTTGACTATATTAGAGATTTGAAAGTGAATGTATCGGTGCGGCTTCATAGAGGGCTCCGTTTTGTCATGGTTGATAATGTTGAGAGCAGACATAACGAGTAACAGGTTTTCACATCGACCGACCAATTCATGTTAGCATTATACATTCACCGATCTAGTAGCCAGGACTTTATTCACCATTAATCCTTCACTACCCGAGGCACCATTAATCACCGCTTTATCATTTTCATATCGTTCTAATAGAATGTTTCCCAAGACAAGTGTACGTACCGTGATATCACGTTTGTGCCGGAATACATAAGGCCGCCATTTATCAAGCCATTTCATGTCTTCTCATTCGAGAAAAAAACACAGAAAGGCTACTTGTGTTACATGAAGCACCACCTGTTAACTAATATAGACGCTAGAGATTTTTGACGGATTTTTAAGTTAAAAAGAAAACTCTTAAGAATTAGTGTAAAAGGCAAATTCGGCTGACCTTTGAATTTTCGATGTTCATAACGAAAGGATAGATGGGGATATGCCCATACAGAAAAAGGATGAGTGTGAGAAAGCAATAAACGCGCCTATAGATGTGAAGTGGGATAAATTAGAGAAAACGTCATGAGAAATGTGAAGGTTTTGAGGAAAAGTTGAAAAGTGGAAAAGAGTAGATAGGCCGCTTCCTCCATGTGGAATGTGTAGCACGTGTATATTCATGTACGCGGCATACATTAACATAGCTTTAGGAAGGCACAGCCACTTTCATAGGTGGTTAACTGGCACGCGACTCTGCGAGATCGCCAGGGAGAAGAAGAGAAGAGAAGAGGAGAAGACGAAAAGGGTTAAAGAAGTGAAGCACGCGCGATCCTTCATTTATTTCCTTTTTTTCAACTTAAGATCGAAAGCAAAGGTTGGCATCACTCGACGTACTCGAGCGTACTGTTCAAAAGAGTCGAAGAAAATACATGAGCAGGACTAGAGGGTCCGAGTACGGAGAAAGAACGAGTTTACCTCGGTGCCTCGGAAGGTTTTACTGTTATGCAACATTGCCTGCACTGTAAATGAGACCTTAACGAAAGGGATGTGGAAGGAAAGGACTTGTATTGCCAGCAGAAGAAGACGTCGAAGGCTGTTTGTAACTGAGAGAGAGAAGTACGTTTGGAGGAAAAGTCGAAACCGGAAAAGAGAAATAAGTCCGTCTTGTTCGGAGAAGGTTCGGAGAAGGTTCGGAGAAGGTTCGGAGAAGGTTCGGAGAAAGAGAACTAGAGCAGGGTGGGGAATAAAAAAAGTCTAAGTCTTGCTAATGGGAAGCCGTTAGCCCACTTGTTCGTCGTATACTAATGAGGATGAAAATGAGATGACTGCGTTTATTTTAATTTCATTCATAAGATCAGGTGCAAAGGACGCGACCGCCGTGGCGCTCCACCTGCTCAGGAATATGCTCATGCTCGTGCTCGTAACACCTCGTCAATTTGAATAGCCTGTTCTTATTGTTAGATCATCTACCTTCACCAGCATCATTTTTATGCCGATATTCTCCAATTCTGCAATATCATGTACATTTGTCAATGCTAGCCACATATCAGTAACAGATTCAGAATCATTCAATACATCTAATTTCGTATGCGCTTTAATTTTTCAATTAGGTAGGAAATCTCTCTGACATGGATCTAGCAGGCAACTTATAAAAATACAACTGTTCATTATAATAATTGACGTAAAAAAATGTAACATTGAAATTTTCGTATTATGCCGATACTCCTTAGTTGTAATATAATAAAAATAGAAAGTAACATTGGGCAATAATCGAATAATAATATTGAGTGGATACCGAAAGTAGACTAGTAGATCATTATCGTGAATCAAGCGGAAGACAATCGTTTGGCCGCGTTTCTACCTCACAGTTATTTGCAGATAGATAAGGGTTTGCTTATATATCGCTGTTCATTTACGTAACGATTGGAGCGTCGTTCGGAAGGGGTAGAGTTCTCGGTTTCCAAGGACTTGTGTGTTGTCTGGTGCAGCTTCAACGGATCATCGTCCTGCGGATGTCCCTACGACAGTTCCAGCGACAGTTCCAACGACAGTTCCAACGACAGTTCCAACGACAGTTTCAACGATAGATATGCAAATGATGGGAACAGCACACCTGGTCCAAGGCCCGTATCGGAAAGCCTTCCTACCTACGTACGATTTACGTCGTCTTCGCACTTTGTCTCGTATTGAGAGATGATCGACTCGTCACCGCTGAACGGAAGGATGAAAGAAAAAACGGTTAGGGATAAGAAGTAAAAAACTGCAGCTCACTCTAGACGGTTGATGTTTTGCTTAACAATGTGAGAGATCCTCTCGGTGGCACTTCTCTCCTTTGATCTCTCAGAGGAGGAGCAACCACCACCACCATCTCCACCACCGGCGGTCATATGAGGAACATCGACGAGTGCGAGTTTTACGTATACAGGATTGTCTTCTGCAGGGAAAGTGGGACAGGAAGGAAGGAAGGAAGGAAGGAAGGAGGAAGAGTAGTGGTGGGAGAGTTCGGTGGAAAAGGGGGTCTCCGACGTGCTCACGGTTCATCGACGTGCTTCGGCAACGGCCATCTATCTCATGGGTGTGATCTTCCTGCACCTATCTTCTACTTCCCCCCTGCATCGTTTCCAGTGCCATCCCTCCTGCCCGGCACCGGAGAGAACGGACGTAGGGGTCACAATGGTTTGCATACACTTTCCCATAGGGATGACACCGGCTGGTTATATACCTGGATCTTTAAACGCGAGGAGAAAAGGACGGATATATATATATATATATATATATATAAATATATATATATATGTACGTGCGGGCATAACATATGGAGATGTATGCAAAATCGCACGTACCTGAGGAAGGATATATCCCGTCCTTCGACCGGGGGTCACCCTTGGCGCGACCAATTGTTCCAGATCGAAAGAAGGGTTGCCTCCGCGACCCTTTGCGCGTGGTGTCAGGTCGGCCTACACCCTTGCCCGGCACCCTCGAAATTCAAATTACGCAACGACCAAGCTGCTATAAGAAGGAGCGAGAGTTCAACGAAAGGAGAGACAGCCCGGCCAGGTATATTCAAATCGGCGCATTACCTGGGTTCTTCCTATTCAAACAGCCCGATGGCAGTCCCCTACCTGATCATTGGAGACGCGTAATAAAAGCGCCAGCAGGCGGCGTACATACCACCAGCAAAGAGTCGAAGACTGTGGGAAAGCTTGAAACGGAGGCTGCTTTGCCTATCAGAGGGCCACGGTTAATCGTCCACCGCACATACTCTCTCACGATCACTATTTTCTTCCCAATGATGTTTCGCTTCGGTTTTGTTCGGTTCGGTTCGGTTCGGTTCGCTTCGATCTGCTTTACTTCAGTTCCACTCTCACTCTAACGGACTATCTATCACCGATCAGCTGACTTATCCCTTAACGACATCAACCACTGCGATTTAACTTTACTACGTTACAAGACTATGCGCTTTAAATAACGTTTATCGACAATACTCTCACGTATTCCCCTGTATGGTATGTGTGGTCAATAATATACGCTTACAATTAGCTAAAGTTGTCTTTCTTTCGTCATCAAGATGCACCATTAAATACTCCAATGTTGAGTTTCCGCAAATACCGCTATGCCGCGACATTGAATATTTCCCATCATCAACTGACATATTGGGATTTAACCTATGAAACGAACGGTAATTACATTGGTGGATTAAAGGACGAGCAAATCCATATTCTGAGAAAAGCGGAAATTCATACGACACATGGTTGGTGATTCGCTAGCTAAAGTCAAAGCTAATATGCAAATAATGAGGTCGGCTTCCGCCCGGCCAAAACTAATGAAACGAGAATAGGCTGTCTCTCCGCTTCTTCCGCATCCGTCTTTTAACCTTTCTCTTCTGACGGGCCAGACGGGCATTCGATGACTACTTTTTATCCTTCTTGTCTTTTCACCTTGCTTCTTTTGCCGCCCTCTCTTTCCTATTATCCTTTGGTTGATTTATATCTTTAGCTCCATCGTCTTCCAATCGTTTCACCGACTCGCCTTCCCTCGGTCCGCCTTGTACCAGCAAGCACAGCTACTCTCGTATCTTTTTCATTCTTCTATTCTTCTATCTCTTACGGGCGCTCTTTTTCTCTGCTTGTTTCTTTTTTTGCTCATCCTCATCGAAACGACTCTTTCGCAGCCGCTTTACCAACGGATAAATAATTCATTACGACAGCATGGTTCATGACGATTATGCTAATCTCCATGAACCTGTTAGCACCGTGCACCGTGCACCGTGCACTGTATGCCGTACACCGTACACCGTACACCGTACACCGTGCACCGTACACGCGTGCGTACGCGTTCGTACCGTGCGGTCTACTAGCAGGACGAAGAAATCGTAAGTGATTCTGCCGCACATGCACGTGTCCCTCAAAGGTCGTCGAGGATTATGCATCTTGCTCTTTTCTATCGACTGTCTCAGTTCCGATCTGGGTCAATCAAAAAATTAGGCAAGTTATAAAAAACACGGAAGTTTACAGTATATAGATTGATTCTTTAGACTATTCTGTGTTAAAAGAGTAACGGCCAATATTAATGAATAATTCAATTGAAGCAAAGTTTCCTTCACTTTTTCAAAGGAAACTTTCGACTACTACATTTTCAGCGGACATAATGTCGAATATGATGTTTCTCTTTTTTTCATTTTACTATAACCCGTAGACGATAAGTTCCAGATCGTCTTATTGTTAGTCTGATAAATATACAGAATTATCAAAAGGCATTATTTTCTTCCTTATTTAGCTTGGTAAGATGTGTGGAAAAGATAGGTAAAGATTTTCTCAATCCTTGAAAAACAGTCTATAATACCGTATATGTTCTTAAACATTCTCCCTATTTCACGAGAATAATGGTTCCGTAATAAAACGGCTATTCAGTTTGATAGCAAGGGAGAATTTGTCCATACTGTGGATAATTGATTTTTTTCCAGAAGGAAAGCGTAAGGAAGAAACAAGCCACGTGTTGGTAGAACGTCTTCGACGCAGATACACGTCCAGTGTGTCTCCTGTTCTCATCCCGCTCTCATCCCGTTCAAAGCTATACAAGTAAACCCGGAAACTACGTGAAGGAAGACTGCCAGCTGTCTCTTATCACGTTCCACCTCTACACGGAATCTCAGAGCGTTATTAGCATTGCCAGTTATCCGGGACTATCTAATAAATTGTTCGAAAGAGTGTGCAGCGTTTGTGTGCGTTTACGGTTAGAATACGTCGGGTGTACCTACGTGTTTCAACGCTCTCGCCAAGGCTGGCTCGCGTGGCTTTCGTCCGTCTTTTCACTTTTCTTTACTCCTTGGGGAATACGAATGTTACATTTGACAGATTTCACTAGGACCCACATAAATTTTCGCAATCGAGTGGAATCTCGATATTTCGAGTTAATGTGGACAGGCACCAACTCGAATTACCGGAAAATTAATAAAAACTTGAGATTCTGCTTTCAAACATGATATAATGAATATTTAAATAACATTAAGAAGAAAATTATATTTATTAACTGTCTATTTATATTTAAAAAGTAAAAAAGAAATAATTTAAGGAGAAGGATGTTACAACACATATCTGTATATCTCGTTCTAGACGTAAATATTCGCAGGGTTGTCAGGAAAAGTGCGAAACCAGCCTTAAAAAAAGTCGCGATCAGATCGAATTATCGGAACCCTACTGTACATGATTTTTCCATTGAATTAGTTTACTTAACAATGCAGCTTCAGGGATAAGTCACTTGTTAATAATATACTAAAATAACTGACATAACATATTTTTCGTCCATACTTGACTGAGACGGTTTGAAACGTTGTAGAAAATTGTTCGACTTGTATGTACAAATACGCACTGAGGGCGATTATTTGTCTTTCAAAGGCGAATATGAAATACCAACTAGTGCTTACAATTATACATAAAGTCTAATAATAACGGGAATGAGATGAATGAGATTAAAAATAATCCATTCTTAGCGTACCTGTATTAGAAATAGAGCAATACAGAGAGTAAGTTGATGTCATACGTTGCACCGGCACACAGGTCATTTCTATTTGAGGGATGCGGGTGACACTTTACGGGAACGACCTGTTCCTGTAAAACCACCAACAATCAGATCCGTCATCGATTCAATGATAAACACTCAATTCCCATTTTCCAGCTGCCACCCTAGACCAATTCCTACTGGGATAAGAGGTTGAGAAGCGCAACACGGGGACTTTGGCACCTTTACAGCTATAGCAGGTAGAAAAGGAGGAGAGAGAGAGAGAGAGAGAGAGAGAGAGAGAGAGAGAGAGAGAGAGAGAGAGAGAGAGAGAGAGAGATTGAAGGGACTGAGTGCAGTGGCGGGAGAGGGGCGAAGGGAGTATGTCACGAAGAAATAAGCAGGTAGAAAAATGTGTACTAGGAAACTTCCCTCCTTCTGGACCGCTGCACCCTGTAAATTTAATTGAATTATCAAGAAATCTAACTACTATCATCAGCATTACATCAATATTATGAGACAATAGTCGGGTGCTAGCTTCGATGAGCGATGTGCACTTCATTCGCAAAATGGCAACACGAACGCTGTAATTCTGAAAACTGATGGAAAGTTTCAACAATCAAATTAAAACTTATTTTCATTCATCCACGGAAAACGAGGTAAAATACGTTAATTAACAGAAATGTCGATTATCCAAACGTTAGCTATCCGAAAGACCAGGTATCCGAGCAATAAATGCAAAGCAATAAATGAAACTGAATATTTCTTGTAGCACATTATATGAACAACAATATGACCTTCTAGCAACGTTAATCATAAAAATTCCAAATTACATTCTACTCTTCATCGCGGGTTCTCTCACGATTCTATGGTGCTAATCATACAAATTTTATGAAACGAGTTTTAAGTTAAAAGAAGTGAAGTAACGCTCTTACATTATCTATTTGATGTTTGACATTAATGGAACTAATTTTACGTGTAACTGAAAGTGGCTTAAAATGATGATGGCTATTAAGATACCACCTTTGATTAGTATTAGTATACTCTCTACAAATTTATGTTATAGATCATTGATTGTGTTTTATATCCTGACAAAGCACTCCGTTCTCGCGTTCACTTTCTTCAAAATCAAAGGAATATTCTAGTTTGTAGAAAATGCAAACGTTTCCGTGCGAAAAGCAACTCCTTTGTATATTAATTGTGAAGGCTTATAATTGATAAAAAAGCAGGGATTTATTAGAGAGGAAATATTTTGTGTAACTCAGATAGACAAGAACATTTGCGATAGCAATGGTTAGGTCCCAAGTTCATGTATTTCTTTTATTGTACTCGAGGCAACTGGAGGCAACAGGAGGCTATGCAGCTAGTCCCGACCTGCGACAGAGGCCGGAACCGTTTAGGGAAATTTCCTTCTACTGTTATTCAAACGAGGTCCAACCGAAAAACGCGCCCATCCGTCGTCTCTAAGCTAGCCTACGTTAACATATGCATATCGATCATTCTTCGATACGTTGAATGCGTGAATAAAGAAGGCCAAAAAACCTTGAAGGAGCAAGAGAAAGCAAAAGAGAAAGAGAAAGAGAAAGAGAAAGAGAAAGAGAAAGAGAAAGAGAAAGAGAAAGAGAAAGAGAAAGAGAAAGAGAAAGAGAAAGAGAAAGAGAAAGAGAAAGAGAAAGAGAAAGAGAAAGAGAAAGAGAAAGAGAAAGAGAAAGAGAAAGAGAAAGAGAAAGAGAAAGAGAAAGAGAAAGAGAAAGAGAAAGAGAAAGAGAAAGAGAAAGAGAAAGAGAAAGAGAAAGAGAAAGAGAAAGAGAAAGAGAAAGAGAAAGAGAAAGAGAAAGAGAAAGAGAAAGAGAAAGAGAAAGAGAAAGAGAAAGAGAAAGAGAAAGAGAAAGAGAAAGAGAAAGAGAAAGAGAAAGAGAAAGAGAAAGAGAAAGAGAAAGAGAAAGAGAAAGAGAAAGAGAAAGAGAAAGAGAAAGAGAAAGAGAAAGAGAAAGAGAAAGAGAAAGAGAAAGAGAAAGAGAAAGAGAAAGAGAAAGAGAAAGAGAAAGAGAAAGAATCTTTTAACCGTATTTTACTAACACAACCGTTTCCTCAAACAGACGTCGTCGTCTCAGTCGTTGAAATATAAGTTACATGTATTAATTGGAGAATATCGATTAATATAAATTATTATGTAATGTTTATATCATGAAAATTGAAAGCCTTGTAATGTTAGAAAGAAAACGGGAGTAATCTTAAGACTTTCCCTTTCGTTCTAACTTGTAGCATACACGTTATTTCAATGCCGTGTACAGCTGTACGAGCATGCATAGTACTATATAATATAGATATATGTATATATGAAAACGAGTGAAAATTATGCGGTATACCTTGCGAGAATATTGAAAATAGGCGAACTTTGCGCGCGACAATAAGGTGTTGATGCAAGTTTGTTGAGCAACACACCTTCATATATAGCTTATTGGATCTAAATGTGGTAAATTCGTTAGCGAGCGACGTAGGAGGGGCGTTAAACGAGCGCTATTCATCGGCGTTCGTTCGGTCGCGTGTAAACACTGGGGTAGAGGATACAGTAGCCGCAGAGCCCCAGTTATGTGCACGAATCTATCCAATTGAACGAGACGCGCATATAGGAAAGCCAGTTGTGTGCGTATTTCACTCGGCAGGAAGCTCCAGTTCTGTTAGCTCGTGGCCGAAAGCGTATACCAGAGAGCCAGAATCCAGAATCCAGAACCGCTCCGTGCTATTTGTCTTTGTGTTTGACAAGTAAATTACAATAATTGAATAGGCCCCTAATTCCACACAGTTCCTCAATGTCGCGTCGCATCGCCTCTCGTCTCTCTTTCTTTTTGCCCATAACTTCGAATTTGCTCTCCCCCGCAAGCTTCTCTTTTCTTATATACAGGGAATAATATCCAGTCTGCACCCAATCGGCACCAACCATTCTTATTGCCCATAAAAATCTACTGTTATTTCCATAGCACAGATGTTATGTACCTGACAATTAATTTTATGGAATTATTATTTTGATTACGCCTGCAAAAAAGCATTCTATGGAATACACACAGCCATACAGAGTGAAAAGTACTAATTAAGAAATTGTACTCTACATATTACAGTGATCACAGTGACAATGATTGATTAAATGAGACAATGGGACAATGATTGGTAGGGAAATTGCAAAGGGAGAGAGAAAAAAGAAGAGAGAATTTGATGGAAATTGTGCCGAACCAGTTACGTTATACACGATATTCGAGGTTTGAGTGATTTCTTTACTTACCGAACAACTTGCAGAAAATTTAAGTAGTCATTGTCGTCACATCGAACGTCGACTCTTTCGTCTCGGCACTCTGTTAGCAAAAATTTTGGCATCGGCATCGGCATCGCCATCGGCATCGCCATCGGCATCGCCATCGCCATCAGCATGGGTCTCCTAGACGACTCGACCGACCAATGGAATCCGCGACTGGTTGCTCCTCAGTTGTGTGTTCGGGATCAACGACTGTGTACGTCTTTTGAATCAAGGTCGACTCAACTTACCTTGGACATTTCCAACTTTGACACCATGACATTTTTTAATCCGTTTCTCGCAATTTTCTATTATTCGTAGTAAATAATGACAAACAATGCTTATCGCATGATTTACTCACAATCCGCACTACAAATTCTCTTAATGATTTTGTTGTAATCGACTGACATTTATAAATAAAGAAATTTACTGGTTATATGTTTGACATTCTTAAAACGTTATCAATTTAGCAAATCCTTCTAGTTAGATGAGATCCTTTTGTAACATCTGCATTGTTTTTCGGTTGTTGCGAGCACAGTGGCATACGCATGTACAACTAGGATGATAGCGTGGGTGACTCGAAAACGTGCAAGGCACCGAGTGAATAGCGGCGAAGAATGCTCGTGGCCAGAGGCGAAAGACGAGGGAGGAGAAAAAAGGAAGTTCTGGCGACTAGCGACTCGCGATTGTAAAGAACAGTGAAAAAAGGATCATGCGAATATGAAGAAAAAAGGGACATCGAGGAAAGAAAGATACAGATAAAAGACAAGAGTGAAAGAGGCGAAAGCGGTAGTAGAGTGTGTTGGGCTGAGTAGATGGAATAACGGGTTGCAGGAGAAGAAAGACAGACAACCAGACAGGTAGACGTTGCCGAAGAAAGGAATAACGCCGAACTAAAGGTTCTACGGAGTTCTTGAATGATGCTCAGTAGGACAGTCGAAGATATGCACAGATATTTTATTACTGTGAGAGGAGAAATGTCGAAAAGTCGAAAAGTCGAAAAGGTAAAAATGCATGAATGGCATATGATATAACGTAAAAAGGAGGACGAAGGCGAGCAAGACGGCGAGAAGTAGTAGTATATCGTCTGCGGTTGCGTCTGAAGAAAACCAGTTGTGCGGACGGTCGGCTGACTCTGCTCGGAGGGCGAGGAGGACCGAGACTTTAGGCACGCGTGGGCCGTGCCGTTGGACACTCATCTCGCCACGCAATTCTAAGAATTTCCTCCCGAAATACTAACATCATTGCCATGCAATTCGGTGCAGTTCCAGCAAGACTCACTCTGGATGCATATAATTGACGAGCAGCTTAGCCCACGATTGACCACTCTCAACCAGTCTAATGTTACTTCAACTCGCAGCAACATGTCAAATTCCATCAAACATCTGTGAAGTTTACTATATTCTTCTTCGGCTTTGTCTAAAGTAAAAAAAACTTACGAAAATATTAGCCCGAATTGTCACATTATATTTTTTCGCCAGCCAATAGCACACTGGGATCGTATAAGCCTTATAAATATTGTCCAAATAAAATCGTAATCTGTGAATATATTCAAACATTTCGACGTTGAGCTTTAAATGTTAATTATGTCCTCTACATTGTCTACTTTGCTCCTGCCTTGCAGGAGCAAAAATAATTGTGCATAATCTTGAGCATTAGATAGAGCAAACGTTTCAGTAGAATTTCTGATATTCCTATCCTCAGGGCACGTAGACCCTGCTGATTTATCTTCATCTCCTCATTATTTAACTACCACATGTATCTACAAGTAATAGGTACATAATTACCGATCCTTGCTTTATATAAGAGACAACGGTATGCCAGAGGAAAGAGGCATTGACATATAGGAGGTCCGAATATGTGAAATAATTCAAGAAATAAACAGAGTTCTAGAAAGTTAATTCGAAATTGAAGAAAAAACACGATGAATGATCTATTGAAGCGAAAATGGTGTAGTAAGGATAGACCGACATTCGTACATAGCAGAGTAGAGTAGGTTAGAGTGGTATTATGCGCGGGTGGTAAAGTTAAGACGATTGGAAAGACAAAGTTGGAAAGCACAAAGCCGCAGGCACTGCGGGGGTTGATGAATGAGGAGCGGTGATCCGCGACCATGCTAAAGTTATCTGGGTAATCTGAGTAGTCAAGTCCCCACTGTCTTACAGCAAGTTTTATTACGGCGTACCTACTCGGCAAGGGCGAGGTCAGCGCGATAGAGCGACGAACAGGCTGTACTTTGCAGCGTTGGACCCTGGAAAGGAGACTGGGTCAGCTTGGTTGCATCAGAGATAGAAGCCGCGGGCCACTGCCTGTAACTGGACTCAAGCCTAAAGAGGGACTTACCGGTCTTCAAGACCTCAGTCCTTGACCCACTATTCAGCACCTACTACGCCTAACCCGCCAGATTTTCATAATCTACACCATGAAAATCAATTACCTTCTGCCGTACAACTATGAAGAAAAATTGTCTCAACCCAATTGCGTGATTAACATTTTTCATTTTTCATTTTTTCACTTTTTTTACCATAGACGCATTCCAATTGTTAGAATTTAGAAATAGAAAATTTTTCCCAATTCCTACGACTATCGTACTACAAGTATGCACCAATTTCATATATCTTTAGTAACATGAATTTCTAAATAACATAAATCGTTTAGTCGAATAATCAAAGTTTACCGCAAGAAATTTGGATGAAATTAGACATAACAAATAAAAGTATTTGTTAGCAACTGTGCGATTTATCGGTATGAGATTATTCATTCTTTCACTCTTTGCGACAGATCACGTAATTTATTATTTTTTCTACAATAATGGAACTTTGATCACCGGAAGCTGATAGTAGAGCGACATCTAGTAATTGGTAAAGAATAACCCACGAGCAGGAAAGATCGGTAACACGAGGGGAGATGGCAAAAAAAGGGTTAGGGGACTTTGAAAAACGCGGCATCCCTAGATATATGTATACCTGGCTGCCGTATATAGACTGCGTATATCAGTTCTTACGAACTCCAAAGGTAACTGGAGGCTTGTCATACTAGCATTGGGACTCCCTCTGTAAAAAAAAGCCTCCTGTCTCATATGCTGGTTCATATGCTATTACCACCGGGCCTCAACTCCTTTTGAAGCAATTTACACAGCGTATGCATGCGTTGTGTAGTATGTATTAGTCGAAGTTCACGTTAGAATTGAGAATAGAGAGAGAGAGAGAGAGGATCGAAATTGGCAGTCACAATGGTACATGACAAATTTTATAATGTTTCAGAGGTAATCACTCTGAATATTGAAGCCCATTTCTCCGTGAGAGGTGAGTATGGACCTTATCGAAGTACCATCGTGAACTCTCTAGACGTTCGAGCAGACGACTTTTGGAAAGGTTAGACAGTCGTTTTCGCTGGCCGTTGCATCCACGCACTGGTCGTACCATGCACCGCTTCCATCTCTCTTACCCTCTATATATTCACTTTTAGATTTTCCAGCTGATTATAAGCCCTCTTTGACCTGATGTCCGTCTTAAGGGTTGACAGTCTTATTCGTGTATCATTTGCCGAGCACGTGCTTACGATATATGAGCAGTTATTTTTTAAAGTGGTACAACTCCAATTTTGAATAAAAATGAGTTAATGCCAGTTTTAGTTATACACAGATGAAAGCTGATTATATAGCTGATGAGCAGATGAATTGACTAAATAACTAATATCTCGCACTTAAAATTTATGTACAATGTGTAGCCATATTAATTAAATTAAATTTGAATTTGTGTATTTAATACTGTGTGACTATTGTGTGACTCTTCAAAATATATGAAAAACTGGAATTTGGATCTCATTGACCTCATGCGTGCCTATCCTTGATATATAATATCCTCATAATGCAGTCAAAGAAAGTTTAACAGCAAAATATTATTGCCAGAATGTATTTTTTTTAAGTGTATAACTGTATAAGTATTTATAAGTTTACTCATCGTATTTATATTGAAATTGTCGAAGCAGCGCTAAAAACGAAAGACCACCTACATATATACTGCGCAGGACTATTATAACGTAATAAAGAGTTGCCGAGAAGGAAATAACTACTTCCCTTTATATGAAATGAAACGAGACGATTTTCATTCAACGAGATCCCTAGCAGTGGCAATACGAAACAGAAAAAAAAGATGAGGACAGGGAAATTATAAATTGGCTGAAGATATACTGGATGAGGTTTAATCTTTATGGTATGGGTACCCGGGTGCTATATAATTAGTACTATATAAGTACTGTACCAGTACTGTATAATTACAGGGATGATTAGATGAACAAAAACCAATGCCCAAGCAATAATAATTATTTATTTAAACGCATTCTTTACATTTGGTAATTGTTACCGCATGCTCGTGCCAAACAGGCTATTTGCACGCGGTACGACATATTTGGCTTTTTCTGCGTTTTTTTATCGATGCTCTAATACAAATGACAAGAGCCACTAATCATTTTTCTTCCTATGTTATCCAGTTTCTGTTCTCAAGTTCCAGATCGAATGTCTATAATGTTCATTGCTTGCCAAGAACACTCTCAATAGCAAACTTCGTAGAAAATTGTTTCATGAATTGCGAATTTTTTGACCGATCATCAATAATTGGTAAAGCAAGCTCTTCAGTGAGTTCCCTTAAGAACATCCTTAGTTGATTGCTTCCTCTTGACAGCATTTTAGTACTTTCATGTACATATGCGATATTAATAATATTAAAAAAATAACGTGAGTGGTCAGCTATTTGTACATCGATGAGTTATGTATCTGTGTAATATTTGATCCATACTGTCAGTTCCACTCTTGTATTTATTGTAATAAAGTATCACTTTTGGTTTCTTCTTTGCGTCATTTGATATTGCCATACGTGTGTGCATTGTGCTGAGTACTAAGTTGCTTAATTTTTTTTTGGCACATAACAGTAAAGAATAACTTTTTCGTCGACTCCGAATATAGTTGGCTTATTCTTCTGTTGTTCTGGAAGGAGCCATTGCTTTTGAAACGTAGGATTTGTTTTTCTTCAAAATATCAATAATCGTTAACTTCGAAGGAAGCAGATGAAATTACTTAGGATTCCGTATCTCCGAAGAGAAGAGGGCAAGGCTCGGACATAACAGAAAAATCGTCCAATATGGTCTTTAAAATTCTATGCTTCGTACACGTAGTACAGAGTACAGTACAGTTTCAAAGAATCTTCCAACTTACAATGTTTGTTTATATATTTTGGAAACAAGTTTCAAGCTTTCTTCCAGGTAACAATCAATATGTATAAATTTGTAAGATTAACATTTACCCGTTATAAAATGCGTTTATTATACGAATTCTGAAAGTGGGCATCCCGGTAGCCCGGGTATTCAACGATGTTACATATTTCAGCAATTGACATAAGAATTAAAAGAGATGAACCTTATACATTTTTTACAAAACATCTATGGAAAAAAATGCGCAATTTAAAGTTCCGGATTTATTTGGAAAACGAGGAAGACCAAGAAATTTTAACAAAATAACTTTGTTACCATTGTCATTTTGTTGCATATGACGATATGATGGCTTTTCATATAAATTGTTTTGTAATATAACTGAAAACATTTCTTAATAAAATCAATTTTACGTTCACTTGCATGTCTTCACTTTAATTATTATTTTTTTATATTAAAAAGGTACATTTCGCAGAAGGCAACTTTAATTAAAATATACATTTAAAATTGGTATTGTTCATGTTTTTCATAATTTGTTATTATTGAAACGTCGTATAAGTCCAATTGTAGCTAAAAAACCTATCATTTTGTTTAAGAATTTTAGTTATTATAATGACATAATAATATTTAACGAGTTTATATTTTTCAAAACATTACCCCTGTTTATTAACCTTTGGCAATATTTTCAACCAATTATGTAAAAACCACTTTGAAAAATGACGGTTCATGTAATTGGAAAGTCATTTCAGTCTTTACCGTTTCTTATCTTGATTCATATGAAAGTTTTTATAATTATTTTACCGATTGTTGGTCATGTGTCTTAATGTTATTCCCTCAATATAATCCTTGTTTTTGCCACTGTAACGTTTATTGACATGCGATTTCTTTGGAGATTAAAAAGGTGCCTCATATAGCCGAACTTTCAAGGCGGATCGATTTACTTCCCTGGAAATTTAAGAATGAGAATTTCAACAAGTATGAATTTTCACTAAGAGGGCCATCTTCGGTAAATTTCCAGAAGGAATGAATTACGTAATACAGGATAGCTGAACCGCGGTGGACGAGGTCGAAAGCGCGCGATTGCAGCGTCAAATTTACATAACCACAAAATGCGGACACGTTGTCGCGTGTCGGATCGCATCCTCGCGGTCGATGTCGTCCGACCTTGTCTTTCGATGATGTCAGAACCAAAAAGCCGCAAAGAAAATTCGGCTGAAACGTTGCGCGCCTTCACTCTTTTCCTTTTACGCCTTCTTCTCCTTCCGTCAGCTTTAATCTGTTAGTCCTTAAACGGTGACGAAACGGTGACGAAACGGTGACGTTTTCGTTAACAGCGTTCATTTTATTTCTTGACATTTCAATTAAACAACCAATGAAAAATAATGCTTTATAGTTGATATGCAGTTAAAAAGAGTGACCGTTAGAATGTTATAGAGTTCGTTCTATTAATAAACGCGTGGATAAACTACTCATCATGATAAAGAAGCATATCGAAAATCGCAAGGTTTTATCGTAGCAATTTTCTTATTATATCGGGTAATTTTGTCCTTTCGAACTTTGCCTGTACTTATTGTTAGAAAAACAACGAAGATATTTCCGATATCAGCAAGAGGTGACTCGGCCTTTGGTAAAAGAAAAGTTGACATATCGAGAAGCACTTGTCGTCGCAATACTCCGTAATTGTTGGACCATGAAGAACTCATAGAAAGAGATAAGAATTTTCATTTATTTGCTTTAGTTACTTTGTCATTGGAAATTCCAGACAATCGGCACGGCATTATATATGGATAAGACAGCAATATGCGTCTGACGAACTATTCAACATAATGTTGTATAGGGTGCAAAAGACTGATGGAAATAACACAAGTCGCTGGCTTAACGGCGAAAAATAATTGCTTGATTACTATCTACGTGACTGTCGATGAACTCTCGCGAAGGAGTAAACGGAGAAGGGTTAGCAAGGAACGGCATGTAGAGCCGAGAGGACAGTTGCCATGAATATATGTATATGTACATGTAGGTGGATACGTAGGTGTAGAGTACAGTCCTCGACACGCCATTCACCGGACTCCTATGAATGAACCAGGAGCGTGCAGTACCCACCGTTCATTATTTCCCCTCTAATACACAGCCGATTCTGATAATGCATAGAAATCGATGAAATAAGGAAAGTTCCAAATAAGACGTCGAAAGACTGAACGAGATAATCCCTAATCTTCATGTTAACACTACACGCGAGTATAATCATGCAACTTATCGACTTACCATCGAATAATTATATTGATTATATACATACATGTCCTACATGTACTATAGCTATATGCGTAAACCAAGACGATTGAGGCGTAAAAAGCTGTATACACATTTGCACGCGTATGTCTGCACGTATGTTCGCATATGTGTGAAATATGTACTAAGTAAGTGCAGAATAAAGTGTTGGTGCTGGCGCGAGGATCGGTTAATCATCATATAAATACTTACGAACGTGCATATCTTCATATTTCACGCAAATTTCTTCTTTAAAAGATCGCCTCATTGACTGTGCGGTTAATTTGTCGGTCGATAGTAGTCGGTATTGTCGGGCTAAGGCCGTTCCGTGAATTCTAATGAAGGCGGTGCAACAACCAACATATTCGATAAGTTTTCGCAAGATTTTTAATGGCATTAAGCTAAAATTTACTTTTAATGAATGCTGATTTACATTGTAATACGAATAACTTCATGTTCATGAGTAATATTGAGGATTCTAATTGTTCAAATTGCACGTTATTTTCAAATAGAGAGGTAATCATTTTAGAGAAGTATAAAGAGGGGGCTTTAATAATTTTATGACGATTATCATAATAGTTAACGAGTGTTGCTCGATAAACATGGAGCTTTTCCTTTCGTCCTTGCGAATTTCACTGTGTTGTTTACTTAACATCTAACCAACACTTTTTATTACAATTATTTTTGATTAAACTGTTGTATGCGCCATATCGCTCTATAAATCTACATTTCTGATCAACTACGATAAACCTCAAGGTAATAGTAATTTAATAGGACTTGTCGCAATGATTGCAATTAAAATCTTGGATAATTTCATTCAGAGACTGTCTCGTATCCTTTTTATAAGCAGGCACCTGTCGATACTTTCATATCTCTTTATTTCCTTTATGAATACTGCGAATAATACCTGTGGGAAATGGTTCTTGATGTTACCAACTGCTCGAGTAAACCGTAGTACATTAAAGACAGTAATAAGTGGAAAGTCCTTTTTGAATAATCCTTAGAAGAGTCCGGTTCTTGGAAAGCTTATTTTACCGGACAACAAACTCTCTCTCTGGCTGCATTCTGTCTTTTGAAACCGATGTATCATCAATGTATCATATTGATATGTTACTGGCATTTTTCGATATCGCGTTTTGTCAAATTTTTGTGGATTGATATTAACTGGTTTTGTGGAAGCACGAGGCACAAGGCACAAGGCACAAGGCACAAGGCACGAGGCACGAGGCATGAGGCACGAGGCACGAGGCACCCACTCCCGCAGCGAGCCGAGCTTAACACCCAGAGCTACAGAACTACAGAGCCACGTTGCCAGCTGAACTCTCTCTCTCTCTCTCTCTCTCTCTCCCCTCTCTGTCTTTCTCTCTTTGGGCCCGACAAGAGGAATGCTGTGTGTTAAAATGCCTCTCCCGCGATTCCGTGGGTGTGTGGATGTGTGCGTGAGTGCGTTGTGAAGGGAAACGCGTGTGCGTTGGTGAGTGGGCTGCGTAAAACGCGCGTTTCTGCTCTTCTCGTGCCTCAGGCCTAGCATCACCTGTCTTCCCCCTTCCCCCGTTATAGGGCCCTAACGTTCGGGCCACTGCCTCGTCTCGGATTTCTCTTTCTCTTTTTTCCTTCTTCCTTAGCCCCTATCTCTTTTTCTCCATTTCTCCGAAATTTTCTATCTATTTTCTAAAAATCTGCTCCTATTATTTCACGGGTAGAGCTTTTCTTATTTCTTCATTTCTTAATTCGCAATAAACGTGCTTATGTTTCTTCTGCTCTTGCAATGTAATACCTTGACCTCAATGTGACCTTACAAGTACATTATCTAGAAATGTCCCTCATGGAATGTCAAACTATTACAATCTTATAAATGGCAATTTCGTTAGTCCGATCAAAGTTATTTAACAAATATTATGAAATTTATGTAAAATTGACATCGTTTTGATTCTCTTAATATTACCATAATCGATTTAATAAGCGATGCATGAAAAGCTTATTAAAGTTGATACAAACCTGTCGGAAAGAAATAATGTATCGGAAGGGCTTGTTCATGTACCATATCGTATCAGAGATGAAATTGGAGGTTGATCCGCAACGTATGTTCTGTGAAACCGCAAAACGAAGGATAGCCAATTCTTTATTAGTGCCAGGCGCGTGCTTGCACTTATTTCGCTTGCGGTTTTGTGGTGTGAAACGTTATCGTTTGTCATATTTCCGGCAATCATCAAAACGTCAATTACACGAAGCCCACAAGACTGCGCCCCCAAATTTATTTCTAACAGTTCGAAATACCTCTATCGGTAGACCGTCGACAGATCTGATGCTTTATGTGATTAATTATTGGAAATCTTACTTAATATTAAATCGTCGATAGGCTAGCACCATTAATGACCATTAATTGCTTTGGTCTAATTGTAAGTTGCAGATTGTTCTTGTCTTTGCTGAATCGTGCCTTTCGTCACGTAGTGTTTCAAGCGAAAATGGAAGACAGATGAATATTATGATAATAGATGTTCTCCAGGTCGAGCAAGTAGGGAGCACAGGCCTCTGTTCGGCCCACCGCTCGGCCCTTCGTCCGTCTCAAGCAAGCTAATTGTAAGAACTAAACATGCCCCGCGGGATCTTGGAGAGCACCAGACGCCGGCATTTTTACCCTTGACCGATGTCCGATTCCCTTGACTAACATCTACGTCTACGTCTACGTCTACGTCTACGTCTACGTTTACGTCTACGTTTACGTCTACGTTTACGTCTACGTTTACGTCTACGTTTACGTCGTCGTAGCTCCAAGGCACTACGATTAGCCTTCGATTTTCCACATCATCCAGAAACTACGTGCTTAATGTACTTATTATAACGTGATGAATCTTATCATTTATCCTACGTTTGAGGGATCTTTTTTTATCCTGCTTATGCACTTGACTACGACATATTCAACACTACGGGCAAAAAATCACTAAATAAACGCGATGAAAATTGATCAAATTTTATAACATTATTATGATTGGTGGGTCGCATCTGGTCATTTTGTTTTCCAAATTTATGGCTAAATAAATTTGGTGTGTTGGCCGATCGTGAAAAAGGTAATAAACAGGGGAAATAAAGGATTAGTCGATGTTAAGGTATCGCTATCGCAAATAGCGGTTTCGAGTTATTCAGGGCGAGGGCGTGGGTGAGGGTGAGGGTGAGGGTGAGGGTGAGGGTGAGGGTGATTCACGTCCGATGTGGACCCTCCGCACGGACCTTTGCATTGTCTTGCGAGAATCGGTTCATTCCTCCTTATCTCCTCTTATTCTCTTCTTCTTTCTCCTCTCATCGTGTTCTCCGTGGTTCGTCGGCCAAGGCTAAGCTTTGAGCTCCCGCATTCTGCGTAGCGTCACTTTATAATATTTACAGCCGTTCGGCAAATTCCTTCCGCGTCGTTTTATCTTGGCGAGTGGACGCTGGAGGAGCGCGATTCGAAGGGTAGGAACGGACGAAAGTACGCATGGTGGTTCGGGGGTGAGCGGGCTGCCACTTCCTCTCAACCACGACGGACCCACTGGACCCCAGTCAGACTGTCTTTCCCCTATTTTTTTCTTCTCTCGATCAGCGCGTGACGCGAGCGAAAAGGACAGACGAGGGGAACGTTTAAGTTAAAAAGAACCCCTAAAGGGTGAATAGAAAGAAGAGGAAAGAAAATGGAGAGCACATATATCGTGCGAGGGGCCTCCTAAGAGAAAAGGGAGTGCGTTGTCTATTTGTTCGAAAGCAACCTCTCCTCTGCTGGGCTTCTAGACCGCGGCCTCTTATAAGGCCCAAAGTAAGAGAAAAAAGGAGAGTGAGAGTGGAAGAGTGAAAGAGAGGGGGGGATGGATGGCGAAGACATGAAAGGCAAAAGCCGAAAGTTTGTCGTTGATCTAGTGCTTCACCGCTCGCTTAACTGGAGCCTGATACTCTCAGATAAGGGACCCATGGACCCATCGACCCATCGACCCATCGACCCATCGACCCATCGACCCATCGACGTTTCGAGCAGGCAGACCCCCCTAATCTATTATGTACGGCAACCTCCGCGCACCACTTTTTATCGGAGCTCTATCCACTGTATTTTCTGCTCCGTCCTTGCTTTCAGCCATTTTTCGAGCAATCGAGCAAATCGTTAGAGTTTTCGTCAAGCCCAACAGCGACGATTAAGCTTATTCTTCCACGTCCACTTTCACTTTAACAGAAAACCTCGAAATCTCCAGTATTTACATGAAATTCATGTTTGCAAGGCAAAAGTAAGGAAATATCGCTAATCACGGATATTATATAATAGTAAGTGAAATATGCTACTTAAGTGAAACGTAAAAAAGGTGCCGCATGGAGAAGGCTTTCTTCACTGACGTCCTGCCCTCCTCACGCCGATCGTTAGACAAGCGGTAAGTGAGAAATCGTTATGCCAAATTTGTTATGTTATGCACTTTGTATCCTTATCATGTATATGCCTATAGCCATACAACGTAGTTTTTTGATAGATTAAGAAGCAGAGTTTGGAAAGAAGAAAGCAATTATTGGGGAAAGTATTATTTAGAAGAAATCAAAAGTATATTTACCAATTGAACCATTTGTACATTGTTGAAAGGGATTACTCGATCTAGCATTTATAGAATTCTAATTGCAGCTGCAATACATATCTCTTTGTTGATATTTTTATTTATGTATTGTACACTGCGATGAAATATATGCAAGTAAAGGACCGGAGGTAATTAGAAAAAGAAGGCGGAATGTCGTAAAAGAAATTGAAAGGTGCGTGGAAAAATATGTAGCTGGCTTTTTATCACGTGGTATCCGGTAATGTACTTATTAGGCGGATTAAGCGTAACGTAGAGTGGTAGATGGAGAGCGGTACGACGAGTTTGGCGGATGGGTAGCTCGCGCGTTGCGCGTTGCGCGTTGCGCCGTTTAGGAAGTGGCTGGCGTGGAAGTGGCCGTGGAGAGTCGCGTGCAGGCTCAATTTACGCCGTGCCATTTGAATACACTGTTCTTTTACATACGGACACTGTACCTTGTATGAAACCAATCTCGCGGCACGATCGTTACATCTCCGAGGATTTGCGTTACAGCTGTAAGTGCAGAGTGTTGCCCTATCGATAGTTTTGCCCTATCACGGCTACTTATGTTACTACATTTACCTACATATAATATATAGATATACCACTTATGCGTATTATATACCAAGTGCAGAGTAAACAAATGTACAAAATAAACGCAAAGTGCGCAAAGTATGTAATAACTTTAATGGCAATCATAAGCAGCTTCTTCTGACGTATAAGAATGAGAAAATTTGGAAAGTTCTGAAAGTTCTGAAAAAGCAGTGAAGGGTGGGGGTAGCACGTTTCTGTGGTCCCGTTTTGGTGCTGTTCTCGCGCAGTTCTAGCGCTAGCCTTTTAAAAGCTAGCAGCTAATAGCGATAAAGAAGGATCATGTTGCAATGTTCTTCCTCAAGGTTTTCGCGTGGCTATAGAAGCGTCCCGTAGGCGTCGAGCGTTAAACGCATTCCATCTTAGAGGTTACGGGTTGCGAAAGCGCAGCGCGTGTCTCGTTAGCCGCGATTTGCACGTCCTTGCCTCAAGTTCACTCCACTCTCTTTCAAGCCGTTGTTTTCCTTGTGAAATGCCGTCAAAATAATGGCCAGATTCACAGTTCATAAATGAGCCAAGACTAATTAACCTGAGCTGTGGCCGCTGTGGCCGCTGTGGCCGCTGTGGGTGAAGGATGCCGCTTCAAAGGAACGTGTAATATGTCTATCTACAATATAATAATTCGACAGAATTTTCAGCAATCATCAACTTGTACATAGTATTGTCAATTTCCTTCTTCAATTGCAATTCTCACTGCGGTCTTATAACTTGCATCATTTTTTTTGCAAATTCTTTTAACTGGTTAATCTGCTTGCGTAACGTATCAAGTTTTTTCATCAGGTGCAGAGGCAGGCACGCACACACGCGTGTACGCACATACGTATCCATATACATAGGTACTTGCTAGAATTTCGAGAAATGCGTCGAGTTTGAATCAGTCGATTGGACAGACTTGTGAAACGTCACTGTTCGTGCTAGAAACAAAAGAAGCTAGTAGGGTAGTGTTGATGGCGGAAGAAGATCGTCGCTGAGAAGCGTATGTAAGTGTTTTTAACGGCTCCTCTACTCTTGATGGCTCAACGGCCGCAGAACGCAGACTTTTTCGGCCGAAGGAGGTCAGAAACGAGGTACAAGGAGAGAGGTAGAGATTCGGGGGAAAGTTCAATTTATGGTCCTGTCTAGGAAGAGCTCAGCTCGTTTCTAAATTTACCCATGTCGCGATGATCCTTATTAACATGAACTAAAGGTCGTAGTTCGCACGCACTCCGTTACGATATTTATGTACATGTACCTCAAATAATTGATAACCTTTTTCTAATATCCCTTATTTTCTTCTTTATTATGTCTTTCCTTATATCCATGTCCTCTGTGGCTCAGCAAGGAGAGCTTTATGCTTACGATTTTAGTAAGTACGATATATTCAATTATTACCTTCATTTATCGGCATCTACGTATCTGCATATAAATATATTGTACGTGCATGCACGTAGATCGATCCTTTTATAATTATTCATTAATTCTTTAATTCAGGAGCTAAGTTTATACAATATATAGTGGGTAATAATTATCGGAAAATTAAGACTTTAATAGGAAACATGCATAGGCAAATTTTTTTCTACATATTTTTACGTACTATCTTACATACCTTCGCTCTGAACAGGCAGAAGACCAATTAACGGAAAACAGAAAGACTGCGACTATCCGAAATGAAAAAAATCAAGAGGATGTTTAACATGTTAAAAGCAACGTCATATGCCAAGGACTGTACAATATAATAGAAGGATCGAGTTAGACCCGTTGTACGTGATCCAAGACGCACAATACAGCTGTATCATGTAAAATTTATGTCACTTGTAAACATGTCTGGACTTTCCGGACAAGGGCATATTAAATCAAAATAATTGCGCTGGACGTGCATGGTTATCTGCATGTATGTATGTATATCTACAGATGAAACAGTGCGCACCGACTCCTTGAATGAGATTTGAAAATTTATACCGCCGTATGATTGTGTCTCACCACCATAAGACATTGTATCATTTATTCTAGTCGGTGATTCATTCGGTAGACGTACATTCGGAGTGCACTTCCTTCTCCCTCAGAATGTCGATAACTTTCAAGGGTTAGTGCAATTCGTAATAGTCAATTATTACAAGGACTGTTCAGAATATGAGAATGTTATTTTAACATTGTAATTACAAGTGTTTAATCATGATTTCTCAGTCTTTTTCGCTGAATCGAAACATATGTGCATTAAACGCCGTCGTATTTGCACGATTTATGATATGACTGATATACATATTACAAAATATCCGTTTCTCTGCATATTTCTCTGCAGCTTTGCTATATGGCGACACGTTCATTCGAAGCTAATCAAACGACTTGGATTTATATTGCGTAACTGCGACGTGACGAAAGCGAGGCAAGATTACAAGTCTAGTAGTTTATATATAAAAGAGTCCTTCCTGTCCCCCCTTTCCACCCTCCTATAATTTATATTATTATTATTATTATTATTATTATTATTATTATTATTATCATTATCATTATTATCATTATCATTATCATTATTATCATTATTATCATTATCATTATCATTATCATTATCATTATCATTATCATTATTAACATACTTTCTACGCATGTACGAGTTTCTTTTTGTATTAGGTAGTTGGTTGCTCTTAGGGGGCTTGTCTCAGAGTAAAATAAATGATTTTACTCCCTCTCCCTAGCTACCGAGCTACTTTTCTTCAGTTGAGACTTTCATTCGTCGCAAGTGCTTAACCGCGTAATAGGCTTCCGATCGATGATAGAAGCTTCCTCGCGGATCCTGCTTGTTGATAACGATCCACTTTACTCTCGCGAGTCGGCCCGTATAATGACATCCCCAGCCATATAATACTAGTTTAAATGACCTACTGCATAATATTTCCTGACAATCACTATCACGTAATATCTTCAAATCTATTAAATATATACAGTGACTCACGAAAGTATTCCAACACCTGTTTTTTCGGAATTACTTTTTAAAAAATGAACATATCGATGTGAAATTTCAACTTCAACTAGCCCAAACAATTTACTTCTTTACGTGTTTCAGCGATTTTCAGAATATTCGAATATTGTACATTTTAGAACTTTTTTTATAGGCCCTGTCTTGAAAAAGCAAGATATACATTTCGTATAGTACATCACCTTATATATATCCTGTAAATTTCATTCAATTCGGAGAACGCGCTGAGAAGTTATGATTTTTCAAAGTTGCCTATTTTCATGCAGTTTTAGCAGAATTGTTATGTTTTGGACCAAAATAAGCAACTTTGAAAAATCATAACTTCACCGCGCGTTCTCCTAATTGAATGAAATTTACAGGATATACATACAATTACAAAACTGCAATGAATTTTTTAGAGTGCACTTTTTTCCAATCTTTTTTATAGCGCCTATTACAAAAACTTGAAATATTCATTTTGTAGAGCACATTGTGTTATGCATGCCCTGAAAATCTCATTAAATTTGATCAACGCACTGAGGAGCTACAGCTTTTTAAAGCCGGTAATTTTGCTTGAAATAATATATCACAATTTTCGTAAAATTAAGCGAAAATAAGCCACTTTGAGAAGCTGTAGCTTTATGTGAATTTATGATATAAAGAAATAGTGTATCGGAATTTTCATTTAATGTTTTTCACTAGTTGTAAATGGATAAAGCGTAGAAAATTTGGCGCAGCTTTGCCATGGAAAAGAACCGAGCGATTTGTATGACACGGGCAATCGGCTTGCGCCATCGGAGAAGGACTCACTTGTAGTATGGCATAGTACGCATGTAAATGCGTGTCATCGACGACACAGCCAAGGTTAAGTCTAAGGCCGCGCACGCCAGCCGATTTACGCGTTTCCTATTTGGCAAACTCACCGCGATTCAACTGTGCCTTCCCATCGAAATATCCCTACTCCCTCGACGTCCAACCATAATTATCATAATTACGACCGAATTACGAATAATAATAATAGTTATTCAGTCATGTTTATCATAATCGTCCGCTACAACTTGGAAAAACTAACAGTATCGGTTACTTCGTTTCATCTATCTCGTCATCTTTCACACTTTATTTGACATAAGGCCCATAAAAGTAGTCAACTTATACTTTTCTTTAGTACTTTGGAAAATATTTTCATTTGTTTTCTAAAGAATCATAAATGAAAATATGAAATTTAACGCAAGATTACGTTGCATTGTTGTTGAACAATGACCGAGAAAACAGTAGGGATTGTAAACTTTAGTAGTCGCATATCGTACTGAATTTCGAAAGTAGCAACGATTAGATACCTTCTTTAACACCTGATTGAGCGACTGTTAATCAGGTCTTACAATGAAATTTCCCTTACTCGCGTTTACCGAAGTTTCGGCATTTTCAAATTGTTAAAGTGAGCTTGAGTTGATTGGCTGTATAAGCTCTACAGGTGGACAGTAGCTATAAGCCTCGCTTAAAAAGTAGACGTACTAAAGATTATCCAAAATCTTGGATTAACGGAAGCGAAACGATAGAGAAGCGCAAGTGACCTTTGAGCAATAGTAAGCAGTGATGGCCTTAGGCCTTTGACGCTTAGATGGGAGCGGCATTGTGACAGAACTGGTCTTACAAACAGAGAGACCGGCGGGCCTTCCTGGTCCTTCTTCGAGAGGAGACTGTCGTGCCGCGCCGTGCCGGCCCAACTGATATAGCATGTCGTCGCCGACGACACTGGACCTTACGTGAAATTCTTCACCGGCATCTGGATAAAAATGTTTTTTGCTCTTTACGTTTCCTAAACTTTCTACAAGATTTGACTATTGGTATTGGCATGTAACGGTGTGATCCGTTTAAACATGGCTCAGAACTTAAAAAGTCAGGCTGTATTTACTATACGAAATAAATGTAAGTTATGTATTGACAGGGCGATAGACAAATATAGCCACCTTCTCTTTAAAATTTCCCATAATACGCCTACACCGATATGACAAGTACATTAACTTTGAGAGTTGAAAAAACAATTATTACATTTTACAAGATTACTTTTACTTACAATTAGACAATCTAAACTATTTGTCATATTGACTAATGTTTTAGACAAAAGTCTACACATGGCGAAATGGAAACTTGTTGCAACTAAAAAAGAAGGTATACTTTTAACTAAAAAATGTCTGTGTATAGTGACCTTACTGTACAATCTATACGTTTAAAACCTTAGTCGCAAACAGTTGCTGCCACGGCACATAACTGAGATTTTATTATAAAAAATATATTTTGACTGCTCTTACAAGACTGTTTTAAGAAAAACGCATTTCTCCTTGGGATGCTGCCCTAGCAAAGGTTTTTTTGTAAACATCTTTACCAAAAGCATATAATCTTTACATGAAGTAAGAAAACTGGGCATTGATATGCGCTAAGGATAAAATACAATCAAGAAATTTTGCCTATTAAATGTAAAAGACCTATTAAGAAAAACTTCCAATTAGCTGGTTTATATTATTCAGATATAGAGAAAATGAAATTTTCAAAGTAATTATTGTATAATGCAATAACTGGTAATGTAGGTGAATTTTCATAGAGAAGAGCAGGAATTGTGTATCTAAGGAAAAACTAAATATACATTAAGGAAATGGAGTTTGTTTGTCAGCAATAAATTTTTTAGTTAACAGCATATATAGCTAATGGCATAACTTTGATCCTTCTCGCGGGCAAGCTGTGACAAGACTCATCCCTTCTGTTTGTGATTGACTAAAAGTCCTTTTGGCTCGTGTCATAGCGCATTATTAGCCAGTACAACGGTAACGAGCGCGGCAGTACTGCCGCTGGATCGGCCAGGATCTAATCAATCGTTTGCACTGTTCGCACGAGACGCATTGGTGCATTGGTGCATTGGTGCATTGGTGCATTGGTGCATTGGTGCACGAGCGGGATGAGAACGTCCAAGGACCTTAGTATTGTTAGAGGCACTCGTCTGACCGTGAGGATCAGACAGAATAATCTCTACCCACTATCGATCTATACTGGCATATTTTGAATTAACACAACTAATTTTTTCCAGTTCCATAACCAATCAATCAACAGACAAATTGACAAAAATAAATATAGAAACACTTTAGCCGTGGATAGCCGTGCGTGAGCACATTCAAGCAGGGAAGACGGCTGATAAACATCCTCGATCGCGATCGAGCAAAAGCTTTATCTCAATCACAAGTTATTCGCAATCTGCGCCCAACTACCTTCTCTCATTTTCTTACGAGTCATCAAACGTCTTTCCAAGTGAAAACAAGCATTCCAACAAAATGATATTTTTTTAGGTCTAGTGTGCGCCTACCCTAACGCTGTTAATTACAAGAAATTCGCTGTATAGACATTTCTAAGTAATCGAATAGACAACTACTAAGGCAGAATAATTTTCTTCGTATAATTGTTGATACGACATCATAGCTGTTAAAAAAGGCTATGGACAAACCGTATATTATCACAGACTTTCATCGTATAACACATTAGCAAGAACATTGCAATCATACTTTATGATACTCTTATGATTGTTTAATTTGCCATTTCATGACGTGTCATGATTTTTCTCATTATATTAGACCATCCGATATTTCGAAGATTTTTTTCTCGAGTCATAATCATTTTCGTTTATATATGTATCCGTTGAAATATTTTGCAGAATTTTGATTAACGGCAAGTTCTCTAGGAGCTATCGGTTCTCTTATTATAATCCTGATGTAAGTAAAAACTATTAGCTATGGCCATTAGTGTCTACTTCGGAATCGTACGAAGGATATCGAACGACTTACTGCCAATCCAGGAGGAGTGAAGAAATATTCGAAATCGAGTGTTTTTCCTAAGTATCTACGGCGATCTGGTTCTGTCGGTGATGCAACGGCAAGTCGAAATGTCGTCGGCCTTCCAGGCATTCGTTATTGCCTCCTGCCGTACTCGCGGAATCCGAAGATTGACTCTCTTTCCCTTCGCTCCTATACGGCCCTGGCACGTTTCCTCCTCGACGTTTCGTAAGCTCTGTTCTCCATGGACTTCCCCTCTTCCCTCTCGTTTACACCGACGGACTCCGCACTTAGCGGCATGCCGGTCTCATCGAAAGACGTTTTATCGATTAACGTCGAAAAAGAAATATCGATATTACTAAGAAATAAGTAGGGTAGGTCAGATGGCTCGTCGAATCATCGAATAATTTCAAAAGTTTCTCTACTCGTTTCTTCTCATTTCTCCAAGTAATATTTATCTTCTAAATTCGAGCGTGTCACAGGTGAAATGTTCCTTAACTGACCTGACTTGTAGAGAGATGGTGTCGTTGGATGGGAGCTACGACATGAACTCAGTGCTAAAAGCGCTAAAGGTCCAAACGTGTTAAAAGCCACAAGTCTTGAAAGTCTTGGGCCGATTTGCTTTTTCACGTTTTACTTGCCTTCCGTCTTGCCGTCAACCATCGGCCACTAGCTTAATCATTTATTTTCATCGCTAGTGAAGAAAGCATCATTGCAGTCACAGTCGTACAGACTATTTGGGAAACACAATCTTAATTCTCTTAGTATGATACTTTGGACATAGTAGTGACTGTATCAATGAAATGCACATGTTTAATGCAACAAACGTGATGTATGGTGTACAAGAGTCGTATTTGGCTAACTTTACAGGTATATGTTTGCGTAAATGTTTGCATGATGACGTAGTAGGGCCAACGGTTCATTCAAATAGCCAATACATCGTAAATACGTAGGTACACACACACACACACACACACACACACACGCACACACACACACAGACACACACGCGCGCGCGCGTACACATGCTGAGAGAAATAAAGCTAATTAATTCAAAGTTTAATACCTATGAAGACTAGTCTTCTATCATTCGCCCGGCTGTTGAATGCTAAGGAATTATAAAATTTACTGTTATGTTGTGACAATAAAGATTTCCTTTAATAACGATTATTCAGATTGATTTTTCCATAGCATCCTTTAGTGGATTGTAATATTACATGTGGTGAGCGGGATGAGCTTATAGATTTGAGTTGATGATGAGCGGCAATCGCGCTGAACGAGTCAACTTTTCGGTCGTGTCTCGAACATCAAGTTTAGTGGAATCTTACCGGTTGCCGTAAATCTCGGGACGCACGAAATCCTGATCTCGGTGACCCTGATTGGAGCAACATCGGAGACATCGAGAACCTCGTGTAACTCCATTTTTTCCTCTTCTCCAGCGATCAACGCTGACACAAATTACTAGCCTTTTATCTCGTTTCAGCATCATAGGCTTGAGTTTTACTTAATTTCTAGTCGCGGTTTATAACGGTCAAGAGATATACTCGTAGAAAATAGAATTCGTTAAATTGTACATGAAACGTGCCGAGTAATGCACTAATCGAGTCGTCATGGGGAACTAAATCATCTCTTATTAAGCATATTTCTTTATTAAATTCCTTGACAGCATGGTATTTGCGTTATTTTTATTTTAATCAATACTATTATTTCTTAAAAAATACTGACCAAGGACCGATTGAAAAAAACCAATCAAAACTAAACACCAAAGTAGTATTTCATAATATTCCAATGATAGAGACCGATAGATGCGTATATAAAGCTGCGTAAGATTACGGTAGAGATACAGCAGAGATGCAGTAAAATGCGCGACTAGTAATCCAAAAACAAGAAACATTAAGTATTTTTTTGTGCGATCAAA
Source organism: Hedychridium roseum (assembly GCA_963989215.1). Lineage (NCBI taxonomy): Eukaryota > Metazoa > Arthropoda > Insecta > Hymenoptera > Chrysididae > Hedychridium > Hedychridium roseum. Next base: position 7,381,237 of record OZ022318.1, on the reverse strand, counting down.
GTATATATAACGACGGCGTAAATGTCGATAAAACATGCGGTGACGTAAATTAGAAACTTGCAGCCAAGTGTGTTTTTTTCACCGAAATTCTTGAGCGATCTTGGAGTAAAAGAAATGTAAGGGACTTCGGAACGCGCAAGATTAGCTTTGAACAACACAATATTTTCTGTCTTTTTTCTATGAATTACATAAAAATATTTATTCAAGCGAATAATCTATGAAACCGATTAAATTGATTACGTCTTAAGAAAGGGAAAAGATTTTGAAAGCTTTGCAAATTTATGTATTATAAGGTTTACTTCGTAACGACATAACGATTGAACAGACCGTATCACAAGTTATGGCTTAATATCATGCAATGGAACATTGTTGGACGTTGCAGTATTTACTGCTGAAAAAAGCACATGTTAGCGCGAGAGTTTCTCGGATATATAGATATGTATAAATTTTCCGTTACTCAGAGAGGTAAAAGAAGAGGTATTATTCTGTTGAAAAGATGGTAAATTTTGGCAAATAATGGTCAAGGACTCGTTGGAAAAAGCGAAGGATGTTCGTTGTTGAGCTTGTCACGTGCTTCTTCAACGTAAATGAAACGATAATTCATTGACAACATGACATACGATTTGACTTATCTGACAGTTAGAAAATAGATGACTAATTATTGGGAAGTGCAATGTATGTAAGCCATAGTGGTATCTACGTATCATTACAGCATCTACTCGATTTTCTTGGCCTTTCGTCTCTTAATCAATTTCTTGGATTGTTCGATTTTCTGTTTTTCGGCACTCGTTCGTTGCTTTTAAACAGCACGGCTCGCTGCTGCAGCCCTTTGCTGAAGAAAAAGATGATGCGATTATGGTGTAGATAAAAGAGGGCGCTGGAAAAACGGCAAAGTTCTAGCGGTTGACTTTTTCCACGGCAATACGGAAAATTACGAGGAAGATAGGACTGGTGAAATTTTTCGTTCTAAACGTCGACGCGGTGCGACTATTTACAGCAACGGGAAGTCGTCGCCGGCGGGGGATATGCAGATCGTATGGTAATCGCAACCGTCTGATAGGTGCAACGTGTGTCGCGTTGCTCCTCGAAGAACAGGAACACTGGGGGACGCCGGTGAAAAAAATCAAGCGCGAACGATTGCCATCGCTGCTGACCGCTGTTGTCGCCGAGTCGACTCGACTCGACTCGACTCGACTCGACTCCGCTCCGCTCCACTCCACTCCACTCCACTCCACTCCACTCCACTCCACTCCACTGCGCACCGCTCGACTCGAATCGACTCGACTCAACTCGGCACGATCAATCCAATGCTTCTTCTTCTGCTCATAAAATTTTTTTTAATTACCTTATTCTTATTCTCAGTTTCCCTCGCTAAGAAATATTAACGCAATTTCCTTCGATTCGTCGATTTTCACGTTTTCTCATGATTTCCCTTCTATACAATAGAATCGTGGGTGGATTAGTGACTTAACAGTTATGCGGTTAATATGTAAATGGATAACTGGTGTGTATTACGTAACAACATGCGATCGAACCCTTTCTTCTTCATTTTTCATCGATCCCATTTCCGGTTATTGTCGAATCGTATACCTAGATGTCGATGGCGTAGGTAAAAGGTTTAGAAAAAAAAGATTTATATCGTTTTAGCGCGATCCTTCTCTATTGACATTGACGAGCATAGCTCCTGTTGGTCGGTACGTTAGACGTGGACGGGACTGGTTTGGTTTATTTACGAGGACCACGACGATGAGCTGGGGGCATTTTGCAAACGGGACGGACAGCTTGATACCGGACTTTCCGGTATATCTGGCCTCTGGAGGTGTTGGGGCTGTTGGAGCTGTTGAGGCTGTTGGAGCTGTTGGAGCTGTTGGAGCTGTTGGAGCTGTTGGAGCTACTTGTGCCGCTGGAGAAGGAGTGAGCGACCGCTCCGTGAGCTGTTCTGTCAGTCAAAGTGGGTTTTCGCGTACGTTTTTTGAATTAAACCGCTCTTGTTCCAGAGGCCATCGGCAGAAGGCCAAGTGTCAATGGACACTTGACAGCCAGCACGTCCTTTTGGCAATTCGTACGTCCGAATCCTGGAAATGCGAGAATCCTTGAGAACACCAACTAGACGTACAATTATACCAAGTTGTCCAACGAGATGCTCAACAGAGATTCTCCAACTTGGAACGTTATTTATACCACAAGATGTACGTTTCCGCACACCGACGAAATACCGGTTTCTTACGTTATTCCCTCCCAAACCGTCCATATCTTTCCATAAACACTTGCTCATTCCTCTTTTAAAAACATTGTTATAAACATATTATTTCCGTGTAAAAAGATTCATTTCAATATTTTCCCTGGTTATTGCATTGTCGTTTTTTCTACGCTAACAAATAAGGCACAGAGTTCCGAGCAACTACCAACTTTCTACTATCAAACTGGCACTTATTTTTATCATGAAATAAAAACTTAAAAATTAAAAGCAAAACATCGTATGCTTGTGTCACCTTACTATTGTCATTATAAGTCGTAACTGACAGTGGGCTACTAAACAGGGACTAACTGGTCCACTTTAATTGTATAACTTTAAGTCAAATGCTTCATGAAAAATAATCTCTTCAGGACATGTAAATGCATCAACGTTTATGAGAACGCTCACTTAACGTGATGTAACGCATGAAAAACGTAATCACAGATGACGAGGTTGCCCGCTTAAAATACCGTTATGCCAATTTTCTATTGAAATTCAATAAATCACCTGCTACCGGGCTACGTATTCAAAGCAGATATTATCATCTACATACTTTGAATAAGATACATGAAAATGAATGAAATATCAACGTTCGTACGATTATGTGCGTACATTATTCAAATTTTCTAAGAAAATCATCGTGTTAATTAAACCTTGCGTCTATTATAATTTCATTCACTCAAGTGAGAAGAGATTATTTGGATTCTGAATGATATATAGACGTGATAATTAATATGTACTTTTATGTACTTTACATTTTCTTCGTTTTACCATAATAAGAAGGACAACGATATTAATGATGTTTCCTTCGTAACAACAAGTATAAATATTTAATCGAGAACTGCCTTCAAGTGAGATGATATATTACCATCACAAGTAAGAGATTAAGTAAAATTTCTTTGAAACGCATCAACGGCTAGGATAAAGATTTTTATGAGTAGAAGATCAGAAGAGAAACTAAACTCGAAACTCCCGGTATAAGTATACGTATGCGTAAATACAAGCACGCACTTGATTGAAATAGACATGTAATGACTAGCGGCACAAAAAGAAAAACATCATTCTCCAGAGGTCCGACGACATACATAGCTACTTCTAACTGAGGAATTGCGATAAAAGACAAAATGACACCTCTATAATACGTACAGATTTGGCGAAGAAGAAAAGAAAATTTATTTCTAGACAAGATGATGGAACTGCTGGCATGCGCTTTTGCCCTCATGAATAATGTGTTAATAACATCTTGTGAGGATATTATTCGTAAAATGCTTCTGCGACTGCCGTTTGCCATAATATTCTACGGATTGCCATATCTCATTCGTAAGATTTCCTTCCAATGTCGTGCTGATCACAATTGAATTTTAGTGAATTTTCTTTTCTACGTTATTTACGAGGCGATCTTTCGATAACAATTGATAACTGTTGAATTATGCTATGAGGAGCTTCTGCAAGAGATTCCATCTTATTGTTAGAGAGAGGTGGGTACGACCGTTGGTCATATGTTTAATCGACCAATTAATTATTTATGAGGCGTGTTTCATTCATTCATTAAAGACCGCCCCGGAGATCATTATGACGTGATAATGTCTTAATTAACGGCGGTTAATGAATGTCTATCGGAGGATCGTTTCGCTTTATATATGCGAGGGCTTACGAGACGGGAACGGGAACTGTAAAGTGAATTAACCGTCCCTGCGCTCTCTTCTCCTGTCTTCTGCCGAGTTAACCGATCAGCTATACTAATCCTTAACATAGTGCTCACCAGCCATCGACATTTTCCTACCTTTCGTCATACCTTTTCAGATGTCATTCAAACCTATCGTTTACAGAATAATAATTATATTTCAAAATGCTAAGCTTGCAATGCAGTACAATAAGTGGTTATAGTCGTTATAGAAAATGAATAGGAAAGAAAACAAATGGTTACACTCGAATTAACGAGATTTTAAGTAATAAAAATTAATTAGTGTTATACAGATAGTGCTAGTATAATTACCTAAAATCTGTGGAGAAGTGGAATATTAGCGCTAGGCTTCTCAACCGTTCGACGGATATCCTCATGAAAAAACGAAATCAGAGGTTAGAGGGTATCAGACATCGATAGGTATCAAAAAGTACTTACTCAAAAAGTAGGTACTTATGTCCAAGATTATCCCCATCGATCATTTGAAAATGTCTAATAACATGATGATAGATATAGCATACTATTTTCTCGAAGAATGTTAAATTGAAATCTTCATTAACGCGACGATTTTGTAATGTCCTTCTTCAACAACAACCTACGTTTTTTTAATTAGCGAACATTTATTAAGGATAACTTGTCTTCCTACAATGTATGGCAAGAGATGAATGTATAGCATACGACGAGTACCGTGCTTGGCATGCTTGATAAATATTATTCCGTTGATTATTATTAACAATATAATTACTTTCGATACTCGTATCAACGGATTATCTGTATACATCTGTAGGAATATCGAAGAATGAGGGATAAAAGCATTACCGAGGAGATGCCCGGCAATAATTCTATTATGTACGGTTTAATGTACAATTAACCGATCACTTAGGGTCTGACGTTCAGCCGAGTCACGATGTCTTATTAAGTTTCAACCACCGAGGAGTAGCAGGAGATCTGGCTTACTCCGCCGATCGAGCTACTTCCTTACTACCACACACCGCTTTAAATACTGATTTCAAAGAGCGCCTCCGCTAATATAATAAATAATCCACATCGAGTCTATTCCAATGTACCCATGGAAATAGCAATTGTTAAATCACCTTTAAATACTACTTTTTAATTCTTATCGTATATACATTAAGTATTTAGTATTTTTTGCTTTTCACTATTCCACATTACTTATCAGGATCATTATGCGAACGAACACATACATATATATTCAGATATGAAGGAGTGAAAAATATTCATTGGTACGGTTTTTTTCAAAATTCTTTAAACTAATAATTATACTTGAATGTTACAGTAGTGTCCGTAATTGATATTTCTAGGTCGATACTGCGACGTGAAGAAAACACAATTGAACAACAGCTCCTATCCTGTAGGGACTAGCAATTCCTCTTTATCAACGAGATGCATGTGTAAAGGATAAATACGTATAATCGAAAATGAAAGCATTAGGTTCTTTGCCACTTGCACCGATGTTTAACTGCTGAGCCGTATGTTCGGGCAGTCCATTTTCATGTTATGTTTGAATTTTCGAGCACTCATAGAAACGCAATTGACACATCCAGCAATTTTTGTCCGTTTCTTTCTTCCCGGAAGATCCATTTGTGTGTATCAGCGGCACCTTCCGCTCGTCGCTTTTCGCGATGTTTAGGCAGAACTAGCCATGAGGGATCGGCTAATTTAGGAGTTTATAAAGCTGACCGGTCCTTTGGCCCCTTGTCTCACGATCCGATCCGATCCGATCCGATCCAATCCGATCCGATCCGATCCGATCCCTCCATAGCTTTCGTCTCTTTCTCCCATATGCAATTCCTTAGCGGACCCCACCGATGATATTTTAGTGTTAATTGCGCCGGATATCTACCGTTCGAGACCGGCCACTTCTAATCTCGGGTTCATTAAGGGCCTCGCTCAACATCCAACTATTTTCAGAATGGAACGCACAGCCACCACCCTCCAATGCACACGTAAAACAGAATCCAACTGACCAAGAGAATTTTTAAGGAAATAGACAAAGAAATAAAACTAACCGGATATTTGTCAGTAAAAATGTTTCTTCAATCGGTCCGAAGTAACCTTGTGAAAAAAATAATTCACTTGACTGTAACCATACTCCTACATGCCTTGTCAAAATTGCAAATATATAGAGTACATAGACTCAATTCGCAGACTTTGACTTCCTTATGACCGTTTTTCTCAAAGATTCAAATTCCTATTTCAAGATGATCTCTAGTAAAGAATAAATAAGAAAAATGGTCATAAGAAAAAAACCGTTTTTTGTACGGATAGGAAATGTGCATCTAGTTACGTTTCATTGGCTATTTATTTATGTGACATCTTCACGTAAACTAACTAATGAAAGAGTTATGGAATGACATCTATTGACATTGGTGTATTAAAATGGGCTATATGTCGTAAAATAAAGTGATGGTCCCTATGCGATGGATGTCATTTAACAAGCCCCTACATGCTTTGAACTTGCGGAAATGTGAAATCTTGGAGAGACTTAAATGTTTCTTTTCTTTCGTAACTAATGAAATAACATAGCAATACATATTTGATTATGTAGTGTGACTCTGCTTGTAGGTGAGAAAAGGAAAACGAGGAGGAACAGAAAGATACGTGAAGGGGCTAAAAAGAAAATATAAAGCTACAGGGAGAGAAAAGGAAAAAATAGGGAGTCCCGAGAAGAAGAGAAAAAAGAGTTAAGAGAAAGGCGGAACAGAATACGTGTATACGAGACACTGGCGAAAGAGAGACGGGCTCGACGACCATCCTTGATTTCCATTTTAATTGAACTCAACGCAACATCATACTTAATGCCAGAAACGCGTCAGAAGCTCCAATTAAATGCCGACGCCATTTCACTTTATCTCGGCGGACATTCGTCCTGATTGCCAGACGATCGTCGTCGTCGTCGTCGTCGATTATTCTCTGGAATTTCCTTTGGAACAAGTGCTCGTTTACCCCGCTCAATTCTACCGAAAGCGCTCGATATACATATGCATGTATATCCTTAAATTAAAATTATAGTCATAAAGATCGTAATTCTATTGACAAGAGCAATCAAAGTCCGTTATGTCGCTGATTTTTACTACTTCGCCAAATATTGCGGTAGGTATAGGGTGAAATTTGGAAATTTTCATATTTACAGTTCTTACGTTCAAATCTTCAAAGTTAATGCATTTTATACCAAGCTATTTTTGAAGTTTTTCACAACTTTACGTTATATCAATATTATCTCAGGAATTATAGAAAAGAAGGCAATTATTTAGCCGTACTGACAATGGTTTTGATTGCCCATAACTCAGACGTTCTTAAATTCTTCAAGAAATTTTCTCATAGTTCTCCGATGAAATATATCTCCAAGTGCATCGATAAGTCGGCTACGGGTGCGGAACACATCTATAATTCGAAATTGTAGAAGGATGTTTTTCGGCAGGCTGCTCGCCAGTCGGCCAACGGTATGAATAAGGAAAGACGGCGACGTCGGGAAGGAGTGGAGTGGCAGCGGCAGAAATGCCGAGGCCGCTTCGCGTACTCGGGGACCGACTTGATTTATTGACAGGAAAATCTAGTCACCGTAGTCGTCTTCGTCGTCGTCTTCGTCGTCGTCTTCGTCGTCGTCGTCGTCGCCCTCGCCGTCACTATTGAGCACCAATCGGCTTGTTTTGCTGGCTCTAGCACGTTTCGCGTCCAGTGTCCTTCGGACCATGTCCATTGAGGCAAGAGGCAAGAAAGAGAGGAACTTCGCTGCTAACTGACGTGCATCTGCCTAGCAAGTTTCCAAAAGTTTCATCACAAAACAATGTATTATCACTTACATAAAATCATCTATTAAAAGTGGTAGAAGAATCAATTACAGCTAGAATCAAAAAGGATGGTCACCATTGACGAAAAATATCGTAGAGATATACTTGCGTACGCATTTGATTCTTTAAGCCAACGGATAAAAATATACTCGTGCATATGCACGAATAAAGAAAGTACTTCAAACGGAGCCCTCTAATGTTTGTCATAAACATTATTAGATGAAAATAGATGTACCTAGACAACAAGCATGGATTTAACGGAATTTATCAGACAATTACAAGTGATATCACAGCGCAATATGTGCTTGTGCACATATTGTTTAATTAGTAAAATCATGGAAGAAACTTAAATGGTAGTTATCCGTGCACCATTAGTCTAATCTGTGTGCATCGTCGTAGCGGTGGGCGAGTCCGAAACAAATACAATTGCCTTAATTTAATTGTCCATAATCCGATTAACGCGAGCATTAGCGAGCGTGGAGTGCCGCCATAGGTGTTGCCTATGAGAGCCGCCGTTGAGAGCGGAGCACTCGGCTAATGGATTTTTCCGATTCAGACTGGCTTGCTTGCATACCTCTTCGTTTCCTTCTCCCTACTGACAGTTTCGCGTTTTCAACATCAATTTCGAATCGTCATAATAAGTAAATAAACTACTATTTTTAGAAACATATAGGTATATTTGTTAAAAAAATATGTATATTTGTCATTGTCATTGAATAGAGGTCATTGAAAAACCCTATTAGAAATTAGCCTTTGCCCAAGATATAGGTGTACCTCTACAATGTATACTCATTTGTAATGCGTTCGAGAATGACCTCTATCGGTTTGATATTAAGTAGGAAAATAATGTAGCGTCGATGAATGTAGTAAAAAGTGAGTAAAGTGAGAGGTATTGTATAGAGAGGACGCTGAGATTTGGAGACGGTGTCGTTGGATAGATTGGTAGTCGAAGGAAGCTGTGGTTGTTGAGTAAGGAAAGGATAGCAGACGATGCACCGGATCAGAGAGGGGAACGCCGCCCGGGGGCTACCGGTGTTGCATGAGGCCAGGGCCGGCTCTTTCGAGGCTCTTTCGAGGCTCTTTCGAGGCTCTTTCGAGGCTCTTTCGAGGCTCTTTCGAGGTTCTTTCGATGCTTCCCGAGCGATTCTAAAGGGAAAAAGGAAAGCGCGATGTGTTCGGCCCTCGATAGGGGCAGAGCGAATACGCGCTCCTAGGGGCCGAGGGCATTGAGATGCAGCGAGCGTGGTGCTACCGTGCGATCGTCCCGATACCGCCTAATGGACCGACCCGCCCTCTTTTCCCTTCACCATCCTTCCATCCTTCCATCCTTCCATCCTTCCATCCTTCTTTTCTCTTATACTTCTCACCCCCCGCTATCAGACTTTCGGATAATATATTTTTCTATTCTTCTTATACTTTTTTTTATTATTTCTTTCATTCTCACTATGCACGTATATCTGTGCAAACGTATTCATCACTTTCTTGTCTTTTCCACATCATTTGATCATCATTATTTATTTAATGCCCATTTCTCGCATAAGCGTTCCGTAACGTAAGAAAAATAGTGAGCGATTTGTTAGCTAGCCATAAGATAGTGGTAAACGGAAGGAATGTTTGAGAAATTCTTCCGTCTCGGAGACTGCTGTAGTGGTTGAATCGGTATAGATGGCCACTAATCGAATGGCTTAAAAAGAAATGCTCAACTGACGGGACAAATCTGCGGGATAGCTCTTTCGGACTGTCTCGCTGGTTTCAACCGATCAGATTCATCACAAGTCCGACTGCGGGCTCGGACGAATCTACTTCCAGGAGACAAATATTCTGTCGTAGTAAATAAGGCCGGTTCAATTCCGCGCCTCTGCACCATCTCTCTACGATTCGCATTGGTGACAAATCTTACGGAGAGTCATTGCGGCAAATATCCAATAATTGTCGAATAAGCAACAAATAATTAATACGTGTCTCTTACATCTAGGAAATTTCTTTTATTTATAACGTACGAGTTTTTACCGAAATTTAATATTTCATCACATTCAATTGATAACATTCAAACAAATTGAAGTTTGAATTTCTACGCATCGTGCGTTTTATGCTGGTACTACGCGTAACTGCACCAAGAGGGCTCAAGCACACACGGTAGCTAACCGCGTATAACCGCGTCGCGGCATCATTTATATTTACGAGACACCGCGAGGCCGAGCCCAGCCGCATTGTTACTGGTCCAAGGGCCTTATAGTCTTGGTCTGGGCCTTATAGGGCCGCGCTCGCGCTCACGCTTTCTCTCCCTGCCGCCCTCGTACGGACATGGCCGGGTCCGCTGGGCTACCTGGCTGGCTGGCTGGCTGGCTGGCTGGCTGACTGGACGCTGCTCTTCGTGCTGGCAGTCCGATGGTAGATCGTGCCGCGAGGGACCGACGCGATCTCGGCTCATCGAATTTAGCGTGACATGATTTCAGCTCAAACTTCACCACCGAACGAGCCGCATAATTGGCCAGGTACCTTATCTTATGGGACAGTAAACGGTTCTTCCAACAATATTTATTGCCACTTTTCTCATTCTTCAACAATATATATTGCCACTTTCACATTCTTTGTCTTTTGAAGCATTTTTCCAGCCGATAATTATTAACTGATGAAACGGAAAGTCTAACGAGGTACATATTTCTCCTATAACCCGCAATTATTACAGAATCTAAGGCTACGCAGTGATTTTCAGAAAATTGCTAAGTAAAGCAGTTTGAAGCGTTATGCCATAATATTGACATATATTGTACACGTATTATGGTGTATTAATGGTTAAAAGGTATTGTTGAGGAGACAGCATCGAGTGATAAGTTTAGGCATGTTGTAAAAGTGTAAACGGTCTAGGAATTGAAATAACGATGAAACTTTGGGGCTGGCGTAAAACAAAAGCTGCGGCCCACGTGTAGTAGTCGGTGAGGTTAGAAAAGGGAGAGAGGAAGATTTATCGCGGCTTGGTCGGTTTGGCCGATCAGCCACGACGCGGGGCATCGTCGGCGCAGATATTTCACAGTTATGGCCAGATAAACCACGACCTCTAGCGCCGTATGTACCGCCGTTTGGGGAATAGAACGCATCAATGATGCAAGCTTCGACCGTGCCGGCCGACATCGAACACGCGTTTGTCTTCCTCTTCGGATCTTTATAGTACGCTCCCCCTCCCTCTCCCCCTTATGACACCACTTATTTCCCGTTTCCCTTCTTTTTCTCTCAGAAATTAGGGCAAAGTCACAAGTGAACTTCTTAATTGACAGTCATTCATTTCATTGGTATTACTTCATTGAAAAAAGTATAAGCTATTTAAAGCAGCTATTTAAAATCGTGAAAACCAATTGTATCAGGCGAAAATAGAAATGACTCGTTAAAAAAATTATGTTTACGTGGAAATTATTGAATGATGACGTGAACGTTGTCACTGTGGCATATTGGGTAGGTTTTCTGCTGATCAGCTTGTCGAATCCTCGAATACTTTTGGTGGTAGAACGAAACCCGGGATTGGGGAAGGCGTACGACGAGTTTTAAACCGCAACCCCCGTTCATCCGACTTATCCCTCGGGGGAATTTTGCTGGAAACGCGAGGGATATACCACCGTCATGGTGCGTGTAGTCCGCACGAAAATTGGGAAGCCAAAACGGCTTGACTCGACGTTTCTGTGAATCGTTTCTACGAAATACGAAAGTTTTGGCCAGTGCGGAAGAGGAGAAGAACCGTTTACCATAGCTGCCAATCTCATCTTCTTTTCAGGCCCTATTTGTACAGGTAGTTGTCTTCATTAGCCAGTCCTAAAGGCAAAATCTCTCTTTTTCACTCAACTATTCGGAATTCCTAATTCGTAATCTCATCATGAAAAAGAAACTACTCTTTTTCAACGTGCAATACAACTTTTACCTTTAATACAACTATACCGTTCAGTAATATAATACAAGGTACGATAGTAGTAGGTGCGTCGTCAAAATTCTATGACGTAAAGAAAGATTCTAACGTCAGTTACGTATCGACGTTTTGCGCCGTATATAGGAATATTTCTAACAATAAGTACAAGAGTGTGAAGGAAACGGAGAGAGGTCGTGGGGCTGAAAAAAAGGTAGACAGAAATCCTTTCAGCCGCAAACACGAACGTGACGGTCTAGTCGAGGGGGATACGAAATCACGCAGGAAAAATATAAAATTCCATCAATCCGCAGCAACGCCTGTGCAATCGATATGGTATACACATATATCTATGTACCTACGCAAGTTTAACGGATTTCTTCTGAGTAGTACGTCAGAATTCGAAAGAAATCGTGAGAATGAACAGGGTAACAGCACGAATAACACGGTGAAAGTATGAAATAGGGAGAGAGAGAGAGAGAGAGAGAGAGAGTAACGAGAAAAAGCAGAAAAGAATGAAGGGGTGGGGGTTGGCTTATGTATTTGGGGTTTCAGGTCTTATTAATGATTGATCGGGGGATATCGACGTCCCCCCTCTGAAGCGGCTGATATATATACGTGTTTGGGGTAGCAGCCATGCCTTCGCACGTGACACAATAAAAAGGACGGTGGCCGCTCGGTATCGATGGCTTATTACGAGACTTTTTATCGATCACGATAAACTCCCTCCCTCCCTATTTCTATCTTTCGCACAGACATATATACGTATATTTATGCACAAACGTACGAATGGAGACTCACACTATCGATCAGGATTTGTGCATAAATCGTGGCTGGCTCTTTTATCAGAACTCGACTTTGTTTTCTCTAGTGATCAAACGGCGAGGTTGTATCTTGAGAGAACATATCTATGGGTAAATTGCGTGTATCAATGGAGGGATAGCACTCGATAGTGAATTGATTTATTCGCTGGTTCGTTCAGACGGTGGACATTGACCCGTCTCTCTCTCTCTCTCTCTCTCTCTCTCTCTTTCTGTCGAAAGTTCAACATGCGTGTTGGCCATCGGTGATCAAAGTGCCGTTAGAAGATTTTCAGATTCCGTTGATGACGTCGGATGGGCATGGAAATACCGTTGATTTCGGTTATACCACTTGGATTTACAGATACCGGGAGAGCTGCATATAAACTCTAATATAATCGGTGTGAGGCCTATGAAATATTCTTGCAATAATGAAAATGATGAAAAACTTAATCTTTCGGAATATCGATGCTTACGGTAATTATGTAATAGCTCAAATGTCTCCGAGTAAAAGATAGTACTATTCGCGCATATATATGTAAAAGTTACAACGCAATCAATGAGTTTGGTTCTTGTGAAAAATATAATAATATTTATCCACTTGGAAGATTGATAATGTCTCCAATGTGCGTTTCTATTATTACAGTTGTGTAGTTAATGTGAAAGAATAAAACATTTTTATTGGGAAGACAGGCGCAAGACTTGGAACAAATACGAAAGTAGTCGGAAAGAAGGTTGCGCGTAACAACCCTATGGATCCCCGAGGGTGGCATTAATCCCGCCCTTGGCTTCCCCGATGCTTACCCACCTAGACAACGGAGACGAAGCAATCATATTTTCCGCCCCAGAGGCACGATACGTGTCAATGCGAATCAGGCTTAGTGATCTAATGTGGATTCCGATAGCGTCTCATTTTCTTTCTCTTTTCTTCTTCCACCCCCGTCTCCCTTTATCCAACTGATACGGACTGGCCCGTCTCTTCGAGATTTAAGGAATCTTACGACGCCGCTGTCTGGAACTGTCAAGGTTTAGCGGCATTTCCACACATACAATAAACAATGGAATTTAAAAAAAAATCAAAATTACACGTCTAAGGAAAATCATCAATGTCCTATAAATATCCCGAACGTCTTATTTTTTTGTTTTTTCAAATAATTAATTCGATTGAATGAATGATACGTCCTATAAAATGTTTCAAACAATAGGAGTATGATTTTGAAGGGAACGATTGTGAATGGCGCGAAAGACATTAGGATTAGGAAGAGTTTTCCAAGTTGGGGCATCGTTTGGAAAAGTGAAAAATCCCTGGCGAGTCGTCTGGGCGCAGGACGGCTGGAAATTCGCAACGGACTTTTTTCCCCCCCTAACGTGCCTCGTTTCTTTCCCCTCTGTCGCCCTCACGGTTCCTTTCTCCACTCGTTTCTACTCCCGTCACGTATCTAGCGAGAAAAATTGCAGCCGAGCGCTTTACCCGGTTCGCGTTCTGCACGCCCGCTCCACCTTTCCATCCCTTTTCCGCAGGCTTCCTGTGTACGGCTTTCACATGCCACTGCTAGGCTTTTCCTCCGTACAATCCAACAGCATCCAATACTCGAGCAATTCCATCGACAGTCCTCTTTTCTGCAAAAATGTCAAATTAATTATTTACACATTAGAAAGTAACAAATAATTAATAGTGTAAAAGATGCAATGGATCACTTGCAAGATCTGACGAATAAATTGAAACGGAGAGAAACGGCAAAGGATGAATGCAAGAGACTTGTATTGAGAAAGAATTTTTTTCAAAATCATCCATACGAAATGAGGAAAAAGATTGTTAATCAGTGTTACATGTACAATTAGGCTGGCATGGCTGGCATGGCTGGCATGGCTGGCATTTTCAACTGTAAGAATTTATTAAAAAGGTCAACATAATGGGAATAAATTCAGATAAAAGAAAAGTAGGAACGTAGTATGGGAAAAATAGCAGGCGGAGATTTAGGGAGAAATTGAAATTTGACCAACGCCTGACTGATAATCACCACAAGAAATGGAGCGTAACCGATGAGACGGCGTTCGTCCTTTAGCTTCTGAGCTCTCTTCTCCTACACTAGATTTTCTCCCTTTCCCCGATTGCCCGATCTGTTGTTATTAGAGGGTCGAGACAACTCGAGCCGCCTCGAGCCGTCGATAACTCGGGGAATTTCTAGAGTAGACTATCGCGCGAATCAGCGCTTCTCGATTGTTTGCTCGACAACGATGCTCACGAGTCACGACGAAGCAAGGGTTCCTTCGCACGGCCCGCATTTTATTTGCATCCCATCGGCCATCTGTCATGAGTGCTTTGTAATCAAAGGAATCGCTTACTCAAGCTAGACGCATCTAATACTTATCCATACTATTATTTTCCATCACATAGTTTATCACATTTCCATAAAGATCGGTTTCTCTTTCGTTCGACTCTCTTACTCTTGTTAATTCTAATTATCCTGAATTTCGTATCATTATACATGATTATTTTAACAACAATTAATGCATAATAAGGCGAAATTGCTGTTATAACTAATGTCATTTACAGGATGATTTCCCTTTATGAGGATAATAAAAAAGCCGTCTCCTATCTTCAACTTTCACCTTCCAAGGTTTAGACGGAATAATATTTTTTACAGACCTTCTACAATGTATCGTCTTTATATTGTAGAATATATCGTCTTCCCTATCGGCCATCGTCTGATTGTGAGGTGCGTACCGGCGGAAGTAGTCGAGCGGCCAGTGCGCGGACCCTTATGTAACTAACGATACGTGTTTTTCTTGGGAACATGCCGCAAAGCTCCGTAAGGAAAGCCAGACGCATCCTGCACACGTACCGACTAAACACGCGCGTGTCTCTTCCGCTTTTTCCACTGTCTCCTCATCAACGTCATTTCCTCCGCGTTTCCCTCCTTAATTGGTTATCATTGCACCTCTTTCCCGTCTTTCTTTACTCCCGCCTCCTGCGCTCTGTCTCTTCTCTTTGTCACCTATTATCTTATTTTCTACTTCCTTCTTTTTCCGAAAAAATGTGCTATCTTTGAAGCATGATATTTCACGCATTGCAGACTTATCTCATTACTGCACCATCTTATTTCTCATTTAAATGCCATTTTTTCAGGACGCCCAATGAACCAATTAATCGTCTTTTCTACCTCTTTTTCTGTGTATTACCCTCCTAAAAGTCATAAGAGAATCAAGCATTAGTGTTGCCACTTAAATGGCTGATTTTTATCAATCGAAGTTTTACGATGTGAGCAAATAAGTAAATTTAAGTAAGTTTTCTTCAGAGCCCTCACATAGAACATTTTCACTGTACCACCGGGAGGGTTGGTCGCGCGACAGACAACTTGAGATTATATCTGGCCGAGCTGGCGGGGTAATTGTTTCTAGTTACTTGTTGGCCTGCAAACGATGCGTAATCGTGCGTACGCTACGTATGTACCTGTGTACCCGTTGGTTATGTAAATGTTGTCTTGCATGTTCGTCACCTTAAGATCTCCTATCCGTTCTATACCTCGGAACGTTGAGAGGTCTATTAATATTTTTCTCTGCATACAGCCAAATCACACGAGTCTTTATCGTAATTATACGATCCCAGCTCTTATATGTATATGATTATGTTCTTTTTCACCTTCATCTATATTGTTGGATGTTATTATCATGATTCACCTACGTAACAAGTTATATCTGCACTTTTTTCGTAGTAAAAAATTCTGCAATATAAGGGAATAATGTATGTACATATATCATTTGTTGAGGCGAAATCGTATTGTTCTTGGCAAGGCTTACTTTTGGATATTTGTAAATTTTTAACATTACAAACGTACATAACAAGTATACACACTATAGTATATAAACAAAGACTTTTCGATAAGTACACGCACAACAATATGCATGACAATAATCAGTTGGCGGTCATGGCGGTCATGGCGGTTCATGGTGTGGACTGATGTGTCGTAAGAGATTAATATTGATAACTATTGTTCGTACATACGAAAGATTTACAGAAACATTTAATTTGCTTAGACACAACGCAGGACATCGGACGTTATGTTGTCTCATCTGACATCTACAGCTAAAGTAATGTATTGTATTTGCCTGTAATTCATAGTTGCTACGACTGCTGATCGCTAGTGTGGGAGAAAGGCATCGATTCATTTGTCCCTCCGGTGAAGAGAGACGATTCATTGCGTATACAAGAGGCAACGATTGAGACGTAAACAGTCAAGACCAAGATGTTTAGCGGATCGTCGAAGCTTACAGGGCATTTATTATTAATGAGTGTCAGGGAATGTTGCTTACGAATACACATTATTTTGTAAATGCATGAAACTGTAGCTGTAGTCATATCTTAATCTACATGTCTATGTGTAGATATATGAACTTGTAGATTAGGCTAATGACAAGGTACAAAGATTGATTTATATTTACTCATAAAATACAATAAGAAATTTTTCCTCGAAGAGATTTTTCCAGCTTTACCGAGTCGATTGGTTTGTACCAATGGTGAAGTTGGTTTACCGATGCTCCGTGTGCACATGTATAAGAGCGTAAGTGCGAAAGATGAGAAGAGGCTTGTTGCGTGAGTAGTGTAGAGGTGGTATATTGGTCGTAGGTTTCTATATTGGAATGCACCGCGCAGAAGGTCGGAGCACTTTCTCCCGGTCATTAATACATAGCATGATCCCCCGGTGATTAGCATCGCCGGGTGGAGCTCGACCATCCTCGTGAAAGGCTGTGCAAGGTCGGCGTAGCTACGAGTTCCGGCCGGAGGCACGAGCAAACCAGGGTACCGCCAGCGCAGGCAGAGGGGGTTGCTTCTGCTGTTGGGATGGGTGTTGCGCGTAGAACGCGGCATAAATATGTAAGAGCTACCCCCTTCGGGTCGTTGGCCCGTACACCGCTGGCGCACTACCGTGCCAATCCTCCGTGGCGCCTTCGCGGCCACAGCAGCACACCACCTACCCACCTACCCACCTACCCACCTACCCAGACCTTGCGCAACCCCCGTGAGAGAGTGAGGCCAAGTGAGGCCAAGTGACGTCAGAGAGCCCACGTCACGAGCTGCGTGCAACGTCAGTGATCGAAGCCAGCTGAACGGGCACGCTCTGCAAAATTCACCTATCACCTAGGCTCGCCACGTCTTTCCGAGATATCTCCGTTCATTGCTTATATTTACAGAAATTTATATCAAACTTCTCCAGAGCTTCGGCAAACCTATGATTTCATTAATCACCGTTTACTCTGTACTGCACATCTTTCGTTCGTATATATATATATACATATACTTTTTGCCATATACCATTGCACTTAATAGAGAAATCCTAGTAATTTGCCGCTCAACAACCTAATAAAAGTGGGTTTAACAGTTTCTTACGAGCGTATGAATAGCGTGAATTTTATGGAACATATATGAACTGCAGATAAACGGCTAATGGTGGTGAAAGAGTGGCGTGTAACAGGTTATCGCGACGATCCCGAAGCCTTCCGAGCCATCCACTTGAATAGAAGGAGAGTAGTAGGAAAGGAACAGGACGTGGCAAGGCAAGGTGCTCATTGTGATGAAGCATGAGTCTGACCTAGTGGGGTAGTGGGGCAGGTCGCAGCGGATGATACATACATATTTATGTCGCGCACCGCGTACCACCACCACCACCACCACCACCACCACCACCACTACCACCACCACCATCCACCATCACTACCACTACTGCCGACACCAACAGCAACACCACGAGACCAGGAGCAACAGAAACATCAACACCAATAGCTGCAAGCGCAGCATCGTTCTGCCATTCCTGTCGCTACCTCCCGACCAGCTTTTCTCTTTCACCCGGCCTTTCTCTTTCTCCTTGTCTATCTGTTAAACTTGAGAGAGTTCTCTCTTTCTGGCTTGCTCCCACGGAACACGCTACCCTTATATTTCTCATGGAAGAGCAGCTAGAGTGCCATTGGCCTTCGCTTCGGTCTGGCTTGCTAATGAGGCCGAGAAGGTGCGCATCCTGAGCACGCGCCGCATCGACGTTGCTCGTGCGACGCTTTTCCTGGAGCTCCGAAGGGTGCCACGTGAGAAGAAAGTGTGAAATTCTTCGGAAAAGTCCAGCACTTCCCAATTGCTAGATAACCCTGAAAATCTACGACAAACTTCGCTATTCGATTCAACATCAACATCAACATCCAAGCGTCTTTAAGTTTCTGCAATAAAAAAAAAAGAAAATAGCGAAAAATAGCGAAATTATACGTATTCGTTATAAGTATTCATTATAAATATAAGAATTTCATTGGGAAATATGTGAAATATTCATTGAAATATTGTATCATTGACATTGTATCTGTATAAGACCGGTGATTCCGGTGCAAGTAGATCCTGAAACTTGAAACTACTAATGCGATGGAGTCGTGGCTCTTACATTAGCCTTCATATTCGTTTATAAGGGGGTTATCACCCGTTTCGTATGTATCCAAACAGTCGATCAGACAGGCAGAAGACACGCGCCAACGTCTTCTTTCGTACAACAAGCATTCTCTATTTTCCGGTTTCCTGCGTCTTCTATCTTACTATTATACATCTATACTTATATATATACCTATGTAAATCAATGTATTCAACTGACCAGGCGGTCTTTATTAATCATTAACGTGCGGTCTTCTAATCGGATGTGCAAACAATGAATCAGATCTTGCAACATACTCTCGTAACTGTTATTTTGATTTATTTTTATGTACATATCGTGTGTGTGTGTGTGTGTGTGTGTGTGTGTCCAACTTCTCACGGCACAATGATTACGTGTTAATAATTTATTACAGTACAATTAACAACTAACGATGAATTCTTCAAATTAAGATAAGCATTAGGAGTATCAAAGCTTTTGTACTTAATATCTTGCACAATTACGTTTAGTATGATAATTTTAATACAGGAACAACATTAACGATAATAATGAATTTGTCGTTTACGTGTTGCACAAGTTGGTATAGATTCACGTAAATATGATTGATCCTCTAGAGCAATTTTGTGGATCCCTTTTTCTCTATCACGGAATCTTATTTTGCTGTAACTGCTATTTTATTATCGATAAAGAGGGCCGCGCATTATTTTTCATTCATTAATGGTTGTCGCTAATAGCGAATGGAGTACCGTAAGATTGTGAGCGAACCGTCAGCATACCGTCAGCGCCATTACCGTCCCTACTGAAGAACGGTCACGCGATCCCGATCGCGTTTCAACGGGGACGTGCAATTATAACGAGAATGTGCCGCGAGCACGCACTTTCTCTCTCTCTCTCTCTCTCTCTCTCTCTCTCTCCCTCTCTCTCTCTCTTTATCATCATTGCCATACACAGGTATGTGTATATGTTAAACTGGCCCGCGGGGATCCAGCAGATGACTCGGCCGGAATTGATCTCGCCTCTAGCGTAACGCTACGACATTCTACTGCATGGGATTCCGCCTCCTCGGACTTAGGAATGCCTCTTCGATTGCTGCTACACTCGTCACGCCACGTAACTCGATGCTAATGACAATTATGTTCGGACAATTACCACATCCATGCGCCATCCACGTCGAATGTGCAGTTATCCCGTGTCTACGATATTTATCTGATTGTGAGATAGTCGTTTAATAAGTATCTCTAAATATCACACTCGGTACGCGAGTCATAATTTGCTCAAGGGTACTGCGGAGTCAGTGAAAATGTAGAAACTTTTACGTAAATACAAAATGTTTTAGCCGACGAATTAATTTATACGCAAATTTCAATAACACCGAAGAATTGGGGTACGAAGTAAAGGACGACTTTATTGCGCTCTTTTCATCTACGCTCATGTACATTGTGTATATTTCTTACGTTGTGTCTTGTACATATAGAAAGTAACAGGTAAGGATTAATTATCAACATTATCAAAGGAAGGAAAACGAAAATCGGAAATGTTCACACCGCTATAGAATTGCTTGTATTCTCAGTGATCACACACTTATTTGTGATTAACACTGAAATTGAATTGTTTCAATTGTTCGACCGTAGGAGTAGGGAGGGGCGGGAATGCATTTACCCATTGTGTAGAGACGGCGCGTAATCGTCAGCGATTTTTGGTGAATAAAGAATGGAAAAGACGCTGGACAGAAAATTGAATAGAAAAAAGAAGATGGATCGGAATTTATTGATTTATAATGTTGTTATGCAATAGTGGCTGCGTTGGAAGGTAAAACGAAAGCGGCGACGAAAGCTTCTGCATAAAATTTCTCAATTTCCTCTTTCCGTTCTTTTCATCGTCTTAAGAATGTCGAATTTTCGTCTTAGGAAAATGTCCTGTCTGTTTCGTCTTTTGCAATGATTTTGTAAAAAATTTATTGAAATAAAATTTCGATGGAAAGTGATGTTCGCTGGTGGTTGATATTGACCTAAGACCATGTCGTGGAACTTTAAGAAATGCTTTAGTAGCAACCTTCGCTCTGTTACATTTGACCTTTAATAAAGCGGCAATTGGGCAAAACGATCTTGAAAATACATATAGACTGCGTGCTATCGAAAATTGATGTGATATCGCGAGAATGAGAAATGTTTTCTCGGAAAAAATGGTTGATTTGCAGTGAGGCATTGATGCAGACAGCGGCCAATGTAGGTATGACCGAATCCTATAGAAAACACTGCTGTCCGAAATTCGTAGAAAGTAAAATTTCATTACTGTCTGTCTTGATGTAGCCGCACTAACTTTCAATCTTACGTATCTTTCTTGCCGAAAGTATGAAACTTTACTCTCTATTCTGGCCTTGGAACGTAATCATTGCATGAAGAAAATCGTTGAGGCACAATCTGCACGGTGGTCGATGACCGTGATGATCCTTTGACCGGGCAAACCTTTCGCCCCACTATCATGACGTTTCACCGGTGATCCGTTCTAAGAATCATCGCTCAGGCTGCAATCGTTGCAATAGCTGCTTAGATTTAACTGGGCTCCGTATTAGAGGGCTCCGTATTTTTATTGGGACTAATGGTTCGAATGGCAAGCGGAAAGTGTCACACCTTTATTCATACATGTACATTATGTTGAGAGATGAATGTCGTAATGGCATGCATCGGCGCTCAATGAAAGAAAATGAAACGTACGAAAATTGCACAACGATGAATATCTCAGGTACTATGATTATTTTCCAAGAAATATGTCGGTCATTCTATTACGTAAGGAAGCCACTCACCTTGACTTTTTAGCGACGATCGATGCCGATCTCGTTTCGATCGTTCCGCCCCTTGATAGAAGCACGTCCAACGAGTTGTACAGGCAGGCGTCCGGACGCACGGCTTGACGTCACTGTGAAAAGAGATGGTAACGGTCATGGATGTAGTATGCCGGCACGTTGATAGACCGGCGCAAATAACTGGCTGCCGGTAGCGGCCGTGCGCCTCGATAATAACAATTAACGCCATTATATCGTTTGATGCTTAATCATTAATAATTCCGTTCCCGGGTAATTACGAGTGAGGATTTATTGCGAGTAATGCCGGCCTAATGAGCACACTGTGCCTCGTACAATTGCCATTCTCTATCTGTCTTTTATCTATCGCTCTAACCTTTTCTCTTCCACCCCCTCGTTACTTCCTTCTTTTCTACAATTTCTATTCTGTCCTTTTTCGTTAAACTTGAGGGAACCTGCTTAATCCGGTAAATGTCGATCGTGGGATCATACTTTTCAAAATTTAAGGTCTCTTATGTTTGAAAAATACCCTACAGTCTGATACACCAAATGCCATTATTTACTGTTGTGAGAAAACTTTGATCGTTGTACAGAATAAAACGCAGTATTAAGATATTTCTTTTCTATGTTGTCATATTAGAATATTTATGTACTTTTGCTGGTGAGTATGAGACAGTAGTATCAAGAAATCATTACCGCATTATACAATAATGTAATTATTCGATCAAGCCCAAGGATTTTCACTGTGATTTACCGTTATATTTAGCTTTTACGAAAACCGTAGTAAACCGAAAAGGTAGGAGATAATGACCGTTTAATTGCTTTCGAACGTACATTAGCATTAGTTGTACTATTCTTCTGAATTAGATACTATTAGAGGCTAAATGACATAATTGATTGGTGAAAAAAGACATCGCTGTGAGTGTCCTGAACCGCTGGACTTTTCGTTGGGTATCTTTCTCCCTTGGAGAGTCCATTACACACGAATACAAGTAGTAAATGCGGCGACTCACATGAGACGTAAGTTTCTTGCTACTCTTACGTGTAAGCTCCTATACCGATTCCGTCAACGTCGCTTTTCGTACGCTCGTTAATTGTTTCTTGGCTCTTCTTTCATGAAATAAAAGGACATCGGGCATCGTTTCCGAGAGAAAACAATCGAAACATGAAAAACGACAGTTTTGCCATTTACCGCTTGTGGTAAGATAATTAGGATTGCTATTAACAGTAGTATTGTCGGTAGTCGATAGAGATGGAACGATTCATTAAAGAAATCATTGATGATATGTATAAATCGTCCGAGTTGAAAAGATGCCAATGAAATGACGATACGACATTATACGTATTTCGGAATTTCTTACAACTAGGAAGGGAAGGCCGACATCTCCGTTTTAAACTTACGAGCCTTTGAGAAATGAAATTGTAAGAGCTGGCGAAAAGAAAAGAGATTGTTACGACTGATTTTTAAGCGAAGCATTAATGAAGGTACGGATAAAGACTGTTTCGTAGTGAAAATAAAAGTAGTGAAGATGCCGATTGAAAAGGTGGTTATAAGATTGGCTTATAAGATTCATCGATAAGAAGATACTCCCGAAGGAGCGCGTTTCTCACCGCACCCCAATTTTAATCAGGAGGCCAAGTATGCAAGCAGGATGAATGCCTGCGAGCTCTCCTTCCCGCACTACCGCCGGGCGTTACGATGCATGTAATTTATTTTTATTGCCGCCAATTTTTTCTACCCCTCGATCAGGTCCTACTAATTTCGAAGAGGAGCCCGCCTTGCCTGCAGGAAACATCCGAGTCAGTGAAAAACGCTTGTGTAACGGCCGATTGGGGAGCCCCCGAATCTCGATTTCTTCCAACTGTTCCGTCTATCGCGGACGCTCTCGCTCACTCACAATCAGTGTCTACTTTTCCTAAGTCGCATAGACTGTCTTTTATATTCATTTCAATATGTCTTTTATATTGGCCTATCATCGTAAACGCATTACGTAAAGCCACGGTTTCTCGTATGTGTAGGAACACTTGAGAATGCCATTTTTCCATTTCTTACGCCCGTTTTAGAGAGAAACAGAAGAACGGTGTTAAGGCGAAAAGACGAAGGTGGCCTTTTCATCGAGCATCGACGTTCCTATAAGTCCTATTGGGATGATGCCGTGAGCAGACGTATGTATCTTGTGGATGAACTTTCACCAAGATTTTTTCGACTACGGAAAGACGATTTTCTTCGTATCCCGTACGCGAACACTTTAAAGCTGGATAAGATTTATGACACGTGGGAAGGTGAAGGTGAAGGTGAAGGGGAAGGGGAAGGGGAAGGGGAAGGGGAAGGGGAAGGGGAAGGGGAAGGGGAAGGCGAAGGCGAAGGCGAAGGACGTGGAGTGGAGGAGAGGGAAAGGAGAGAGGGAGAAATACATAGAGTGAGCGTTGGGTTTTGAGTTTGAGCCGCGGGGGTTATTGCAGTAAGCCTTCTCTTGGGGGTTCAAGAATATTACTATCCCCCGCGAAAGCTTACCCTACGCCCCCAACGACTACCCTGCCGCGGACCTTCCGCCTCCCTTCTCTACGCATTTCCCTTTAGTCGCCCCTTTTTCGCTCTATGCCGCATACGAGAAAAAGAGAAAACACCTATAAAGAGGCGCGTAAGGGAATGTAAAGGTGGGGTAGGGAACAGGGCAGGGGGGAGGGGGGAGGGAGTGGGAGAGGGTGAAAGAAGGGCTGGAAAAAAGAGAAGAAAGCATCCCTGGGAGCTCCAACGATCATACGTGCCTGGGCGGTCTTTTTAAAAGCGCCCCACTTAAAAGAACACGGTTTACGTTTATGGGCACTCATTCAACGGAGGGTAGCATCGAGCGAGACGCAGATAGGGAGAGACACAGACAGGGACGCGGAACCCAATTCCACGCAATTTTGGAGTAAAGAGGGAACAAGTCCGTAGTACAGGGCTGTGCGCAACCTTGATAAGCAATAACGCCGGAGAATCAAGTAGAAAGGACACGATATACCGTATGCTTTTTCTTCCTAACTCACCACCATATCACGATCATTGCCCAATTTATTTTGGCCGAATTAACAATTATACAAAAATACATAATAAATTGTAACATGCATCACTTGCAATTATTGCTCATGAATATCAATATCGTTCTCCATTCGGTCGCAATTGATATTGTACCTACAATGTAAACGATGAACTTGAATGTTACATGAAAATTACAACGAAAATAGCTGAAGGAATGAACAATTTTGACAAACCTTCCCGAGACGAGGGAAAAAATGATGGTCAATCTCTTAACATGACAATATATCATTTCTTCCTTCTTGCTTCCTGTAAATTTCACTACTTTCCAGTTATATCGCTTGTCGATCGATACGGACGATTTACGCATGACGCCGGCAATTTTACGGTAATTTTAATGAAAGAAATGAATTATTTCTAGGGACAATCGACCGTTATTTTTATTGAAACGAGTGGGCCGCGTTGCTGCGGAATATCCTCAAGATTTACGAAGCTCTTTCACCCCTCGTTTCACTTTCTTCGAGGATACTCTGTTCCTTATGCCGATTGGCCAAGACATGACATGGCCGAGTGACTTAGGAAAAATGAATTAAAAGTGTAATCCGCTGGCTGATTGAGAGGGAAAAGAGCTCTTCCCGGTCTCGGCTCGTGATTTTCTCGCTCTCCTGGGGACATCCAGCGAGAAAGAAGCTGTCCAATTAAACGCGGGACTCACGATCTGCCGCCCGAACCAACAAGTACCGGCGCGGCAAACCTTTCTCATGCCAAGCCGTTCGCTCACGAACAAAGAGTATTCTAACAAACGATTATATTCATTCACACATCTTCTTCGTATTTATAAATTTTAATTAGCTTCCATTCCATCTATCGTCAAAGTAGGATGAACGAGATGAATGAAAGAAAAATTAGTAGAATTTCGAGAGTAGAGTATTTGAGGAAATTCTCGGTGTTAGTGGTTCATGGTAAATCCCCGGTAAAACGGAAGGAACGCAGAGGGTTTCGAGGGATCTCTCTCACTTAAGAGGCCTAACTTTCGAGGACGTTTATGCTCGAAAAGCTCGTTTTATTTAACGCGTGTTTAAAACTAATAAAAGCTCAATGAGAACTCTGGGAGCCTTGGGAAATCCACCATCACGGCCCTTATCTGTTCGGAATGTCGCTACGTGTTTTCCCGGCATCAATGGAACGAAGAGAAGGATGCCAACGAACAAGAGAAGGGAATACAAAGCCGATGCCTCATTAGCTTTCAAGTTTCGTCAAACTTTGGCTACACGACTAAACAATTACCGTTTAAGCTCGTTTTCTCGGCTTACAGGAGAGTTTTGCTATACGATCGACCTAGATAGCAGTAGAGTCTGCATCGCCGAAAAACTTTCCCTTTATAAATACGAGAAATCGGATTCGAGCGTAATAATAAATCGATCGAAGGGGTGCTGCGGCAGAGATTAACTCGTGCGAAAATACTTGGCCATTAATTTTCGTAATAGAGAATAAGCTTAATCGTGTGATTTGAAAAAATTGTAGAAATTGAGTACGACTTAAGAGATATTTCTTAGATCTTTCATTAGTTTGGTTGATATTCCAAGCATAGAATTTTCGCGGGGTTTACTGTCGAGCGGTTGTAAACAAAGGACAAACAAGGTTTCGGCATGGTCCACTGTCCACTGTCCACTGTCCACTGTCCACTGTCGACGGAGCACGGTCGACGGAGCACGGTTCACGGGGCACGGGTGAATGCAGGTAGTTAGGGATGACCTGTCGTTTCTGCTGGTGGCGGTATTTACACGGGTTCGCCGGGTGGTTCGGTAGGTTTACGCTGACGGCAAATGTGCCCTGTTGTTTGACGAGCAGCCCGATGAGCGATGACAGCGCGCTCGCTCGAAACTCGCTCCGTTAGCGTTACCCGATGCTTCTTCCTCCTCCTTCGTTCATCCACTCACATACCCATAAATCAGTCCTTCGACCTTGCCTTTTCCAAATCTCATATTTTTATCCCGCCATCCCTTGTGCCATTATTGGCTCACCTATGTGCATATCAATGAACCTAATTTACTCCTACGAGATTCTTTTACCTCCGTACAATGCATATCTCGGCAGAGTTTAAAAGAATTTTTATTAACTCTGAGGGCACCGCTATTAACCGAATTATTGGCCGAAAAGAATAAAGAATAGTTCACCACCAAATTCGACACTAACAATAAGTTGATTGCTTAAAAACGAGTTTGATTTTTCAAAATTAAACAGAAAATGTACATGTAATGTATGTAAAAAGGCCAAAATTCCTTATTTGCATAATAATTCCCAACGTTTTCTCTTTCGTCTATTTTTCACTGTTTTTTTACTTATATCAAACGTCTTTTTAAACATTTTTTCCAACATAATCAGAGGGATTTCTTTAAATGAAATTCGAGCACTTCGTAAGCAATTGACAGTTATATGTACTTCCGGCGAAACGGAGAAACATAAAGAAGTGACAGTTTAGAAAGATAATCCAACTTTATCGTCACTGTTTTTAACTAAAGCGATGAAAGAATGAGTGAAGGAAGAAAAGGATGTACGTACAAGAGATTGGTGGAAAGAAAATTGTCAGCAAGTTTTTGACATGACTGAGGAAGTTGGCGATGCTAATAAAAGCGTCTAAGCCAGATGCGAATAGCACACGACACTTTCCCACGGTTGGCAACGGCACGTTTACGGCAGGGTTCGTTACGATCGTTACGATCGTTACGATCGTTACGATCGTTACCATCTTTGAAGGTTGAAGGTTGTAGACGGCCGTTAATACGAAACACATGTTGACGACCATTGGTTTCACCTGAGATCTGCCAAGTGCAAGGACTGTGCGGTGGATGGTCAGGTGGCCGGCGCGATCTTCCAGCTTCTTCGGGATGGCCAAAGATCGTCGAGGAGCTGAGAAAAAGCCACGTGTTGACCAGATGTGGAGGCCCGGCATTTCTGCTGGTCGTAAAGTGCGACAGGTACCGTGTCCGTCCTACCACCGAGAATTTCCGGATTACGTTTTATTACACCTTACGACCGCCACCTCTGTCCTCTCCTCTTTGTCCCGACACGCGCAACCATCGACATTCCACCAGATTCTATCCAAGGACCACGTATTTTTATACCATCCCTTCATCGGATCTGCTTATCAATCTTATTTATCCTATTTATCTTTAAAGACCTTTTCCCACTAAACCTTTCATGTCATAATATATTTAACTTGCTTCATATTTCTAACTTAACCGATAACATCCTCCTCCTCTTTAGTGAAAACACCTTACCACAGCAAACGAGTTATTCATTATTTTTATAATACTAGCAACACCATGCCATACACTTAATCTATGTTTGAATTTAATACATTTACATGTATAAACGTGATGTAGGCTCTTATGGGGGATAAAGAGATCGAACTGTATACACTGTATACAAACATTTTACAAAAACGTATAATGACTAGAAGTAATTTCAATCTAAGAAAATTCAATTCCATTTCTCCGTACACTTCATATTACAGACAGGAGGCAACTATTTTTCTAATAGCATTCTTTGTCAATGCGAGAACCGTCGGACAATAATGAATGTCGTGGTTTTTCTATAATGCGACGAAAGAAACTATCAACTAGTCTACATGCCCTGTGTAGATGTCATCAATATTCGAGGATTTCGAGCAAAGAAATAATTCTTAAGAAAACGGCCTTGTCCAACCGTTCTCTTTTCGCGTCTACATATTTTCCCTGCCATTATGTAGTGATGGTCGAGTGAACGGTAGAACACCATCCTTCCTAAGACTGTCGACAGTCAAAGAACGTTTTTAGTCGCGTGCTTGAAATCTTTATCAACTTCCTCGGTTTATTGACTATGCCGAGAAAGAGATGTATAATGTACGGCGATAACGAAAGGATCTCTTAAAGTTTAAAACTTCACAAACAAGGGATTCATGAGCTATTTACTAGATTCCACGGCAGGATATTTATTGGACGTATGAAAAGGGTCAATTGTTACATGTGTTTTCCATTATTATCTTACCTATATATGCATCATTAATTTTTCTATCAAATTATATGGTAACAATGAATATGCTTTTTCGCCGAGAAAATGATCGATTCATCGGCTTGACCTTGAGAAAGATGTTTCCGAAAGAAACATACATTTATATTTTAAACATGTATAATTTAAACACATATTTATATTTATAATAAAGAAACATACATACATTTGCGGCCTCTTCCGAGTTTTGCTGTGCTGGGCAGGCTATCGAGTGATTGAGGATAACCTTTCATAGTGTTATCCGCAATCCGTGAAAGATGTATCGAAGAAACGTAAGGTATGGTGCGATGAACGATCAATATCGAAAGGAGGAGAATGCATTGGCGCGAAGTTAAGGGGAGAATGCGAGTTTCCGCGCGGTACGAACGGTTCACAGGTACAATTTATGTTTAACGCGCTGGGCAGTTGGTTAACGAGGCCCGGGTAGCCGTACGTATCCACGTATCCACGTATCCACGTATCCACGTATCCACGTATCCACGTATCCACGTATCCACGTATCCACGCATCCACGTATCCACGCATCCACGCATCCACGCATCCACGCATCCACGCATCCCCGCATCCACGCATCCACGCATTCACGCATCCACGTATCTACGATCGGCCGGCGGCCGGCGGCCGGCATGGATTCGGTGGACACGCGTTTCCTCTTTTTTCCCTTCATATTTTCGCTCGTTTAATATGCCCGGTAGGACATAAATAAATGCCTAATTGGGCCGGTGCCTATTTGTTTCTCTCACGGCTCTCTCAGGCACTACGTTTATGTTCGACTAATTGCACGCTCAGCGTTCCTTCCATCTCATTTGCTTTCTTCCAGTTTCTGCCCTCGAACAAACTTATTCTCTTACACAATTGTCACTATTTAAAGAGGGCCAATAGAAATTTCATGAAGCTTCGATATACGAGAGAAGATGTTTTCTTTGCAAGATTCATTGGAAATTTTGTCGTAGAACGTTTCGGGCGATCCGCAGAAAAGCGAAAAATGCCGAAAGTCTTGTGCCGTTGTACGACGAGGTCCAACGGGCCAGCGGGCCAGCGGGCTATCATTTTTTTCTTTTTTTATCATTTCACATTGTCGGCCGATGCATTATTCATGGGCGAGATTCGGACGTTATTTCTGGTTGCAAGCTTAAATCGCTAGCGTATATGGACTTTTCTCGTAAATCCCTCCTCAACTGTTATCGCCGCGCAAGAAAAGCCTCTCTTATCATTATATTATCCAACCTTCCACCTATAGTTATTCCATTACTACCGATTAAACTATATAATTTCATGGTAATCTCCAAACGTATTGCTATTTTTATACATTCTTGAAACTCTTCAATGAATGTTGACTTACAATTAGTTATCGATTACTGATTTAACGCGTGAGTCGTGAAATTCACGGTCTAGAGCAGTTTTTCTCTGCTTAATAAAGTACATCCATTTTATCTAAAGGTATAGCCTTATTTTTCCGTTAAAATGGCTTTAATGCTTGAAAACTCAGTGAAAGCACCATCTAATTCGGTATCGTAATTTATCGTAGATCGTTCGGTTTAATAGGAGACATAAGTGGCATTGCTGCATCAAAGGAGTGTCCAGATCGACCGGTCGTAATCACGACAGGGTGTTACGGCTCGTTTTTGCCACCGAGCATTGTCGTCGGAATTCTCATAAAATAATTAAGAGAAGCTGCCGGTAGCAGCCCGGACGACGGTATTTTAAAGGGCAGTAAAAGGAACATTAAATTCTCGCCACCGCCGCAACCGCCGCAACCGCCGCCGTTTACTTTCTATCGACGCCCCTGCGTCCGTTCCCCGTACAAGACTCTACGAGAATCTTATTGTTAGCCGACCAAATGGCATCTCTAACCTCAATAACTCTAGAGGGATAATCAAGCCAGACTCGTGTCACTTTACCGATTATTTGAATTATTTATAAAGAAATTTATAAAGAAATAAATTGTTGGTTTTTCCAAAGCGGAAATTTTTAAATTCAACATAAATTTACGAAAAACGTGTGCATAATTTATAGCAAATAAGAAACGTTGACAGAATGGAATATATATATTTATATATATGTATGTATATGTACATATAATTATTTCTTGTGCATAAAATCCGATTAAACGTTACGTCATAAACCTGTGAGCCGTCGGTGCACGGTTATTTTTGCGAAGCATAATAATCAACTTACAGACTATTTCTTGTGCGAGTTTATGATATCCATCGCTCACTGTAACTTCAGTTACGAAGCTGATTATCACTTCTCTTAGATAGGTGCATATCTCAGCCTATTCCGACGTTAATGAAAGCGGATAAAAGGAAAAATATGCTAAAGGTTAGCCACGTAAGACGACAGCGTTTATTTGAACGTGATGTTAACGTATTACCGCAGTATAGTTTCCTCGATAATCCTATCATCTTCTATAGATAACGTTTTATTAGTATCCTGTCAGCGGTAGCGATTAATCGCCAGTTACGCGGAAAAAATAATAACGAAATAGCCTGAATTACTAGAGTACGCCTACCAACGGATCTTTTCTGTAATTCTCATTTCTCCGAAATACATTGTCACGAGGTATATTTACAATGTCCCGCAATAAATAATATTATCAGTAAATGAAAAAATAAAGTCGTTTAAAATATTTCTTCTTATACATTCCTCTTACACGCTTCTATGTATTGCATTAACCATTGGGAAAGCCTTAGACATTATGAACGTTTCCGTGTATACACGTAAAATTCTCCGAATAACCAATTGCTTTAAATAAAGGTGTCTTATGTTCCGACACTCTCTTTTTTCACATTTTCACTCTTTCATTCTCTGATGAAGGAAAGTGGATACTAAGAATTTTTCCAAGAGAACATGGAAAAGAGTTAAGAAGGCTGAAAAAAGTGAGAACCCATGAACTCAGGAACTGATGAGCATGGAAGTTGGAGAATGCCAGCATTCACTGTCATCAACTGCCATCGACATCAACCGTCGGGCGAACTAACAACGCTGTATTCGGAGCAGATGATGACATATTAGTCTGAAAAATCGCGAGGTACGTTAACCTGTTGTCCGATATACAGTTGAGCATTGTTAAACCACGAGAAGCTTGTTAAAGTCATACATTTGTAAACTCTAGACCAGATTTTTCATTCAAATTTCATTTAAAAACATTGATTTTAATCGGAAATTGCCCCATTTCTTGGACACCACGTCGACACACCTCGTCATTCTTCGGACGAATATCTTGTCATCTCAAACGCGAAAATTTAATATTAGTCGAAATCCATCTGTTTTTTAGTAAGCTTCTTTTTATTCCCTAATTTTATTGCGATATACACCGTGCTTGAGCTTAGAGGTTCCTGGATGCAGAACGATATCATTGGATATCTTGCGGAAATGTATTACTTTCGGATCGAGCGTCCTTAAAATATTGTAAAATCCATGTTCGTTCCAAGAGCTCGGAATGGTGCTATGGAATAGGTGTGGGCAGACACTCTTGCTCTTTCGACATTGTCGATTCGTTTAGGGTATTTTGCCCAATATCTCTAAACAAGTCTTCGATAAATTGGATTTCGATATTATTCAATTTCTATAATTCGATTTCTTTCAATTCAAACGTAACATGTTACTATTCTTCTGGTGCGATAACATACTCGGAATTTTTTCCTCAACAACTATATAAAGCATGATTTATTTTCATTTTTTTAATTATAATTGTTAAAATAGTAATTATCAAAAACTCGTTGTTCGAATAATTTGCATCATACATACCTGTATTGCCCGATATTTAGTTGTAAACTTTTTAATCGTAAAGTTTAGCTTGTTAATTTCATTTTAAAAATTTATCTCGCTCGTTCATTTATCAGACGAATATATTTACTCTTTTATTTGAATTCGCGTAATATTTCTATTTCTATTTCTTATTTCTCTTGAGATCAGTCGTCTAAGCCTTGAAATATTCTCCCCCATAAAATGTATTCTACTTGATCCTGTGTAGGATTAAAAAAATCAATCTTATTATTATCCTCTTATTTAAGGGTAAGCGAATTATTCCATTTTTTTTATTTACTACTTTTGCCGAGTTTCAACATTTCCCGCGCGGATACTACTTATTGCTTTGCAAAGTTTTTTTTTTTTCAGAACATTGTAAAATATGTCATGTTGCTCTTATCTCAATCTGTGCCTCAGAATTTAAAGAGGAATGTAGGGATGTAGTTGATGAGATGCAGTTGTCAAGGAATGTAGTTTTATTATATCTATATTATATAGAGATTTAGTAGTGTGTGCTATGAAACAATAAAGTATTATACGTTTGATTTATTGGTAGAAAAAGGATATTAAGAATTGTGAAAAGAATGACTTATTTATAGATGATAAGATGTAGCGTTTCTGCAATCCCACGAATTACGTAAGGAACTTTGAGAGTTTGGGAAAACGACGATTGCCACGAGTCGTAGTACGAACAGCGGGTTGTAATGGTGGATCGGTCGGACTGGGCTGGGCAAATGTGAAACGAGTTTGGTGACACCGTATCACCGTACCACTTTCGGACACCTTCGGCCTTTACCTATTGACGTTTTCAGACAAGTCCAAGGAGCTCGGAGAAAGTGCGTGGACGTGTTCGTAGGTACGAGTGTTCGTTTCATCCATCGGAAAGACCTCATAGCAAAATTGAAAATAAGACGAGGCCGTCGACCACGCACTAAGCACTAATTGTAAGACGTTTCACCTCCGAAAACACAGATACCAGTCTTCCATGTGCTTTTGAAATGCCTAGGAACGCCGGTACTTAGCTATATTTACACCGATCGTTCAACATCTTTCTTAACCAATACCTTCGAATTTTCTCGTAATACGTGAAATTCTATCAACTTGCGCGAGATGAATGATTTGATGACACCTTAAGCTGTTATTCAGATGCGGTTCATGCAGAAAAATCAGTGAAAATACTGGTAGAAACATGCGCTCGATGATTTATAGCTCGAGTATCGATAAGCCGTGAATCTAGAAATACTGGTACTGCGTCGAGACTGAAACCTTCGGATTTACATTAGATAGATCGGCATTCGCAGCTGATATCGCCGCGCTAAGTTAAGCGTGTGCGGTTTCACCGTACGATAAACCGGATTACCACAACACGAGGAAGCGGATTTTCTTTATATTGCGCAGTTGTTTTTAATATCGTGCGTGAACGTTCTAACGGGAATTGCACTTTATCCCAAGAGAAAATATACGATTAAGTCGAATAAATATAGAGAATTTTATTCATTTATTTTCCAAATGTGCATATATCCATTTTACAAGGTGATGGGACAATGCGTTTAGAGAGGATTTAGATAGAGAAAACGAGTGTACTTGGTAAGGGCAACATAATGGAAAAGATTGTCGATAACATAGTAATTTTCGGCAGATAAACGAGGGCTATAATGGCAGAAGCGTAAAATCACTAAAATCAAACAATTCCAGATTTCATGAGTCATTTCCCTCGGCATTCTTCGCGTCGAGAGAGCTGCTGTATTCTTCATAGCCCACTCCGAGCGCCATTATTTCGAGGTTTTTATGTGTTGTAAATTGCACGGCGATGTGTCCTTTAGATAGCGTACGAGTCCCATTGAATTTGGGGATAGGCCTGGCGGGTTTACACTTTTACAACCGTAGCCGTACGCTGTGAGCGCATATCTGCCCAAGGTTATATCGCTGAAATAACTCTTGTCAAGATGTACGCAGACACATTGCTATCCCGAGAGAAGTAGATCTTTGATCTTTGAAGACAGTGAGTGTTCATAGGCGTCACGTCAGAATTTTCATTCTTCGGCAATCCCTTAACCTATATAGCATAAAATGCACCAGTCGTCCGAGTGGTAATTTCACATGGACCTCATGAAATCTATGATTATGACGATTGACGATGTTTGTTGTTAGAGATTTATCTGTACTTTTTCACCCAGAGACATGTATATACTTTTAAATATGATTAATGATTATGCATCTATGAGAAAAGATATTTGACGTTTTTGCCAGAGCTGAAGACGCGTGGCATTACGTACTTTCGAACGGCAAGTCAAGCACAATGAGAGCGGCTGACACCGGTCAACATGTCAACTTATAGCTCTACGTTCATTCATCTATATTCATGTATCTACATACGTAGATGGCATATAGGTATATGGCTGATACAAAGGATAGGAAAATACGGCATGGTTCGAAAGGTGAGGCAGGAGTTTCTTAAGGCATTGCTTTATCTGCCATCGGGTATTGTCGCTTTACGTCGCTTTACGTCGCTTTGCCTCGCTTTGCCTCGCTTTGCCTCGCTTTGCCTCGCTTTACTTCCTTTACCTCCTTCGGTTCTTCTACCATAGCTGTAGGAGGGCTATCGAGGAGGGTCCACTGCTACCGTCCACGAGAGGAGATCCGCAGGGAGAGATCGGCCGTCGTACTGACGGGATCGCCAATATCCGAGGCACGCAACGCGCCCGTCACTTGTCCCTGCCTCGACAAGTTGCATCCCGCCGTAGATTCTACAATTACTCGCCGTCTTTCTGCCGACTTACTCTCCACTTTCAGCAGAGATTTCAACGGACCGTTGATACTCGCCTCAATGCTCACGTCGATACTCACGTCGATACTCACGTCGATACTCACGTCGATACTCACGTCGATACTCACGTCGATACGCCGTGTGCAAACCAGCTCGATCAAGATTGCCCGATAGAGCGTTTTACGTCCTCTCACTTGTCTCTCACTTAGCTGCCCGCAATATTGCACCATCTTTTCATCCAATCTCATTCATCTATACCTCATCAAGTGCACTACTGTTTACTTCTTGCAGAATCAACGCACAGAATGACGTCACACTAGCTCGTAATTGTCGTTCGTCTAGTGGCATATTTTTGAAATCTTTTATTTATATCATTTCCTGGATTTTATGCTTAATGTTTTAATAAGTCTTTGAAACAGGCTTCTTGCCGCTTATGCGGAAAGCGTGCAGTTTGTGTTCTATGGACAAACAACGGGAGAATTATATTGTTTTCAACTACAGGACAGTAAACGAATTTCATTTTATAAATTTAATAAAGACATGTCAATAACATTAGATATATTATCAGTATTACATATTTCATGAAAATTAGAAAATTTATTTTTTATAGTTATTGCAAATAATATTGCGGTGCCTTTTACAAATGAAGTTGGTACATATTGTACATCTTTCTTGCATAGATGTGGATGGTGGTATTAGCTTTGTATCCTCAACCTTTTCGTCAAGTATTTCTCATATTATTTTCCTCGGATTATGTGGCAAATTCGGTATTTTTAATAGTTCTTTAAGAAATGGTTCAATGAGAGAAAATCCTAATTCTAACAGGTAACCTTGCCTGATAATAAATCACATCTCCACATCATCGTCTTATACATTGTCTTTTTCATTACCGCTTATATTGTCCTCATAATCGCTAAAATCGTCCGTTTCCAGCATAATGTTTCCATTTCATTTTTTTTTGGGAACGCCATATTATAAAATTATCTTCACAGCAACAAAATAAGTAAAATAGAATGAATAAAAACACTTCTAAAGTAATTATTTTCTTACCTCTCAGCTTATAATTGTCTTACTTACTGGAAACAATAATTATAACTACAGTACTTAATGGCAAATTAAATCTCTACGAAGCAATTTAAAAAATTTTAAAAAACTTACATTTACGGTATCAGGGGTGAAATATCACCCCAGATCAGTGTTCTTTGTTGTGCAGCTAACAAAGGACATAAAAAAAGTGAACTTTATTATGATAACGGTATCCCTACTGACGCCATACATGATTGCAGGAAAAATCAGTGTTACCAGTAATTCGGTTTTGTTAATATTATTAGAAAAACAATTTACATGGGGTGATTTTTCAGCCATGATACCTTTTAAGGGTTAACGTAAGGAATGTCTTGCGAAAAATATTTGGTAATATTACTGTTGTAATGTTTATGCAAGAATATTATAATTGTTGAACAGCACAGTTTCATACTTGCTCATTTACCTTGCACAAACTTAATGATTTACCAGGATTATATCTCCAATGGAGTTGAAGACTGAGCATAGGTAAATGCAATTTACACGGATTTGCGTAAACCATTCGAATCTGTGGATCATATAAATCTAATAAATAAGTTTGATGCCTCAAGAATTTACCGACTATTGAACAGTTTGTTAGTGAGCGTTATATCTGTGAAATTACAAGTAACTAGATTTGATCATTATAATTCAAAGTGGTCGTTCGGAAGTTCATCAAATCTCTCATCTTGGGCCACTGCTCTTCGATCTATTTATAAATGATATTGATAAAGTGTTTAGATAATACGCATTTTTGTTATATGCTGATTACCTTGCAAATCTTCGCCAGGTGAATGTTCCTCTTGATAAACTTTATTTACAACGTGATCTCAAGAGACTAGAGAAATGGTGTGTTAGAAGCAAGTTAACTTTGAAATTCTTCAACTACCATGTTATCCGTTTTAGCTAAAAGAGAAATACTATGGAACCTAATTAAATAATAAATGCGACCGTAATGATGGCGATGGACAACATTCGTGACTTGGATATTATTTTCAATAATCGTTCTACCTTTTATGGTGACATTCGAATGCTTCTGCATATAAAAACCTTGCCTTTGTATCAAATTCAATATTATATTAATATTTCACAACTATTTGTTAGGCTCTTATACTTATTATTAGTTGGTTCTATTTTAGAATATCGGTCGATTATTTAGTCGGTCTACAGGTATACATAAACCGTCACTGTACCTTGCTAGAAAGGATAAACACAAGCTTTTCAGCCTGGTCTACCGATCGTTCAAGTAATCCACTGTCAACTGACAGTCATAACTACCTACTGGCCTTGCAATATTTTCGGTTAATGACCTCTGAGAATAGGCCAATAATTTCTGACCTAATGTTTACATACAACCTGTTGAACCATATGACGTTATGTTGTAGTACAGTGGTACCTTTTAAACTGTAGCTGTTGTGATTAGACAATTTACACATTTTCACGAGGTATATTATTGGAGCTTATACGAT
This sequence comes from Hedychridium roseum, assembly GCA_963989215.1. Taxonomy (NCBI): domain Eukaryota; kingdom Metazoa; phylum Arthropoda; class Insecta; order Hymenoptera; family Chrysididae; genus Hedychridium; species Hedychridium roseum. Next base: position 7,343,492 of record OZ022318.1, on the reverse strand, counting down.
CGTTATAACTGAATTAATCGTCTTTGCATGTTGATCAATGATTATTCTAATGCGTTAGACTTGTTTAACGGGACTCGGAATATTTTGAGAAATTTGATATTTAGATGTTTATCTTAATAATTACGGCTTCTTATTGTGCAATTGTTTTCCAATATTTTATATTTCACTTGTAATTTCTTTCTGTGTCGTTACAGCCAACAGAGTTTCTGGCCTCTTCAAATGAATAAATAAATGAAAATATTGATTTACGTCTTACAATTAGCTGACACGTAATAATCTTTAGAAAATAAAAGGTTTCCGCGGTGGATCGTGGGATACACGAGCGATAGCCGATTTCCGGTTTACCTGGCATCGGCAAATAAATTCCCCGGGCGAATGAGAATTGGTCGGTGCAGATGGCACACGGTCATTCGCGATACGGTCCTGCCTCTCTCCCCCGGAGGGTTGGGGAGGAAGTGCCCAATGGCACCTTCCCATCTGACCGTTTGAATCGTCCTCACGTACATTTTTTTACTTTTGCGACTACGTCAAGCCAATTTGTCTTTGTTAAATTTATCGAAAATATTCAAGAGGATTATCAACTTGTCACAATTTTCTTTTACTATGGCATAATAGTACAAGTTGTTGCAAGTATGTATGTAATTATGAGGAAAAACGGTACAACACTATTGTGGCGGCAATGAAATAACTACATATGCTTGGAGTTAGAAATGATACGTACTAGGTAGATATACGGAGACTGTTGAGAAGCTTACGTGCAAACTGGAAAGACTGGATAGGGTAAAGTTGCTGCTAGTCAATGGAATTGTCCGTTGGCCCGTTGGTCCGAAGCTTTGAAATGTTTTTGAAGATAGGTGAAAAAGCCGATGGCAAGGCGTGCGTATCGAGAGCATCAAGGCGCTCCTTGAAAAGGGCTGCTCTATTGGTAAGATCTGAAGACGGCGTGCTCGTCGTTGCGACTCGATCACATCGTTACCGAGGTACCACTTGGCGATGTCGTTGAGGCGCCTTCGTTTTGCTTTCCCGGGATCGTATATTAGGAATTTAGTGGGAAGCCCGGTCCCACGAAACGATCGGTATACACGTAGCTATCTCCATGCTCGTCCGCCTCCTTTTCTCTTCTTTTTTATATTTTATATCGACGCACGCATCCCGCACCGCTTGTTTTCATCGGTACAAATGAGACTTTACGACATCTCGTCACATCCACATCCCCCCTTCCCGCCCCTCTCACTCGTTGCTCGACATTTTCCTCCTCTCTCCACTGTCGGACGCTGCGCCTGATACTTTCTTGAAATCTCCCCGTAGGCCGTCTCTCGTTTGAGCTTTCCGAGGTATCGGCTCTTGAAGACAGTTTATGAGCACACGCACACGCACACGCACACGCACACGCACACGCACACGCACACGCACACGCACACGCACACGCACACGCACACGCACACGCACACGCACACGCACACACTCGCGCCTCCTGTCCTTCCAAACAAAAATCCAGTACGCTCACTTAGTCTTTTAACAAAAATCCAGATACGCAAACAAGACTAATGTAAGACGTTCCGCTAAAATGATTTCAAGTACAAACAATATAAAGGAAAATTAGCTAAAGCAGAGTACGGACCATTGTTGAGCAGTCGGTGAAGTTAAGAAATATGCTTCTTTACAAGCAAGAGGAAAACATTTTCAGTACAGATAATGCATTAGCAATAAAGCTGAGAGAAAGAAAATGAAGAATATCTGCTATGCGTCGATAAAATATAATAAAACTTGGATGTAGAAGTTTCTTGATAATCGATTCGAAAAGATTAAGCTTCGTTGTTGTAGAATAATTGTTAAAAATTTCAGTACTTGGAGCTATAAATATGACTGTCCAGAAGAAGATTCTTCGGCAGAAGACAATGCCCGTGGGCTAATCTATCGAACCTTCAGCGTGCAGAATCGCCACGTGAAGTGGAATTATCGCCATGTCCCTTGATCGATGTGATTGTCGTAAGCTGTTGTTACGGAGAGAACCGGTATTTTTCTTGGCCAGCAACGGCTAGAAACATCTCATAAACGTGTTCAATGCGGACATTCCTCAATGAATACTTGAATGACTTGATGATTGAATATCCATTATCACTAATAAACCTAATGTAAGCCACATCCTACATAATCTTTTCATCGTCTGTTTTCATTCTTGTTCTTACATTATGTCTACATGTATGTATAGAAATCGTTATCTGTAGTTTTTACTATTTCATGTAATTAAATGTGCTTGGAATGTTTTTGATATGGCAAAGTATTTTATCATATCATAACGATCTTAACGATGTCGAAAATTCTGTATTACGATTTATTTAAGAAGCAATGGTTAAACCAACATGTAAAAGTAAAAAATGGTTGTCCCGAGTGAGGGTCGAGCTTTGTTACTGCGTAGATAAATGCTCGTAGATAAAGCCGCGGAACGAGTTCCTTTTTCGAGGAGGACGACATGAGCGGCAATCGAGCGGTTTTCCATGGCGATCGGATTGTCCGTGCTGTGTGCGTGCTGTGTGCGTGCTGTGTGCGTGCTGTGTGCGTGCTGTGTGCGTGCGGACTTTGTACGTGTCGGTGTTGCCCGTGTCCTTCGCTACGCTCATGATACCGGTCGGCTTGATTGCGTAAGCGATCGGCTCCGGTAGGTTGCCACTAGTATCGCTAGATTATACTGGCTTATAGGTGCAGAACGCTCAACGCGCAAGGCGCTTGCGTACGTACGTCGATTGAAACGATTAGAAACGATTCTCCTTGCGCCACCGGCGGATTCCTCCGGGATCGTTCGACCCGACAGATCACGCCCCGCTATACTCCATTACCGTTGCATGCTCGACATAGGAAGTTCCTTCGTTCCATTAACTTACTGTCAACCTAATCACCTTCACTACATCATGCACGAATTAAATGACAAAACAACGTCAGCTAAATACAGTCATCAACTTGATTATGTTTATGCGGGGCATCGATTGGATAGGTTATTATTTTTCCAATAACGAGCCGTATAGAGAGAGAGAGAGAGAGAGAGAGAGAGAGAGAGAGAGAGAGAGGGAGAGAATTATTATTAAGAATTTTTATCACGAAACGTTGGAATATCACAGAATTGGCCAAAAGGAAGGACATTTCGGTGGTTTGCAGGACCGTTGGTGGAGTTAAGCGAATGTCAATTTTTACATTATCCAGCAAAAATAATAAAATTGTATGCTTCGAAAGGTAATTCCGTGATTTTTTTTTCAATTCTCGTTTTACCGTTGAAAAAATGGTAACAAAGAGGAACATATGCGTCGGAGGCTACGGCGAATTTTGTGTTCGCCAAATTCTATCGACAACACGTTGGTGGAATTACGAAAGTGATATCGAAGCCATCTGATCCTCGAGACGCAAGGAACATTGTTAAAATGTATGACAAAGAGCGCCCTTTACTTTGGATGATTGCATATCAGCGGCTCTGGTCATGCGACACCATGGACCAATTACTAATCCTTTTTTTAAACTTTTCTTTATTTTACATACGGTACAAAGAGGCCGGTTACTTGCCTATCAACACACTCACTCACACGCTCTTACGCTCACACTTGTATACGCATTAGAACAGTAAAAAAATGGTTGGGATGTTTGAAATTGTGTGCTTGATTTGCGCCGAGTGCCCTCTGATAAAGCATACCATTGGTCTATTGCAAACATGACGCGCTATATATCAAAATATGAAACATATGGAGGTGGCTTCCTTAAAATTCATCATTTTCTTCGATATTTTCGTTAGTGATAACGTTAGTGATGCATTGATCGATGATTGATATATCGAGCGCGGTGGCGATCGTAAGGACGAAAGCGCTGCAGAATGCACGCGATTGGCTTTCGCGGCACGATCTGACCTAAAACCGGGAACCGCTCGGTTGGACTCTCCTCCCGTCTCCTCCCGTCTCCTCCCGTCTCCTGCCGTTTCTACGAGCTCTTGAGCCAGTCACCTTATCCCGCGGCCACACTCACGATCTACGCCTTCTACGTGTCCTCCTCCCTTTCCTCCGCCTTCTTCTTTTTCTACCATCTTTTCTTTGGATGCTTGGAAAACATTGATTTCATTCGGTTCGAATAGTTACGCACAAAGTATGACTTTCATCAACTTCCACGTCCTTTGCTTCTACCGGTCAATTATTACGCTTTTCATTGCGCATTCTTATAATTGTCGCGTAAAACTTTATTAAACCTTATTAAAAGGAAATTTAGTCGTTGAATGTTACGTGCATGTTAACTTGATGTTTTTGATACTTGCAACAGTGTTTGACAGATCCAAGCACGGTTTTCATGTGAGAAATTACGAAAGATGGGAAGAGGGCAAGGCTTAATCCTACCGTTAGTGTCGGCATGGAGAATGCAGTTATGATAATGGATCGTCGAGTTTATTTTTCCCTCTGCCAGAGGCGTGGCGGACGGTGGCGGACGGTGGCGGACGGTGGCGGACGGTGGCGGACGGTGGCGGACGGTGGCGGACGTTTACTCGATAACATAGTGGAGCATTTATCCCCGGCGATAAGCGATTTTGGCAAGCTGGCCATAACCGGCAGCTAAGAGCGAAACGGCTGCGAACTGGCCCGGCCGTCTGCCGTTGCCGTTGCCGTTGCCGTTGCCGGCAGATATGCCATCGTGCCGCACCGGCAGAACGGCAAAACGGCAAAACGGCAAAACGGCAAAACGGCAAAACGGCAAAACGGCAGAACGGCAGAACGGCAGACCGGCAGACCGTGGAAACTCGCCCGAGTATTCCATTGTTCTTCTCTCAGCCGCGCGACTTTTGTACCACGCTCGAGAACCGTCGATTTCATCGTTGGCCGGTTTCATCGTGCTTTTTACGCCCTGTTCTCGCCACCGCGGACAATGTACCGCCACGATCGCCCATCTTTCAGGGGGATTTATCACGTATTTGAATTTAACTCGCCTTTCGCTAAACCTTTTATACGTCTCAGCCAATGGCCTCACAAAGATATATGATCGGGTGAACGATATTCCCTGCTTTCTTACTTCTTCCTCCTTCTTCTGCCACCGGAAATTGCGGCAACGAGATAACCACTGTTTCCTTACGATTATCTCAAAACTCATCTGCTATTAATCTAAATGAAATTGTTAGAAAAAAAGGTAGTAAGGTAACAAGAAGTTATAGGGGAATAAGACGAATCTGGGATAAGTTTATTCAACATAAATGACGTGGAATTCGGCGGCAAAGACGAGCAAGAGGCGCAGCGTTCTGTCGAAGCTAGCCCGGCCGCGATCAAACGGATAAATTGCTTTCGGTCGATTAACCGTTAACCGTTAAGCGGGACGGTATCGTGAGATTTCAAGACGTGGAAACTGTACGAAGAGGGGCCCCGTTCCTATGCAATAGCTATCTTACGGCCATTTAAAAAACAACCTCGGGGAAGTAACAAAGGAAAAACTAACAAATGGAAGCCCTACTACGCTAAATAAGGCACCTACCTTTTATAACGCTACAACAGTATATACCACATAACAGTATATAACAGTATATAGTCTGTAGAAAAGTGTAAGAAACGTATTGGTGGGAATTATGTATCAATAAAAATTCCATGAAAGGGCAAAACAAGCGTATGTGCGTGTAAAATGGCAGAGGAAGGAGCGAAAGGAAGAAAAAGGTATTAAAAGAGAATAAAAGTAGTGGAGATAAAGGAAGAAGGAAGAAGGAAGAAGGAAGAAAAAGGAAAAAAAAGGAAAAAAAAGGAAAAAAAAGTAAGAACGAGGCAACCACCGGAGAGAAGAGCTAACGGGCTAAACCCGGAGAGACGTGGCGCAGTAAGGGTGGTTTTTAAATAATTCCTCTATTTCCATGCATATTGCAGGAAACAATTACAAGTGTAATTGCTAATAGAAGATTCCAGACGAGGCCAGGTTTATCTCGGTCTTTCAAACCTTTACTTCTATGCGACCGCCTGACTCGTCCTCGACTTGCAGGTTTGTCCCTTTTCGTCTACCTCTCCTTACTCTACAACTACGCAACTGCACAACTACACAACTTCACCACTATACAACTGTGTAACTGTATAATTGTACAAGAGGCTTTCTCACATCCGGTCTTATTTCCCCCGCAACTAGAGTACGTTAAACAGTTGTACTTTTTTCCTACATCTACCTGTCGTAGCTCCCTAATTTGAAGATGCGTTAGATGCTCCGCAAGATATCATTGCCACTACTTTTTTACAAATTCTCGCCCCATTCATCTTAGCATCCGCACATTCCGAACTTGAGAATCCTACCTTCCTTAAGATGATAATAATAATATTTCAAACGATAACGATACTCGTAAAGGCATTCTATTAAATGTCAATGCTTTATACATTATTATGATATGTAATTACAAAACGTGTATTACAACAAATTCATCGCATGTTCGTACATCGTAGGGGCGGAGAAAAGATTCGAGAAGGACTATCACCGACACAAACTCTATGTAAAGTTCTATCTATGTAAAGTCTATGTAAAATCCTTTGGCTCGAGTCGCGACATAAGCCGATATTTATGCAGTATCGCGATCAATTATCAAATATATATTTTCATTTGAAAAACATGAAAGAGTGTATATTGCGTAAACTGCAAGTATGCAGTCGGTATATTTTGTCGCTGAAGATTGGATACTGATCTTGGTGTTTTGTCGTATGTAAGGATGGGCAGGAAGTCGAATCGGGACGGAGGTAGGATACATCTCAAAGGTGGAACGAGGAAGGGTGCGGGAGAGAAAAGAGGAAGGGACGATAGGACAGTTGGAAGGGAGAAAAATCGAGAAAAAGGGAAAAGGGGACTAGAAGGGAAAAAATCAAGCAAATTGGTATGCAGCACACAACAACCGACGGAAGAGGGCTGAGGGGGAGGAATGTTAGGCCAGCTAGGGGTTGTCGAGGGTGGGATCAATACTCTCTCTTTCTCTCGTCTTCTCTTCCACACTCGCAACATTTTCACATATACGAGAAAACGTAGACGCACACAGTTGTCCCCTGTTATTTTCCTTCCGTTCTCTTAGTCAGGTCCATGCGGAAAATCCGGAAATGGTTAAAACTCAGCATCCGTTCTCATCGGTACATCACGATGGATCGATCGTCAAACAGAGAAGAAGAGGGCAGAGAAAATTCCTGTAATACGATGACATTGACTATCGTCCAAGGAAACGATGACATTCTCCGTTCCGTCTGATTCGATAACGTCCCGTGCTTATCGACTCAACATGCTCAACATGCTCAATTTTTTGTCGCTCCTCTTTTCATCATCAATTTCTCTTCATTTCGGCAAGAGCTATCCAAAGGGAAAAGAAATTCATTTCCTTTCCCACCGTTACATCTATCTTTTAATCATGCAATAAGATAATACGTTAATAGGACAACAATATCTTATGCGAGGAGTAAACGATGAAACATATACGCATAAAAATTTGTTTTCGGCATAAAGATTATGGACATAAGGTTTACCCTTTTTCTCGCTAGATGCAGAAACAAACACAAAAAAAGTATTATTGGAATAAACGAACGAGCCGTATTCTTATTATAAAGATGCAGCCAAGTACGTATAATTCTTTGTAATGTCTTGTATAAGCGGGGACTCGAGACCGTAGATTTACATGTTTTCAGAAGAAGACAGTTGTGTAATATAAGATGTATTCTTCGTTATGACGGTATATATCTTATATGAAGGTTTTTTAAAAGAAGACGTTTATAAGAAGACTAATACGAGAAAGTAGCAAGAGAAACGAAGAACGACGAGCCGGAAGGCGGAGACAAACGGTCGACCGGTCACGTCCTCGGTTAATGCTGCATGGAGCAAAGTCTCTGGCTTTATTAAACCGTCGGTCAGGAGGAAGAACGAGGAAGAAGTGAACGACGGAAAACTTTAAAGCCACGCAACCAACTCAACATATTCTCATTTATTATTTCATTGACTTTTCATTGCATCAACGACTTTTAACGTTTTCTTTATAAAATTCCAAATTTCCTTTCGTCATCACTTGCATGTGAGTGTGACATGTATGTGCATCTTCATTTTATGCTATAGAGACATGTTATTAACGACGAAAAACTGCGGAAACTATGATTGTCAATGTATTTTTGGCTCGTGCTGTATCGGAACGTAGGAAAAAAAAAGAAATACTTTTCTTTGCAATTTTATCGGAGTCGAAAATTTGAGTAATCGAAGGTGCAAGCGTAAAACTGATGACGATCGCTTGTGAAATTCCGCTTGGAAGAGCATTAACATAAGGAACAATCAGTGGGAAACATTCGGGTGGCGATTTCCTGTCGGTTGACCCCTGCCAGCGGAAGCCGTCTCACGGAAAAGGCGACAACGTCGAATAATACCAACGGGAAACAATGCGGCCCGAGTTCACGGTTGCCGACTGGGTTAGGGGTTAGGATTTCCGATGTTATTTATTTCGTGCCAAGGTCGTCTACCTTCCATGACCCACGGCTACTTAAATCGGCAAAGACAATGTCGCTTAATTTTCTCTTTTCAAAGTATAGCGTTTTCCACAATTTCTGACGATTCCGCAAAAAAGTACAAACAACGAAACAGACAAATGTATAATATTTACATACATAATATCATCGTCGACTCGTTAATGCTATCAATATCCGGCAAGTCGTATTGACTTGTTAAAAGAATCGTAGAATATCGTAGAGATAGTGCAGATAGGTATGTCGAAGCTGCATCGAAGCTTGCTTTTTCAATGTCATTTCTCTCCGTGAACGATTTTATCGATCGTAACATCTGGAAGCTGATTGTGAGTGACAGGTAGCAGAGGTGAAACGGCAGTTGGACCATATGGTCGGAAGAAGAAGAAAAAGAAGAAGAAGGAGGAGGATGACGATGAGGAGAAAAGTCAGTGGTTACGGTTGAAACGCGTAATAAATAATAATAATTGCCGCTACGTGTTGGCACAATAGAGTGGGACGGGCTTAGGCTGGCACATCGCCTCGGAAACGACGTCTACTTACTGAAGAACCGATGATGAAAACGAGTCGTGCGGCACGTTCTGTCGGTAGCCCCGTGCCCGTCCCGCGCTCGTCCCGCGCTCGTCCCGCGCTCGTCCCGCGCCCGTTCCGCCTTCACCATTATCCAGATTAAAATAGCTTTAGGCCAAAAAAGTCTATTGACAGGGTAAAAGAATGTCCTTATGGTTTACTCGTGATCCGTGGGCCATTCAAGAATGTCAAAAGGGTGTGAATGGCGGACAAAGCTCATGGCAAACGTACGATATGTCAGTAGTCATTGCGTGGAATTCGATGATCGTATGGTAAAAATACATTTTCATATTCCACCAGTGCTCGTTGTCATCCGCGAAATTAGGAATAGAAAGAACGGCCTTTGAATGGAAGGACAGTGGGAAGGACACTGGGAAGGACACTGGGAAGGGACTTGCCGATGTCGGAAATATTTCATAGGCTATAGCGGAATAGACGATCCTTTCGGCGCGTTATCGCGATGGGCAAGGGGACAACAAAAGGACCGCCGAATATGAATTCTCATTTTACCGATGAGCTGAAATATTAAAGCGCTTTCTCGGAAGCCAACCCTACGTCAACACCATAAATAACTTTTCATCTTGTAATACGTAATATCTAGTCTTCCCGACTCTTTCTCTGTTTACGTCTTACATCGTATCCCGGAGATTTTCCATAACTTTACTCCACGATCAGCAGCTTCCACCCTAAGTTGCCGATTCCGCACATTTTCGACGGAGCTGCATTGTTGTTTGTTTCTTTTGCTTTCTATCTGTTGCGCTATTGACGTATATCATTCATAAATTCCGTTCCCCTTGTTTTTTTGGGAAATGGCCGCTGCATGACTATGCATAACTTACAAGCATTCTACGGACTTTATCGCGCAGTCACTCGTCCCCTACTTGCGCTTCATTATTCTCACGGTCTCTCTCTTGTGTCTCGACCTTTCGCAAAACTCTGCGCAATACCTATCATCTGTAAAATGTCATAAAAGGCGACCAATAACACAGTAAATATCGATAAATGAGAAAATAATTTAAAGAAATTCCGATTCGTATAGAATTTCGCTTCATCCTGACAATTGCGAACTGCCTAGCAGAATTCATACATATCCCAGGGACGATGGAAGGCATTTAGTTAGGGCCAGTTATGGGATCTCGGGAGATTAGGGGTTATTAGGTGTCGGTGTCCCTGTCCCTGTTTTTCAAGCTGGAGCCTCTCGTACGGTGGTGTTTAGTCCGAGCGTGTGTACGCATTTTCGTTTTCACGTTTTTGGCCCTCGCGAAAGCCCCTGGAAGCCGCGCAACATGTTATTACGCGTGTCTGCCAAAGAACGAGCGAGGAAGACGGTGGAAGTGGCCGAGCAAAGAAAAATGAAGAAACGCAAAATGCAGGGGGCCCATCTTGCCTGTCTTGCTTGTCTTGCTTGTCTTGCTTGTCTTGCTTGTCTTGCCTGTCTTGCCTGTCTTGCCTGTCCTGACTATACGGCAACCCTATGCGCCACCTAAACCGGACGGACCCATTTTCGCCCGTGGGCGCAGTGCCAACAGTGTCTCTCAATCATCACCATACAACATCGTCCATCGAGTTTTCCAAAAAGATATACATTTACTGCCTTTATTTTGCGTTTTACGCGAAAATCCTCAAGATTCTTGGCAACAAGAAACGGAATGACTCGCTAATGTTAATGGAAAATCTCTATTTTCGTTAGGCAAATCTTTATATTACTCACTGACTTGGCCGCATTGAGTTAACTCACTCATGTTCTTCCGAAAAGTCCATGTTGTTCCTTTACGTTCCTTTTTTTAATGTCTCAAATCAAGGAAAGTCGAGTCGCGAGGTGCACTAAATCTTGCCGAAGATGAGAGCGAAGGAAAATCGAACGTGTCATTAATCGGAAGAGAACTGTTGCGCATCTAATACACCGTCGTTATCAGAGCTTTTTAATCCGGCCCGATTAAACTTTTCGCTTTATCCTTTCCCATCCTGTTCTGCCTTTCTTCTGAAATTTACATTCCAAATACATTACAAAGGATACAGCTGTGACACATCCTCCCTCCTGTCCATTTTCTTTTCTATTATTTCTCTAATAAATTCTCGTTGCGCGCGACCGCCTTTTACTGGCATCGGTATTAATACTTTCGAACGAAAGACACGATCGTGTGTTTCTCGATACAAATTATTCTCTAATGCATGTTCGTTAATGGACATTATTTTTCACAAGTTCATATATGAGTAACTAATTAAGACTTGTTTTTCTATCGTGAATAATTAATGATAGAGTGTACAAAAGACATTACATATCCTGTGCGTAGATATTCCTTTTTTACTGGAACAACAAATCCTCCATCCAAGTAATTTTTATTATCGACGGCGGAATGTTATTGAAAAGAAATGTTCGCCAACATGTGATTATGAGGATAACCGTAAGTGATATTATTGAGGGCATAACCGATCTTGAAGCGTTTCCATTGCTAAATATTTCTGAAAAAACGGACATTTGTGTACTAATTTTTTGGAGGATTTGAAATGTGCTGTTGTGGAAAGAAGACTGCTGGCTCGGAGAGAGTTGCAAGGGTATTGGAAATTACCCATAAGCCTGGGGGAAGGACCGAGTTTGAAAGGTAGCGCAATATTTGACAGCTAGAGGCCAGGGGCCGTGGTTTTGGCGCCACCTGTTCCATAAGCCTCCTCACCCCGGTTTTCTCCCTGAACGCACAATCTACGCAACAATGTAGCTATGTACGCGGACGAAAGAGGGAAGTAACCTCTTGCGGTCCGCGGATAACTGCACCATGCCGGCAGACACGCCGCCAATAAGTGAACATCGGTTGCGTTCAACACCCTCGCTTTGTTTCACCCTCGTCCTATAACCATTCTCCCCTCAAACCTAAATCCATCGGCCCGCGACATGCCACTACGATTTCCACCCGACGCGTCTTTCAATACTTCCCATCCGTTACACCGATTTACCTATTTCCCGACGTCCACGTCCACGTCCACGTCCACGTCCACGTCCACGTCCACGTCCACGACTACGACGACCACGACCACGTTCAATCTCCAATCTGCTGTATGTAAAACTTTAAATACAAAATCCCATATATAAAGTATATTAATACTAACAATCAGGCCAACTGAAGATGTTCCACGAATTTACTATTTATTCTTTCACGTCAGGACATGCACATGAAAACGCAATATCTATATATCTATCTATACCACTTATCATGCCAATATTATGAGCTTTCAAGTATGTATCGACATTTTTCGATTACTTCTTTTCAATCAGAAAATATATTTACTTCAATGAGTATTTATATGAGTATAATCTCAAGTAAAAATATGGCCTTTAACTTGTAAGCAGCATACGTAGGAAAATTTAAGCTATATTTCCTTTACTACTTATTATTCGATATTTATTAAAGTGAAACGGTTCTGTGAAGTCAGCGAAACCAGTAACCGCGACGGTTAGGAGATTACTTGCAAGAAATTCTGCCTGATTTTTGGAAAATAACGAAGCTTAAGTTAACGAAAGAAGTGAATAAAGACAAGACAGGAATGGAGAGGAGAGGAGAGGAGAGGAGAGGAGAGGAGAGGGGAGGAGAGGGGAGGAAGTCGAGCGTGTGACGAGAAGGAGAGTTGACTTGACAGCTCGGTGATGTATGTCGAAATGACCTGCAAGTCCGTAGGCGCGTGACCCTCCGGCGAATATATCGGGGCCTTTGGACGACATTACGGTGTTATATGCGCGCTCTGTTACGGAGGGACATTGATTTATATAACCTAAGAGTCAACGGCTCGCCTCGTACCTACGAGCTTCCGGCAACATTTAACGATCAAAGTGCTGGCAAATTTTAGTATCTCTCTATGAAAAGTTTAAAACACTAAAGCTTTAATGCGATCAATCTTTCATTTAATTTCCAACGACAGTGATGGTAAAAAAAAGTGGCATACTCACATTCGTTAGATTCGTTGCACGATCAAGTGAAAAGATATTGACCTCAGCCAAGACGCTTATATTTAAAATTTCTTTTTATTTTACCTATAGATCGTGGAAAATGTGGCAATACTTTGCGGACAATGGTAGAACAAGAGTAGTGGTAGCACCTTTGAAAGGGTCGAACGTTGAAGGGTAGACTTGATATTGACGTAGATTTTTACCGAGTACGGAGGTTATTTATTTTAACCCCGCCGAGTGGAAAGGATCCGAAGGGCTCTGAAAACGTTGCATTCTTACGTAGAGTCACGTATCAGGCTGAGAGGCCGAAGGGTGTCGGTGGAAGGCGATATATTGGCATACCTAGGACAAAAAGAATTTCCGCGTCTTGGAACGCACGCGTCCGTCCGTCCGTCCGTCCGCCCGTCCGTCCGTCTGTTCTGTCGGCGTGGTCAGGTCTCGCGACAGCCACGAGCACCACGCTCTATTGCCAGAGAGTCGAGGGTGTGATGGATGTCCTTCCTGTTCTGGAATGCGGGGAGATCCTTTACGGAATGGGAAATGACACGGGGACACGCACACATACCCATACCTAACTTGAAAAGCTGTCTTGGAAAACTTGAAAATCAACAGCACAATACAAACTCGTACTGTTGTTTATAGGAGAATAAAGCTCCGATATATCGGCCGTACTTGTCGTAAATCCCATTTTCCAACAAATTTCACCTCTTGTCGCTGACTTTCCTACCATCCAACTCAAAGAGAATAATAATACTTTGTACTTGGAGTGCTACTGCAGAATGGGTTATTAGGTAAAATGCGTTGAAGATGCGTAGGCAATAGATGCGAGGGGTGGCACGTAAAACATCGTTCATCGGGCACAATAGACAGGCATGAAGGAAAATGCCGCGACTGCTACCGCGACTGCGACCGCGACCGCGACCGCGACCGTAAACTGCAAATATGTCAAAGATAATAAAACAATTAGCCATAAAACGTAACGACCCCCGCATGTACCCTATAGCTACTAAGGTATGGCTGGCAAGCGTGGTCCATGAAGAATGGAGAGAACCATCGGCGAGGCCACCAACCACAATTAAAGTTGGTAGAAGCAATGCCAAAGAGACAGACAACGCTGACAATGACGTTTCGAAAACTTTCATGCTTTACAGCTTAATATTAGACTTTTTATCATTTCTCCCATATTCTCCTTTCGTTGATGCATATTATCGGAAAGAAAAGATGTTTTTAAAGAAAATTCAAAAACTACTTACTTAAATTTTGTCTTCCATCATAGTATAATGAAATATCTGACTTAACTAAAAACCCACACAAATAGTAAATATTTATTTACATTTAACATCATTTTCAAATAAAAAATACGGAAGAAATGTTGAGAATCGGTCTCTACTCTGTACTCTATGTAGTAATGTCAATATTAATAAAAACCAATTTGACACAGATTCTTATTTAGAATGTAAATCTTTCGATAGCATTTGTGCGACAGTTAAAGATAACAATTTTTTAATTCGGTCTACAATATCTGGAATATAGCAAATCGACTATTTCCAATCGTTTTTTATATGTCATATAATTGAATTTTGTGTAATGTCGCGTGAAAGTTTTACGGAAGTAGTTTAATAATCTTGCTACGAAATATTTTTCATTACCAATGACCAGTTGCGTGAAAAAGGAAAACCGGAAAGTCATGAGGGTCATGACATAGGGCATTGAAGGCACAATGGAAACTGGAGCACACCTAGTGTGGTTCTAATGATAAATAACAAATCAATCGTCGTCACGTGACATTTACATAAACCATTTCCTTCGTGCGCTTTAAAAGATTAAAAATCGGCAAAGGTCAAAGAACCATCGATACAAGTTATCGTACAAGAAGTTAGGGCCAACTTATTGAACTTTTTCAGCTATTTTGAAGCAATTAAAACCTATATATTTTTCGTGAAAAAGAATAAGACACAAATACTTACATATCAAAGGCGCCATCTTACATTACATCTTTTTATGCTACCACAATCTTTAATATTTGTCAACGAGGTCTAAAAGAATTCTTATTTCTTTTGATAGTGTTAAAAAATAGCATTTGGTAAAAGATCTTAAAAATTTCGTCCTAACATACTTACTTAATTCTGACGAATATTTTTTCCTGATCGTTAAAATACAAGTATGTCTCATGAAAGTTATAGCTTTGCCACAGCAAATGTACGATATAGTACGTAGTAATAATTGGATTGGACAATTGGAAAGAAAGAAGTAACGATCTTAAAATTAAATTTGAAACAACGAAGGTGCGTAATCGGTTAAAATTTTCGGTTAGAAGCGCGTTTACAGACAAAGGATAGAAAAATGATGGATAAAGATGTAAGAGTATGTGGAAATAAATGTTCCAAGTTAAATAAAGTACTGGCGTGGTAAAATCCATTAGTGAGAGGCGGGAAGTGGCAGGTGACGTTAAAGGACACGAAGCAGTTGCGCAGTTACCTCTTGCGGTTGTAACAGAGAAGAATCTCCTTCTATACGTACATATATATATATATATATATATATATATATATATAAGGTGTCGCCAAGTGTCGGAACACAATGCACGACGCACGATAATGGCTATGAAGAAGACGTGCAAGAAAGAATTGCAGCGTTTCCGGGGTCACGCCTCAAAATAGAAGTTGCAAACTCACTGACGCGTCGTTGCTCGTTGCTCGTTGCGCGTTGCTCGTTGCGCGTTGCTCGTTTTCGCTTTGCCATAGTTTTACGAGTTTTACTGCCGGTTTATCGACACATTTTCACCGCGATCCCCTCGGCCTGTCTTTTTTACGCCCAACATATTGGCATTGTATGCGTCCAAAAGCGCTGACATATTTCAAAACTATATACTGAACGCAGAGTTAGCCTATTTGTAAGTGTAATAACTCATTGAAATTATATTCGTTATTATTTTGCACACATTCTGCTCTATTGCTATTGTACAAGACGTCTTCTTTATGCATTTATCCCCGATCCCTTTATGATCAAACAATATTCATAAGTAAATTTTTCATTCATCTTTTTCTTTCTATATAACCGCAAGGGATTTAAGTCTTTTACAATATTTACAATATTACAAATGCAGTTGGAGAAATTTCTTATCATGATATATCATAGTAGTATTTTATGTATTTCATAGAGATTCTCTTCAGATTCTCCTTAAAACTCGTGGTTAAAAAGGATTGACATTGAAACGACGTAAATTACGGTATAAGCCGATAAACTAGATGAAGCAAATTGAATTATCAATAAAGATTTCTCTATTGACATCGGAAAATTTCGTTTTTCTATACTCAAGGGAGTGTTCGTTCGAGCTTGTTATTGTTGTCCCGAGTTTCGCTTCGTAATGCCAACACCAAGAGTCTCCGAGTATGAAACATGAGAAAGCTGTTGGGTGAAATGATTCTATTAATTTTTCCATTGAGAGCAGCACTCGTGCATGCCGTCCCCGTTTTCCAGTCTCTCATCTCTCTCCTCTTTCCTTCGCCCGACACCCGTCATCCTCTCTACGTCTTGAACATTCGATAAAGTATTACGCTTGCTAATTAGCAAATGAAACACTTGAATGGATAGTTATAAAGACGTTGTTGAATGTAGCGACATGAGGACCATCAGAAGAGTGATACTAATTTCCTTTATTCCATTATCTTTTTTTTTGTTTAATCATTTATTAATACTTGTTAATAAACACAGGTTTTTAAGTATACTATATAAAGGTACATAAATAGAAAATTTTTGTCAAATCATAGTCGGCAAGTATCCTTACTATATTATTTAATGGTCGATAATCGTACTGAGTCGCTGTAGGAAATAAACAGGTTAAACGTTGAATTTACATGCACAGCTTATAGAATCATCGTGTAAGTCGAATTGCGTACGATTCAATTGACGTCTCTATTCTGATTTATCAGATGCGCGGGTGCATGAGTGAATGCTTGCTTTCTTGCCTTACGCCCACATGATTATAAAATAACAAGATGCCGTATTATTGTTGTAGCAACACTTAAGGGTGTAGCGTAGCCGAAGAATGGGTTAAGGTCTCGGATTTGTTTGCTTTGGTCTTGAGAAAGAAATACATGTATACACTGATGAGTAATAGTTTAGTGACTTGAAATGAAGACAGAGAAAACAAATAAGACATTAGTGTGTGTACGTACGTATCGAATGGGGTAAACTTGAATTAAAGGGAAAACGGTAAAGAGAATACAAGTCTGTTCATAAGATGGTGGACATGGTTTTTGTAAAAGTCTGTGAAAGGTCATGTCGAACCTTAAGCGGATATTAAAGTGAAAGATAAGGAAAAAAGAATTCGTGCGTATTTGATGGAACGTCGGGAAAGTTTGAAATCGGTGGATGCGCGACACTTGGAGATGTTTTCTCGTAAGAGTCCGCGCCCACGCTTCGGGGCTGAAAAAGTGAAAACCATTGAATACCTGCATTACCTGGATACATACGTATACATGTATTGTACGTAGCTGCACGTTGCACCGCGGTTATTAGAGTTGGCGCGCGCACTCATTGTTTAACGACAAAGCGAGGTGGAACAAAGAGGTGTTGTAGCGGTTGTTGGGACGGTTCTTTCTGCGTGGGTGCAAGCAGAAAGGGAGCGCGCTTGGCTTAGCACGGAGTTAACGCCCAACACGTACATGTGCACATGCACATGCATATAGCTTTATAAGCGTGTAGGTGTATGTATAGATGCCCTGAGCCAAGTAGACGGCGCGCCGTCCTCCAAGGGGTCACCGTGCTCCATGCTCGGCAAGACCTCAGACCTGAGACCTGAGATGAGGAGAGAAAGAGGCTAACCGTCAAGAGACTATCGTCCTCTTTTTTTTGTCATCCCTACGTGGCGATCCCTTGTTGAGGGAGGTGTGGCAAAGAAGATGGTCGAATGAACATAGGCCAAGCACATCTAGACTGTCCTTAGGTTAGCCGGACAGGAAGGCCCTTGTCGTTCGTCACTATCGTCGATAGGAACAAAGCGTGCTGACGCGCCCTGCGTCCTTCCTCTTGACCCGACCTTTTCGCCTGTCCCCGTCATACATATTTCTTTGGCAGGGCCTCCAATCCGCGGCGTCATCGTCTTCTGCCGGACGTTGCTCGACGATCGACGCTCGACTCTCGAACCTCGGTTCCTCATGAATGAAAATAATGAATGGATGCGTTCGAATTACGAGCCGATGCTCCGACTCGCTTGTCGTTCCAACCAAGAAAGAAGATGGAAGGGGCGGGAGAGGACGAGTTCAGAGACGGGTCAACGACGGTATTGTACCCGTACACCCACGATCGCGTGTTTACAAATTGTCTAATCTTGTCGACCAATCGGTACCGGACCAGACCGTCTCTCCTCTTCTCCTCTCTCCCCTTCCCCTTTTCATTCCATCCCTCCATTTTCTCCCTGTCCCGCTCTTCAACTGCCGGTTCATGTGACTTTTCCTGACTTTTCATGTGATTCATCCGAGCGTTTTTTGTACAATATCTGCATATACACGTATATAGTAAATAGGTAGATAGCCAAATATGATGGAGATAAATTTAAGGGAGCCCGTAAGTGCTTGCATGTTTTAAACACTGTCAGAATCAGGCAGATAATTAAAGAGGATTTTCGGGGAGTTCATTTGGGGAGTTCATCTATATGGTTATTCGTGATCAATCGGATGGCGAAAAAAGTTGTCTCAAGGGCAATGGGAGAAGATAATTCACGGAAGCAAGTAGTCTAACTAAAAAGAATAGAAGATGGTGAAAAGCGCGGCAATAAAATCATCTGGCGAAGGCTGCTAGGAAGTCTGGAAAGGTAAGAAGGACGGAACGAACGCGACGAAACCGCAAATTAAATTAGCGAGTCGCAGAATGGCTTGAGGCGGGCAAGAAAGCGTTGGCTGCCCGCTGTTTAACCCGGCTTAATTACCAATTAGCCAATAAAAAGCCACTGTAACTGGTCGCGCGTTATGGCTGCCCTTAAGAAGCGGCCGCGTGTACCGAAGGCTGTGCCCACACAATCGTCCCACGAAAAACGATCTTGTATAATTATAACTGACAAAACAGTGGACACTCTTCCTGTAACGGAGCGAAGAAGAGCGCACGCGTCTCTCTCCTTTTTGGCCGCTCCTTCTTCTGCCGATGCGATATAACGTGTAAGCTGAACGAGTTCGTTGATGCTGCGTTCTCTTTTGACGATAACCGATGTCACCGTACCTGCCTACCACCCCTACCATCTGGCCAATTCTCATTTAGCCATGTTAGCCTATTTATTAGAATGCGCCCGTGCCGCCACATCGTAACTGTCAGTTTTCGCCAAGATGTACGTTCTGTGGGGACGCAATTAGGCAAGATCCGATAATTAGGGGATTTTACTTCAATTCTTGAGATGACTAATCGATTACGGGAATTAGAAGTCTATGGTACTTTGGAAACGTCATTCTTTGCATGGAATCCAAGTTTCATTAGATTTCGATGAACGGCTGTTAAGAAGATATAAGGGATCAAATGACGCTATATGACGCTAGCTGTAATAATAAAAATATGGGAATAATTGATTAATAAAAATATATTTATTAATAAAAATATGGGAAAATCCTTCCAACGATCTCATAATTCGGTACAGTGATGTTAATGGAGATATTTTGTAATATTATCTGTAGGTTTATCAGAAAAATCTATCAGTGCCAGAGATCTCGACGATCACTATGGTATTTTCCATTTATGTGTAAGCGTTGCGGTGTAAGAACCAGAGACACCCACATGATTTCCGGTGATTGAGGTGTGCTAGATGAAGAGAATTTTGCGCTCATTGTCAGAAGTAAAAGGAAAAGATGGAAGGACCGTACGTTCTCACTGTTGGAGGGTCCTCATAATTGCCGTGCACTCTAACTGTTATTATTAAAGCGATATTTTATCGAGGGGACACGCATTCGCGCATGTAATTTGCGAAAGCCTCTAATTATGGGTTAGAGCAGGTACAAAGCGTACGGTGCACACCCAGAGAGGAGAGACTCTGTCCTGAAGAATGGCGTTAGATGGAAAGGGCGAGGCTCCGAAGGACCCAACATTCTCCATTCGCCTACGCCATCAACTCAGTCGACTCTACATATTTTCGTATGCTGCTGCGTCGTCATATTGTCAATGGAAATTTCTGCCAATCGGCCAACGTACTCTGATCAGTATATTTTTCTCGCTGACAAACAACCTCTCTGTATATTTAATAGGAAAACAGGTAGAATAGAGTACGTGCATTGCTTGCCAGGCAAAAGTTTCAATGAATCAACCTATTGTAATAGAAATATTCATCATTACTACTACTGTAATGTAATATTATTCCGGCAGGATCTTCCCGGAGAAATAGCGTAATAGCCGTGACAGGTAATAGTGAGATACATAGATGTGTATAGCGTATGTTGAGGTCTTGTTGGTATTTTAAAAGATGGCCAAAAGAAGCCAGAACCGACTGACAACTCAATGAAATCGATTCTGCGTTAGTTCTAAAGAAGAGATTGCAACGAAAAAGGGGGAAAGATAAGGACCAACGTCATGTGTCTCTCTTCATCTCGACTAAACCATCGAGAATCTCGTTTTCTATTGTGCGAGCAGTTCTGTCCGCGGGGCATCGTGCATATCCCGCTCCTATCAGTTACCTATATCAAATCTGTTCAATTCTACCAATTCTACCAATTCTACCAATTCTACCAATGGAGTTATAAATGACCTGACGGACATAGCGATGTTACGGTAAAGATCGTCATTGTAAGATTGAACCTTACGGTAGATGTGATAATGGAGAAATAATGGTTATAAAAGTATACGGAGTTAGGATTAACGAGCGTTGAGCGGCAGTGGGATTATATCAATACGGAGCATGAGGGAAAGGTCTCCAAGGAAAGGTCACAGTAGGTAGTTTAGGATTTTCTAAAGCATATCAGTGAGTCGGAATTGGACGATGAGAAGAATGTTTTCGGTGTGAGGAGGATGCCAGAGATGGTATAACTACTATATAACCATGGTGTTTCTCGTAACTGGAGGCCCCGGCGGCGGGCCTTGGAAAGAACTTTTGACTGACGTGAGTATAATGACGCGGCGTAGCAGCGAGAAGGAGACTCGCAGCACACGCCTCCGGGCTTACCCCAGCCAACCGGAAAGAAAGAGAAAGAAGGAGTGAGCACATCGGCTCGCCAGGAGAGATAAAGAATCTGCGATTTAATCGCTCCTTACCGATCCCACCATTAGGCACGGCCGAGCAGTTTGAGCAGCGCCGGCCCGGCCCAGGGGAAATCGATCGTTCGGTCGTTCGGTCGTTCGATCGATCCAACACGATCCAGCCGACGAGCATCGCCAGGGGACACCTGCAGCGTTGTGCTCATTCGCCTACTCTTCACTCATATTATGTAACATCATAAAGCATCCAGCGCTTTTCGCTAGGCCCACTTAGGAAAATCAACAGCGAAAAATACATTATTTCTGGCAAATGGCCTTTTCCTCAAAGTCCTCAGCTATCGAATTTATTACATTCTTTAGACGGTCATGGTATGGTACAATAGTTTGTGATATTTGTGACAGTATGTCAGTATCGGACTGTTTAGCCGCGAATACCGCGTAAGAGAGCACGGTATTCCGGTGCACCGATGACGATGGAGATAAGGATAAAGTGACGTTACGTTTTGATGTAACAGTGTACAGAGATGTCGGTCCGGCAGACTTTATTGGAACGGACATTTATTGAGATCGGTATCGTTAAGCCGCGGATCGTATATTCTGCTTTCGGATCCAACATTCTTCTATGATATTACCGCGAGAAACTTGTTTGCCTTTGGTTATTGAGTTGCCCTTATCCTTCTCATGTGTTTACTGATGGTCCTTTCAAGCACAGCTACCTACATCTACGAAAAGTAGAAATGTACGTCGGAGCGATTCGACAACGACGAACACATCAAGGAAGGCACCGCTGTCGCTAACAGTACCCACGGGCATAATCGTGAAGAAGGAAACCGTAGCCAAGGTGGTTGGCAAATGCCGCGATGTTTGTTTTCTCGTGGGCGGACCCGGGGCCCTACGGCCTCAGCTGCAAGTCACGAGCCAACAATAGTACAAATAATAACAAGCCCGTACGGAGGTCTTCTCCGGAGAGGTATCTTCCTGGCGCAAACAGAGGAAGAGAGAAAATGCATCGTCTACTACCCCATAAAGTCTCGTTCACATTGCTAGCTCGCCCACGCCATAGCCAAGTGCACTCCTTCAGAACCCACCGTTTAGTCTTTGAACGGGAACCCCGAGAATTCCTACAATGTGCTCTTTTGTCTACGTCAATCGAACCAACGATATTCCTATGCAACATAGGTATATTAAAATATTCTTATTTTGAAATTCACCTTATTAAGGAGAAATACATTGGACAAAATTCGACTTGGACCATTTACACGAGACGAACTTTTTAAAAAGACTTGCACTGGCGCTATCAATACTTGGGGATATTTGTCTAAATATATAATTGAGTAGAGAAATTTCCAGTAGATAGAATTTCCGCATGTTTTGTCCGGTTCGATCGATCAAACGGCACAATGAGCGGTCTTTGGTGTGCGTGAATCTTTATTCGGAGCATTGCATTCCCATAGAGGCCAACTGCGACCGATGGCCAGAGAACCGTGAAAGCCAAGCGCTACTACCGCCGGTGGTGCGGCTGCTGTGCTATCGTTCCTCTCTCGGTACGTCGGGAGAGGCCCACCCACAACGTACGATCTTCGTCGGCAGCATCGCTACCGGTATTGAATCCGGCGCATTGTTTTTCTCCGCTCATGAAAGGAGGAAGGATTATTTGCATCGAGGTCGAAGCCACCGGGCACCGGGCACCGGGCACCGGGCACCGACAACCGACAACCGACAACCGACAACCGACAACCGACAACCGACAACCGGCCACTGTCATCGGCTACAGCTCCGCTAGTGCAACATGCATCCACGCATTTCTCCGCTAATTTGTAATATTTCCGAGTCAATGCGTTCGTAAACGGATCATCGATATCATCCTTTTCTCCATAAGCTGCGTCATAAACATAATGAAGATTTACATTTAATGGCATATTAAGATATATATGTTTCATGCTGACTTTTTCATTATCCGACATTGAATAATATTTTGAAAAATTAGAGTGGGTTCGGCATGCGCTTGCTGCTGGTGCGTCGGTGCGTCGGTGCGTCGGCGCGTAATGGCACCTAATACGGGCACGTAGATACGGGGAGGGCCCTGCAAGAAGAAGGTATATAGTTTATAGTGATTACATGGGGTCAGGTCCCGGCAATAAACCATCGGATGGTGGCCGTGGCTATAAGAGCCGGGGCCTCGTCCGTCGAGTTACGCCAAGTCGCGCCTACGCGCAGGCGGAGCGAGTGTGGCCCGAGTCAATTCAAAGAGCAAAACGACCCGACCGGTATACCAGAGCAAAAACCGCCTTGCCGCATGGCCGTCAGATGAGAAGAGATTCAAGACCAGACCGCCAGAGAGATAAAGAAAGAAAGAAAGAAAGGGCCCAACATACGAGGGAGATCGATAGAGTCCGCCCGTACGAGTGGGAAAACGAGCAAAACAGACGACAAGGGTGAAGAGCCGCAACACCGGGAGCCATCCTACTGGAATTTAAATAATAATTATAGTGTTTAATATCATACGCGAGGGTCCCGCTCTGTCGAGAAAGAAAGTCCTCGTCTTGCCTCTTCTCTCTTCTCTTCTCTTCTTCTCTCCTCTCGTCTCATCTCGTCTCGTACCGTCCCGTCCCGTCCCGTCCCGTCCCGTCCCGTCTCCTGCCGTTTCTACGAGCTTCTCCCCCCGCGGTTCTTTGCCACATGGTCTATCCAGTGATACTGTTCCTTCTTCTCCTCTTCTATGTATGTACATATAGCCAATCGCGGCCTGTAATAAGCTATCTTCCAGATTGGAAACTTGTGATCATTGTTATGAGGCTGGATAGGTGCTTATACATGTGCCGCGAAAAATCCGAAATCATCCGAAAAACGCTAGATATTTCATACGTAAATGAGACTGTTAAACTTGTTAAACAAATTCCTACAATCAGCTATCCTTTTCTTCCTATCTCAAGAATTATCCAATAAAACGAATGTTTTCCTTAACAATACATCCTCAGTACATTAACATGTACACAGAGTTGCAATGGATTTTCTTTCAAACTTTACTTTTATGTTTAAACACACACGTTTTGAAATTTCTTACAAATGCAAATAAAAATGTATCTTTCTTGATATTTATTATTCAAGAAAATATACACCAGCGGATAGTTGTAAAAAAATAGCACCGACAAATTTATATGTATTTGGTATGAAAATAGTTTGATCTTCCAAACACGCAAACAAAACATATTTTCAATCATTGCCAAATCTACGTCGAGTTGAAAAAAAGTAGGATCTCATTGGAATAGAAATGATTTATCTTATTTCAAAGTGGAAATGCATTAGTCGTGTTATCAGCGGGCGTTAGGATCGTCTGATGAGAGGGCATACGAGCATTATCGTTATTCCTCGAGTTTTATAGGCTCTACGGCCGGCTATATGGCTGAGAAATCATTTGCTTCGAAGCGAAACATACGAGTATGTGAGGTTCCTTCAGTTAAAAGGTCTTGCCTTCATCAAAACTCTGAAGCCTTTTGCGTCTGACGTGTGCCCGCACATACATACATACATGTATGTCCCTTTCATACGTTTACTGTGAATAGTAAAATCGTACATTCTCCTTGCGCTTGCGCTCACCTCCACAGTATTTTACGACGGTAAACGTCTGTTGTCATTGCCTGCCACGGTTGTGATAATAGAATTTATTGGTCGATCCGAGCGTCAATGGATTTCGGCAGGTCAATATTAACGACAATTACAACTGCTACTGCGCCGGCAAATAGAGCTTCCCTTTCTTAAGAGATATTAAGCATTTTAACATATGTAGTAACGAATATGAATGAGCGGCATCGACGTTCGTGATGACAATATCGGCATCTTAAGGGTCAGAGAAAACGGTCGACGCAGCTATGAAAGCAATAATGCCGTCTAAATATTGATAACGCAGTGCCAGCACTCGAATTCGACGACTGGCCCTATTACTTTTGCTTGTGAGCCACGAGCCGACCCTTTGTCGTGTTCGTGCATGTATCAGGAACAACACGTGGCATAATTGTGTCTTATATGTGATATACGTGAGTGTGAGTTTGATTTTTATAAATAATGGGCGGCGAGTGCGCGAGGAAGAGTCTGCCTCGAAGTCTTATAGCGTAGCAATCAACGAGCAGTTCTTTATGAAATAAATCTAAATCTATATTATTGAGTATATCCCGTGTGCATTTTGCCAACCCGCACCTTCATTCCACACACAATAGAAATCCAATAAGATGAGATGATGAGAAGCAACCACCGTTTTTATCGTATTCTTATGAAAGAACATCTCGAAGAGGCCGATCAAGTCCCTTACTTACTGTGGGATAATAACTGAAGTGCGCAAATCTTGTGCGATGTTACACGTTCGACTTGTCGCTCGAGACTCTAGACTCTTTCTGCATCATTCTACACAAGGGATATCGGCGGCCGGCGCTATGCCGCCCAAAATCGCCTCGCGCTATCTCGCTTCACACGGTGCAACATAAACTATCGCCGCTTAATATTAAAACAAAGCTCGCATTGGCCATACAGTCCCATACACACACACACACACACACACACACAGATATCAACTCCTACATTATTTATCTTATTTTTCTCTCTAATTCAATCATCAGCAGATACTTATTTACCATTATGTACCTAGTACCTAGTAGCTATTATTCGGAAAATATAATCGTTAATATAAACCTTAACTACAGTTGCAATTTTGCATGTACCAGCAAGAATGACGTACTAGTAGCGACTATGAGCGCAATAATAATAATAATAACAATAACAGTAACAATAATAATAATATTAATAATAATAATAAAGCTGTATTAACAACGGCAGTCTTATTCTATATTTGTCTTATTACTCAAACAAGCGTCAATCTTTTTATTCCATTGTTATTTTGTCAACTGATTATTACTTGTCATTCCGCCGATGATCAAATTATTTCACGTAGCCATGCGACTCTTATTGTTTTACGCCTACTGTCCAAAGATTATCAACATCGAGTATCTTATAAGGGCCGATAATGTCTGAAATCCTCCGCAAATAACGTACATGACTCGAGCTATTCCAACTATGCGAATATGGAGGGCAGGGGACAGAGAAAGAAATAAGAAAATGACGAAATAAAAAGAGTAGGAAAGAAGGCGAATTATATCGTACGATACGTCGACTATTAATCAACGGACCCTCCTAATCGCTGGACGAACCAATCGATAAATCAATAACCTTCATTGGACGTGCAGTCTTCAGATAATCCACCATTGCGGAGTGCGTTTTCAAGAGTCAACAAGCCCTCGTCGCCACGTTCAATGCAACATTTTTTAGGCAACCAATAGATGAAAAACCAGCTAAGATTACGAGTACTTGGGTTATTTTTATTTCGGTCAATGACCGTCAAGTTCGCTGCGCTTCAATAAAAACTTGAAACAAAATTGTTTATATCTTTTTTGTTTATTCTTTGTGTATGTAGTAATTGTCTCCCTTCTGAAAGATACCGTTGTCCGATGCGAAAAAAAAGAAAGAAATAAAGCAAAGAAAAGAGAAAGAGGACGGGGGTAAGAGATGGCTGATTGCGAGAGGAAGCGATAAAGACGTAGGAAGAGAGGACGGATGTGTACGGACTCGTTACGCTTGTTGACCGTGAAAGGAGAAATTGCAAGGTGAAGAGACGAGGTAATCCGGCTATTAAAAGTGTAAAGCTCTGAGGAAATAACCGATAGATCCGAGAAGGAGTAAGGTCAAAAGCATTAGTTGTAGCCAACCTCGAATTTGTTCCAACGTTTAAAAAATTTTTCGAAAATCCCCATACGCCAACCGTACATTAGTAATCTCCGTAACTGGACCAACAAGAAGATTCTTCTTTGACGGTTGATCCGGTGGAAAAGGAGGCCATTCTAAGGTATTTTTCAAAAAATAGTAAAGTGTAGTATTTAAAGATGAGAAAAGACGAGCTGTCGTGATGATGGCGCGCAAGTCTATCATCTCATTCACACTCGCTGACCCCTCACGCTCCTTATCGATCCGCTGGATCTTTGATAAATTCATTACCCAACAGGTTAATCGAGTTAGCTGGCCACGCCAATCATAACTCGCTACTTTATTAACATCTTCTTCCTACAGCCCACTTGGATTAGCTAGGGATCGTGCCAACACGAGAGAAAAAACGAGAGAGAAAGCAAAAGAAAGATCTGCTTCCGTGCAATCAGGAGAGTCAATCATCGGCAAATAATCAAGACTCCATACGTATAGGCAGTTGTCATAGACTTAACGGTCCACAGTTTACTCAAAGTTTGATGTAAAAATGTTTCGGTGCAAACAAGTGTAACGATGTTTACTAACATACAATCCACTGGAGGTATATTTAATTAATTGGCTAGTGTAACTAATTACTAATTAATAATAAATCCATTAAAAATGATATTCTATATCGTTCTACATGTACATGGCCACATTTCTTGAAAATATCTGCTTTCTGCTTTGCGGAAACTGGACAAATTTGGATGTTGTCCGTCAATTGGTTTTATCATATCCCTGGAAGCTCGGCAAATCTGCCAAATGAAAGGAGAATGTTTGCATTATATTAAGAATCAGTGGATAAGGTGCGCTATTTATGTAAAATGCTAGTAAGAAATTACGTTTGATTTCTACGGACGGAAGTTTGTTCCAATTTTGATTATATTTCACAAAAGTCTAGGGAAATATTTCGGAAAAAGATCGACGGTATAGGAGTGTGAGCGATGGTGAAGTAGCGAGGGAGAAGGATACGGACAGCACGTGCACCCCGGTGAGTTCGATTCCACGAGTTTAGTTGCAAGATGGAACGGAACGGAACGGAACGGAACGGGACGGGACGGGACTGCTGCGCGGTCACCGGTGATTAATGATCCAGCCAATCAGATACAATCGGTAACTCGCTCTCTCACGGGCCGAATGGGATGACAAACAGATCACGGAGAAAGGGAGACAAGGAATAACGCAGAAGAATGGCTTACCGAAAGACGATAAAGCAAAGGACTGTACGAATATAAAGGAAAAGAAAGGTAGAAAGTAAGAAGAAGAAGAAGAAGAAGAAGAAGAAGAAGAAGAAGAAGAAGAAGAAGAAGAAGAAGAAGAAGAAGTAGGAAAGCGTGAGGAGGTAGACGAGGTGTGAGAAAGTAGAGAAATATGTATAGTAGAATAGAAGGACGTATGAGAAGAAGCGAGGGAAAAACGATGAATCGAATAGAGGAAAGATGAAGAGGACGGTGAGCGTAGGGGAAGGGTAGGTGGAAGTGGAAGTGGAAGTGGAGTGAACGGCTGTGTAACAGCGTTGAATCTGTAACGGTGGGAAGTTGCTGGTTGGCTGGATTGTAATATTGTATCGTTACTGTTTGTTGGTCGGTGTTGGAGAGGGTCCGAATGGCCGACAGCTTGTCCAAATACCGCTACCGTCGGATTGCCCGCTCGCCGTTGGACACGCTAGCATTCCGCGGTTACTGGTGTTACACCGATTATAAGGGTATACACTTATGCGCGCCTGTCAAATACGTTATACCGAAGAGAACGTTTCTGGTGGGAAATAAATGGTTGATATATACGTTTTATCAGCCATGACGGACTACCGTATCTTTAGATGTTTTCCTGATGTCTCTGTTGTAACGGTACTGCACGACTGTTGTTATGTCGTGCGACGCGAATGATCGTTTTGTATAAAAGAAAGGCCGTTATCTGGATGATTAGGGGAATGAACTTGGGCACACCCCCACCGGCAGGCACGAGTTAAGACGGGCACGCACCAAGTATGGGGCAGAGCATGCTTGCATTCCAAAGAAATTAGCAAAGCCGGCTGGGTAAGCGATATTAAATGGCAGTCTCTTCCTCCTGCATCCTTTGGTACGTCGACCGAAGGATGGCTCGGACGGCGGCAGTGGCAGTGGCAGCAGCAACAGCACCGTATAATCTCGCTGGTTATTAATGGCGATGGTTTGGGAAACTGCTACCGGGCAGACGTCCCCTCTCCCTCCCCCTTTCTCTTCCCGATCACTCTCTCTTTCTATTTATCCCCCAGCGACTCTTTCAATCTTCTTCGTCCTCTTCTTTTACTTGCCCTCGCAAGTCGTTGTTCTTTTTCCCTTACCATACTCGCCCTCACCCTCGCCCTCGCCCTCGCCTTCACCTTCTGTCTTCTCTGTTCGTTTTTTAACTCGCTGTCTCCCTTGTTCCCTATGTTTTACTCTCTCCTTTTCTTTCTTAGTAAAATTGCATTCCACACGTCGTTAAATCTTGAGAAGCTCCTACCGAAACTTACCGAGCAACCAGCAGCATCCTAAACGACCGTTGTTTTTAATTACTTATTCGCCTCTTGTGAAACATCCATTTTCTCTGGTTTTCCTGGACAACACTTTCCGGCCGTCGTAAGGTATATACAATAAAGCTTTCTGAATTTACATATTGTATATATGACTGAACACGAATGAGCAGACATCTGTTGCCGCTGCACTAGAATTTTTTCATTCGATCTACAGTTTGTAGATCTCTCGAGGAAGCACGGTTACATGCGAATAATCGAAACAAGATCCAACATGAAGCTTCGACTGAAAGTCATTAATGCGCTGTACGACTGATATGAAATGTCGTGTAACTTGAAGCGATGTTGGAAATGTTATAAATCATTAGTCTCCGTGTCCAAGAGCCCAAGAGTCGAACTTTTCGCCAGATATTATCCAGATATACGACATACGACTTTTTCCTTACTGTCGATATTTCGTGCATTTCAATGATGCAATTTTACAAATTTACAAATTTACAATAATTCCTTATTCGTATTCGAATGGCGTTTTATCGCGTTATTTAATATTACATTTACTACGCTATTTCAGCAACACTTTTAACTTGAAATATATTACTTGACGCGTAATAGGGTGAAAGTAGGCTGCACACGTAGACACGTAGATTTGTAAAGAATAATACTAAAATAAAATATTAGCAGTGAAAGAATGTTAGGGTATACCGAAAGTGCGCGATTGAATGAGTTTGATTAATTTATGCAATGAGTGACATGAACGTTTAGTGATAGTCCAGGTGGACGGATGGTTCGTGGAAACACAAGAGACCGAGTGGTTTAATGGGCTGCACATCGATGGTAATCGAGCGCGAAAGAGATCACGAGCTTTCGTCCGGAGGCGAAATCCGGCAGTCGTAAATCGACTACGCCGAGATCCAAGTCCAAAGGCCGGAGGAGAGAGAAAAAGGTATATCCGCATGGATGGCCCTCCTGGACGATATAAAAGACCGCGGGAAGTTCATTTAACAGGCCATAAAAGGAGGATAAGGCAGGGGAAAAGAGACGGAAGAGCGCAGAGATGTGACTCGGAGAGAGTATTTGCCGGAGGCTTGGCCCAGGGAAGGGTATATCGTAGGAGGATTTGGAATTGGCCTCTGTAACCGTAGAAGAAGAGTCAGTTAGGCGAAGCGCGATCAAGGATCGTCGGTCGTCGGTCGGCGGTCGTCGGTCGGCGGTCAGCGGTCGACGGTTGCCGCTTGCCGCTTGCCGCTTGCCGCTTGCCACTGAGGTCAGGAAGCACAGGGTATCGAGGCTGGGGGATTTGGAATTGAGTGCTGCTCGTGTGTCGAAGAGTTAGGCCGAAGGTTAGGCCGATGAGGCTATCGGCGATCAGGCTATCCGGGGTCGACACTCAAAGGCTTATCGGCAATCCGGAGAAAGGGAAACCGGAAAGTTCAACGGGGCAAATGTCGGAGGGCGGTCGAGGGATAGGGGGGGGGGGGAGGTGAGGGAGTGCAGGTCAGAACGACCTCCCCGATCGACTACGGGATCGCTTGATCTTAATCTAGTATTGATGCCCACGTTTTTCTACGAACTCTTCCTTAAGCCAAGCTACTCTGTCAATTGGGAGTGCCACGAGTTCAATCACTACAACCATCGTCTACCTTCCACGTATTCTCTTGTGGCCGACGATATTTCTTTTATTTTCACAATATTGCGCGTTCATTATATTTGCTGAGCAAAAGTTTTACGGGCTTACAATATTTTTCTCAAGGAATAGCAAATAGAATTCAATAAAACATCAATCACGGAGTAGAATTCATTTTATTTCTCATTTTGCCAAACGTTATACCTTCGTTATACGGGCTATTGTATAAAAATACTATCTATATGATTTAATGGACACATGCATATGTATATATATATATATATATATATATATACGTCCTATACGTGTGATTGCATAGAGATGTATCATCTAGAATTGTAATATCATTGAAAATGAGTGGGTTATAGATGGCAATAGGGCACATATGGCATTGGCAGGTACATTGACTCGGTGAGAGAATGACGAAACAAGTTTTTCTTTTAAAACCGGCATGCGCCATACGATGGTAATGCGTAGAGCGGATTTGCGGTAAAAGCTTTTCTTCGCTCGTAAGGAAAGATAGGCGAGCGAAAGAATGAATAGTTGGCAAGTGTGTATTGTCAACGGTCATGCGCCGCTCGTAAAAATACTTTCTAATATCGTCATAGCCATGCAGCTATAGCATTCACAGTTATACAGTTATGTTGGAAAAAATGGAAGAAAGGTATGCACCTTTAAAATGAACGTAATAGGCGTTCTTAATTAGAAGAAAAAAAGACATTGGATGAATTGATTAGTTTGAAAAAAGTATGGATGAGGGTGGTCGAGATAGAAAGGACCTCTGTGCCGCGGAGCAAGCGAACTAATAGGGTAGTTTGTTAGGCCGCGCAGTGTACCCCTCGAAGAAATCGCTTGGGATTAATACTTCCGCATTGGAATATTCGCGCCGGTAACGTAGCGGCTCTTTTCTTCGTTCCAAGTCATAAAGCTAAAGAAAGCGCTTAAGTTGGAAAGCAACATTCCCCGTTACGCTCGCGGAGCCACAAGGCATCCGCTTGTTTCTGCTTGCAGGTGTAACGCGAATTGCCGAGTTGCCTTTAAAAATCCTTCTTATTTTCTGCTACGTAGAGGCGCTGATCGAGCAGGGCCGATTTTCCAGCCGGTCGGGCCCGTCACGCGGCTTCTTCCGATCTCACGCTATTTTTTGCCTCTTCTCCATTTTCAGAGCATTTCATACTTAACGTGCCAACTGCAAAATGCCAACTGGAAAATGCCAAATGGACCTCACAAATTTCCTAGCAACACTTTCTGCGGTACAAAGAATGAGAAGGAATTTTCCTATTTACTCACAATCAGTATTTTTCATTATAACATGCGTATATAAGACGTACATACTATGTCGATATATTTTGCGGTAATGAAGGATCGATTGTTATACCTTTATCTGGCGATAAGTAACGGCTTGCTTTTAAGGAATATTTATATCTATATCTATAGTCATTAATAGTTATAAAAAATATACTGTATCATGTAAGAACCCGAGAATGGCGTGAGTCATCTGGCCAAATGAAAGACTCTACGACAGTCACGTACAACAGCCGCAAAACATATTTTCACAACTCAACATTTTTCGTAATACATTGGTAATCTTTTTCTCATCAGGGTTAAATATAGTGTATTTAATAAGTAAATTCACAGTTACAGAGTTATATAATACTAATATTTTTCAAGACGTCAAAATTACTATACTAAAATTTTCAAATGTATCAATTTACGTGAAAGGAAATTAGGAAAAGTGATAATAACAATAATTGCGTGTAATATGCTAAGATTTTCTCGGGAAAGTCTTGTTCGTATGACGAAACATAGCGCTTAATAATAATAACAACGTAAGATAATGACAATCCACTGGCATTATCTCGTATGAATAATTGATGAGTGGAATTGATAGAAACGTATGAAATTGAAAATATAGTGTTAAATTAAGATGAAGATTTTGTCGTAGAGCGTAGAGCGTAGAGCGTTGAGCGTAGAGCATTGAGCAGCGTAGATCGTTGAGCGTAGAGCGTTGAGCGTAGAGAGACATTGTAGGTAGGAGATTCCCCGTAGCGAGCGACATTGATTGCCAATCAATATGCCCATCTCGCTGGAGTCTAATTCGGCAACAATGTTGATCAATCAGGAGGCACCGAACCTCCAGCCAGTATGTTCTCGTTGGATTTTGCGCGTGTGCCGGCGTGCACGGTCCCCACAATCCTGCATCTACAATAAAATGTCCAACCGTACGGCCATGTCGGGAAGAAGAGGGGAGGAGAAGGCGGGTTGCAATCCCCGTTGGATGATTTCCGGTTCCGGTAGTTCGTTCTCGAACCACCTACCATTCCGATTCCTTGCCAAATAGAGTCAGAAGGCAGCCGACAATCCTACGATTTATTTCGGAAATACGATACTTTTATCGAATCATCAACGCCACTTACCATATAACGTTTTCTTACAGTATTTTCCAAGACAGACGAGGATAATAAAGTTACAACTAATAGAAGAGTGTCAAGCTAGTTTTTTCAGCTCCGATGACTGGCAATGGCTGCCGATGGTTTATTTGTCTAACGTAACCAAGTGAAATTCGCAGCTATATTCGACGGTCCGTTGGCCGCGCGTTGTTGATTGCGTCTCTGTTTGGCCGAGCCATCCATCGGTCCGTGTTGGAAAACAAATATGCAAAAACCTATGCTCGTTAAGCCACACAGGGAAAATCAAAAAATCGCTCGCGTAACTCATCCAACATACTTTTCTTTACTTCGCTTTGGAGCTTATCCTTTACATGTGAAAGAAATACTAGGGGCGGGCGTAATCATGATTGATTACATAAACGTTTCCATTTCACCATTACCAGCTAAAGGTAATGGATTCTTTCGTGAGAAATTATTGTATCATTTCCTTTGAAACAATTAAATTATTATAACAACTGTGTAAAATGTCTAAAGACATAGTCATATAGAATAATGAAAAGATATATTAAATACGTAGAAGAAGGTTGAGCAAAGTGCGTTTGAATGATGAATCGATGTTGGACAAAGTACAGAGCTGTGCTTTGCCAATTGTCACGTGAAATTGTCCCGAGGAGAGGATAGTATGGTTGTTGGGCGAGAAAATGTGATAAAATGTGAGTTGGATGTAGATGAATAGGTAGCCCTTCCGGTGGCCCGGTAGAAGGCAGTGGCTAACAGGAGGAAGGGGTAAGTGTAAGCGAATAGGGCGGATGAGCGTATATCCGCAGTGTGGCTCGCGGAAGACGCACGCCGTCCGGAAGCCATCCTGCCCGGAAACCATTACAGCCCCTCTCATTTCTTTACGATCGTCATGCCTTTGCTCACGCTTCTATTCGCTTCTCCTTTATCACCCCAATACCGCTATGCTCTTCCACTTTTTTTCTCTTATTTCCCACTAAACTACAAGACGCCAGTCTACTCAAATCGGAGAATTGATCCATTCAGAATATTTTATTACATATTATTTTGGCTTATCGTCCCGAATAATTAATTTCTCAGGGATATTACATTTGCATCGTTCCTTATCTTGTTCCTCGCTTATTCTTCATTTTCCAGCGAGATAGATCGAAAGAGAGTCGCTTTCATGTTCCTTTATGGTCAAAGATGAAACGATAATGCGTAATAAAATTGGATACTCAGATCCCTTGGCATTGGCCTTGCACGCTTATTGTCATTCTTAATTTTCTGATTGGTCCGATTTACGGAGTAGTTTTAAGATCCTATACGTGCCAAGATGAAAGGATTAAGAGTGAATGGAACTGACGAATATCTTTGAAGGAGAAGTCGCCCATAGAAACATCTACGACGAAGAACACGTAAACGATAAGAGACTAGAGTTAATAAAGAGAAGGGAGGAAGGAAGGAAGGAAGGAAGGAAGGAAGGAAGGAAGGAAGGAAGGAAGGAAGGAAGAAAGAAAGAATAAAGAAAGGTAAAGAGAGGGAAGAAGGTAAGAAGAAAACGGAGATAGTCAGAGCGATTGGTCGGCAGTTGTAGCAGACAGAGGACCAAGTAGCTCGGGGCACAATGAGCCTATCAGATTATATTTCTATTTTCGACACGCTGCCTATCGCGCAATCCCATCTCGAAGCGTGGCTACCGCGGCATTCACTGGCATCAGAGCCACGTCGATACACACCAACATGGGAGACCTGGGGAGACGGTGCATCACGCCGGGCTATGCCCATGGCTTGCCATGCAGTACACCGTGGCGCGACATGCCACGCCATGCTCTTTCGTTCGTCGAGCCACGTAGCAGGCCGCGGGCTGTTGCTGCTGCCGTTCCACAACTATCACCCACGACTCACGAGTACAAGTTTTCGCCCGCGTCGTCTGTTCGATTTCGGTAATGATACACAATAAAATTTTATTTCGACGAAACATCTTTGACATCTTTGACGCTGACATTTTTCGTAGTTTCTTCAACATTTTGTAGCAGCAATTTTACTTAAATTAACCATCTCGATAAGCTATTCAATGTACACGAGTGAAAACACGTATGTCAGTAAGCATCATCCTTAATGAACATTACCAATAAAATGTCAGCGAGTATCAACCATTTCACATAAAAGCGAGATGAAAGGAAACAAGCCAGCAGTATATGATAAGCATAAAAAGCCCTTTATGAGATTTTGTTTCAAACGATATGAATGAAATCGAAACAAGTTTCCGAGTGAAAGGGTAAGAGCTTTTTAATAAATGATTATCAGATACTTTTCTATCTGATAACTCCTGTAACTTACGAGCAGCTTAATTGACCCAGTTCCCCAGATTCTTTCATTTCGCTCTGAACCAATCTTAAAGCTTGGTATTAAAATAATTGTACGCCGCTGAGAAAACTTTGACTTAACGTTAGGTATCGTTCTCTTTCATTACCGTTTTTCAGAGAAAAAAAGCAACGTCTTCGTTTGAATAGCTAGTAACGAAGAACTAATAATATTTGCGCTTTAACAGAAACAGTTTACAGTACTGATATCACCACCATTCCTTATTTCGATGTTACGACCTATCCGACTCTACGTACAACTTGATACAAGAAATATATCTTTTAGTATGTACAATATGGTAAAATGTACCACATATGAAGGAATATAATGTTCACGCAACAACGGCGCACACTCATTGAATTAGTAAGCATGAATGAAAAATGCATGTTGACACGTATGTTGATACGTAGGGAAGAAAGCTTGCTTCGATCCATCGGTCCATCGTTGAATGTCGCGCAAGAAAATTCGTCGTTTAGACTTTGAATAATATGCATGAATGAAGTTACTGATAAAGAGGGTCAAGAGTGATTTTTTTGTCGTTAACGGTAAAAAACATTCTCTTGGTGGTTTTGCGGAGCAGAGCGCAGAATCGCTATAGTCGCTATAACCGCTGTAACCGCTGTAACCGCAGTCACCGCCCCGACGGCGGGAGTCGATGATTGGCGAGTCCGAATTTTCGTTATTTTACGGCGTTGGTATGCAGTCGGGCGCACAAACCTCGTCGATCTTCGTCGATCCTCGTCGATCCGAGAAGAGGGCCCCGGATCAGTGAGTGGGCTGGCGGTAGCTCCCGGCTACACCGACCCAATCCCCCTCATTCTTGGGTGCCGGTCAACCAGAGAAACAGAGATAAAGAGAGAGAGAGAGAGAGAGTGAGAGAGAGAGAGAGAGAGAGAGAGAGGGAGAGAGAGAGGGAGAGAAGAGACAGGATCTTTGTACGCGGGAGTCTGGCAAGCTTGCTGGCAGCTCGAGCTTCTTCATTCTCTTCGTTCTGCGATCCTTGAGCCTTCTCGCACGAGCGTCGAGGAACGCAAAGAATCATAGCTCGGTCCCACGCGCCTAAATTTCAGCCTACCGTGCATAAAAAAAGATACGGCGTGTAAGGAAGAACGGCCAAAAGTCTCAATATTTCTTCATTTTCTCATGAACCTGAAAATAGTAGTGGCGTAATTGCATAGACAAACGACATTTCATTTGTCAGGGAGTTGAGGGGAATAAAACAAGACACGTAGGTGTAGGTAAGAAGTACCTTTATTCGTT
The DNA here is from genome assembly GCA_963989215.1 of Hedychridium roseum. Classification (NCBI taxonomy): domain Eukaryota; kingdom Metazoa; phylum Arthropoda; class Insecta; order Hymenoptera; family Chrysididae; genus Hedychridium; species Hedychridium roseum. The sequence continues at coordinate 7,306,438 of OZ022318.1, read as the reverse complement.
GGTTTCTCTAGGTAATCTCTAGGAGATGCACGCAGGGTAATGGTGTGAAATAATTTGATCCGAAGATTAAGGCGCATCCCTCACGTGCAGCGCATTAGACACTCTTCGACTAGGCAAATGGAAAAGCACAATATTGCGGACGCGACTATAATCTTCCTATGGCGCGCGACGTATAGCGTTGTTACGTTGACACGTACTGTCGAGCGGTATGGCCGGTAAACGACGGGTTAGCACGTACCGCTATTTTTCCGCGCGATAATGAAGCTATTTCGCTAAACCCTTCCTAATAGAAGGTACAACGGGACGAATTATGTGAAATTGTAAACCGCAAATCCCAAGACGTTGGCGTTCCGCGAATAAGCTTCAAATAGCAAGGCTAGCGTCAACTGGAGAAAAATCAACCGACGCGTATCACAAACATACGAATCTTGTAAGATTTTTCTTAAATCAGTACGATATTACGTTATCTATCGTCTGATAATGTTTATTTTTTGTAAGAGATTACCGTTGATGAATTTCCTCGTCCGCAATATTTCATATGCACTCTAACTCACAGACACACATATAGAAGAATACATATATATAAGATATAAGAACGTGTCGATGAAGAACGATAGATGGAAGAAGGATGCGATAGATGGTAAGAATGGCGCCGGTGAAATATCTGATAATTTCAATGGTCATTGATTCTGCGAATAACGAGCGTTAAAGTCCGAAAGCGAGATTTTCTCGGTTGGCAGATGGCTGCTGAGAGGGACGTCAGAAAGGGGAACCGCTGGCTGTCTCGACGAAAGAGAGGAAGCAGAAGTAAAAGTAAGTCAGTTATCAGGACAGTTGGCCGCGACACGCGCTCTCGAGGCCCTCAGGGCTAACGCGTACGTCTACGCACGACACTGTAAAATTACCGTGTCAAAAACAATTACGTTACAGCCGAACGGTTACAACACAGTACCGGCGACAATCAAGCTCGCCATCAAGCTCTCTGTTTTCATCCCTTTCCTAACGCTTTTCTTATCCCTCGAAATTCATTGTTCTATTCCCGCCCCCTTCGCAGGTCCATGTGCCTACGTCAAACGGGTTTTAATGTTTCCTCAGAAAATTTTTCATCATTACGTTGGGATCTGTTTTTGAATATTAAGATTAGAATAGATTTTTCCCGTATTTCCAATCTGTACGCACCTGTTAACTTGAACCATAACGATTAAGTTGTATTACAATAGTTGCAGTATAATGTTGAAAGTCAGAGTTTCCTGTTTTTTCGGTGTGTGTCCGTTTGCGTTTGCACGTGTGACAAGAGGAAGAGGACGAGTGATGGCGTAAACGCATCGGTTCGTTGGATAGTATGAACGCGACATCGCGTTGCTGGTAGAACGGATTTGAGAAGAGGGGCTAGTGCGGCGTATTGTCGAGTGGAAAGGGGTCCAATCAATCAGCCGCAAATCAGTATGCACGGCACGTTCGCCTAATGCCGCTACTCTTTCATCATATTCATTTGATCGCGAATCCCCTAGCCTGCGCACGCAGCCGCTAATGGCGCTCTTTAAAGATCGCTAGCGATCGATGCCAAAGACTAAAATCAACGGGAAAAATGTCTGCTAGCTCAAGCGAAATAAAGTGAAACTCTAGCGATTCTCGTCGATTCATAGATTCTTCACTCGGCTACGTAGCAAAGAAACTTTACCAAAGAATAATGTAGTAACTAGTATTTACATTCTCATAGTAAATCCAGTAAATCCAGTATAGAGGTATAGAGAGCATTGACATTAATCTTAAAAAACTGTCGCCTGTGCTGACGTATGACAATAAGACGCGACTATGTTAAATGGTAAAGATTCTGATGAGCTAAATGATAAGAGAGGATAAGATAGAAAAGACGTGCGATCAAGTATAAGAAGATTCAAGAAAAATGATAGAAAGGTTTTGAGAAAATTGCTGGCAAATTGACGGTAGCTGGCGAAGAGCGAAGAGCGAAGAGCGAAGAGCGAAGAGCGAAGAGGTGTGACGTAACGGCCGAACCATTCCTAAAGTGTTAAACAGATTACGGACAGCAGACGGTATGTTGCCAGAAGGCAAATACGTCTTTGGCTTGGACTGGCATGAGATCGAGATGGCAGGAGCCGGAGAACCGGGCAAATACGTAATCCGGATTAGCGTGGATCCGCTTAGCTTAGCGGACACTTGCGCCGCGGAACGATACGGCGCCGATACTGCTGTCCGTCCGCTCCACCCCCTACGCTCTACGCTCTACGCTCTACGCTCTACGCTCTACGCCCTACGCCCTACGCTGCCACGGCCCGCCTTGGCCCGCCTCGCTCCGTTTTTTAAGAGGATTGCTCTTTAAGCCTCAATATTTTTAACAAGACGGTTACTCGGCAAATGTATACTTGCCAACCGCACCGAACAAACAGCTCGTGGAAAATTAACTCACCAATCACCAATCACCATTCATCCACTGGATGGTCAATTTTTCAGGAGAAACTTACTTACTTACTTACTTACTTACTTACTTATACATTAAATATTGCAGAACATGTAGATCGATCAGATTCTCAGCTATTTTAATATTGCGTTATGTAAACAATCGGCACCTAGCTGCTTCTTTTTCAAAATCTTTTCTATTTAATGCATCTCAAGAACATCATGCACTTTCTATATTCTTCATTTTAGGGGCAACTATTTCTACTAAAATTCCACAAATAGTCATCCCGATAACGTCTGCATCCACAGAAGATTCACATTCACAAGGTATTTTCGCAATAACAATCTCATATTTCCCATTGAAAACTTTATATTCTGACATTTTAAAGTATTGTATCTTAATCACATTTACTAATCATATATTAATGGATAAAAATATATCACGTCTAATGCCCGAAGCATTTAGAAATTCTTGGATTCTGGTGGTTGTCTGCGATATATTTATCTACTTAATCGATTAGAATAAAAACAAGACAATTACTTTGTATTTTACTTATATCGCGGCTTAAAAAATTAAGAGATAACGATTCTTTTGCGAATATGCCACGGATACGCAGTTTCCTGCAGAAAAAAGTATCTTATGTTGTTGTACGTACGAATGGAAAGTGAATATTCCAGAATGTTATGGCAGTCTCGTTCAATGTACCACGTGTGGACGTAATGTATGTGGCGCTGTAAGTAAGAAAATCTTGTTTATGTTTGAAACGTCCAATAACTCGAACAACTGCGTAAAGTGTGATAATAATATGTGAGAATAATTTGTTCTTCTCCAAGAGATATATATGATTAAGTTGATCGGTTAGTATTAAACGTAGATCTGTGGTGAGAAGACACGGGGTTGGGGTAGATGGTACGCGAGATTCGGGTGTGGCATAAAGAGCGCGCGGTTAAAATATAATTACTGCGAGTACCCCGGTAGGGCATCGCCCATGAACCCCAGGACAGACCGCGAGTGTACCGCCCTGTCAAAATAGATAACGCGCGGGCTAAGTCAGCTCCGAGGTTAAAATCCCTTCCGTGGAACCCGTGAAACTCGTGGTCCACGTGGCCGTGGAACGTGGAACGTGGAACGTGCAACGTGCAACGTGCAACGTGCGCTCGCCGTAGAACCGTTCACTTCGGGTTAACGTCGACTAGGGGTGCCACGATCCATAGAGGGGTGTCTCCCACTGGACGAATTTGGGGTTGATACGGGATCGTCCCGAATCACGCTGACGTCACGCTCGATTAATAACGTCAGTATCGAAGGTTTGTTCATTAAGTGTTTCACTATATCCTCACTTTCACATCCTCACTATAAGAAAGAACAGAAGTCATAAACAAGGACATAACTCGACTTTTCCATACATTTTTCTGTCTTATTTTCTATTTCATTGTTAATAACGCTTCATATATGTGCCAGATTATAAGGAACAAAAATACAGGATAACTGGAAAAAAATAGTTTCCTTAAAGGAGGAGATTCTGTGGGGGAAATGGAGAAAAAAGTGTTCTCCCAAAATGGGCTTGAAACGGCTTAAGTATTGATACAATTTAACATTTAACGATATAAATGTATTTATATCGTTAACTAAACAGTTTTCGACTTTGTTTAATGCATTTCACTGTATTTCCTTTTCTCTGAAATCTTCGCTCTCAAGAGGACCATTTGTTCCAATGTAACCGATACAAAATACGAGAATTACCAGAGAAATATGTGGATATAATAAGGAGCTATTTTTTGCTTATACTTGTTTCTTAATATTCACAGAAAACAATGCTTCATTGATGTTTGATGAGATATTTTAGTATGGTATAAAAGAGCGATTGGCGCAACGTTCACGGCAGTCAAGCACCTAACGGCCTTGAAGGACCTTATTCTCATTGATCTGTATTTGCAAAAAAGAGATGTTTAAATGGACCCTTTTATTAGAGAACCGGATGGTCATAACTATTTAACGCGGGGATATTAGCGAAATGTCGCCCGCTGTGCCGCAGTGCTGCTATTACCGTTATTATTCTGACATGAATGAATAAGGGGGGAAACGTATAGAGTATAGGGACACGACTTGCACAGTTATTGCCATTACGTGCCATTTAAATCCAGCAGGCCCTCGAAAATCATTATAAAATCACACGCAAAACGGTCAACTAACCATTCCCATTATTACAGACCGTAAATCTATGCGCAACACATTTACATGAAATCGACATTTTCTTCAAAATCTACTTAATTTCCCTTCTTCGTTCGATATATATCGATACAATCTATACTTGAAGATTTTTCATATCTTCTTGCATAGCTTGTCGATGCATCCTGTACATAACGTCTTGTTATTAGATGAATCGCATTTATTTATGACGGAGACAAACGTTTTGCAAGTGAAACGTTATACAAGTATCTGATTCTTGTGTATCATTTGTGTTTTTGAATGATGATGATGATGATGATGATGATGATGATGATGATGATGAAAGCATATTTGGATAGGCTTTCGACGGCTTTATATCCGTTTATGATGAGCCAGTTTAAAGAATGTCTCGAGAAAGTGCCTTAATCATGATAAATCATTTTTTCGATGGTTGCGTTTGTTCGAGTGGTAGAAGGCGTAATGCAAAATTATACGACGCAGAGTGCATGCGGCTAAAGATGAGAATCGATTATAAGTTCCTTGAAGGACGTTAATGAGAAATAAATAGAAAGTCGGACGAAATCTGTGCTGAAATGTCCTGAGGTGCGCGCAACACATTAACCCCTTTTTTCTGTTACAAGAGATAAAAAAAAAGAGATAAAAAAGAAGCAGTATCTGTTGAAGAAGACCTAATGATAAGTATTGCATTAATTCCTTCAATCTGACGACTATAGAAAGGCAAACACGTATGTATGTATTGCAATAGGAAGATTATTTAAATGAAAAGATAATTGCATGTTGGTACTGCAAGTATAAGAAGGTTGAAAATTATAGAATTGCCGTACAGAAGTATCGACGTTAGGATAATGGAATGATAGACGGCCGCTATAAGATAATATCTTTTTGTAGAAGAGGAGAAGAAGGAAAGACGGAAGACGGAGATTTTAACAAGTGTCGCCTCGGTCGACAAAACAGCCAACGTGCGTGATTTTTTCAGTGTTTTTTCGGCATCCAACAGGGATCCAACGCGGATCCAACAAGCAGCCGACACACAAGAGGGAGACAAAGGGACTTTCGCTGCTTGATACTGGCACGATCGGAAATCGTGTTAGGAGGAACACGGCGTATCGGGCCATCGCTCGGATCCCATGGATTCCGCGATCTTGCATTACAATTGCTAATAAACGGCCTCTCCCTACTCTCTGCAGATGGCCCTTCACCCTGCATTCCCCGCGTTGGCAAGCGCTTGTCCGCTTGGGAATCTACGTACCGCATCGCGTGCTACTCAAAACGAGCATTCCCTTGAAAAAAGCTTTTAGTAATATCGATTCCTACCGATACCGCTATTGCTAATCGCTATTACGATTCAATGATATCAAAGAAACTCCATGATACGCACAGTCAGATATTAATCGTTGAATTTCGTAGTAACCGGTTAATCGAATAATTCTTTATGCACACTTTTATAACGTTTCAATTATAAAGCAGTATGTGATGTCTCATTGCAATAATTGTCACCATCTAAATACCAAGTTATCGATATGTTCGCTGCAACAGAATGAAATGCATTGGAACAATGATGCGTAGGAAAAGAATATGAAGAGAAAAAAGGAGAGGTTGAAGATAGGAGAGATAACGTCTAGGAAGTAAGGTTTCTCCGATGAATCGAAGAGAGCGCTTTACGACGGTACTAACAGGAGGGAAGGGTCGGCTCTGGTGCTGGCGGAGGGGCGCATCGGTGGCGCGAAGGGGGAGGGGTATACCTACTTAGCATACTCCCGCGGTCGACTCGGTCCGCTCCAGCCAGCCTGCCAGCCAACCAGCCAGCCAGCCAGCCAGCCAGCCAGCCAGCCAGCCAGATAGTAGTCGCTAACGCACGCGGAACTGTGCGGGTGCCGGGGAAACCGAGGGAATCGCATTCTAACGATCGCTGCGATCCTTCAAACGTATACTACCCTTTTTGTCGTGTCAAAAACCTAATAGTGCGAGGAACTGTTAATTACCTTCGTTATTTCAATTCTCTCGGACGATAGGAAATGACGTAAAAAAACTGCAAGGGAGAGAGTCGCGAGAGATGTCGCGAGTGTCGGAAGTAATACGGTTCCGTGTTTTGTGCGGTTCCGGTCACGTGGGTCACGTGGGTCACGTGATTGTTGCAGGCGCCGGGGCTTCAGCGGAAGAGGGTAGGGCTAGGTTGGGGGGGGGAGGGGAGGAGGGGCGTTGACGTCGTTCCCGCAAAGAAGAGGGAGGAGAGAGGCATGAAAGAACATAGAGGAGCGGGAGAGAGGGATGGCAAGAAGGGTAGGTCCAGAGAAGACGGCAAGACGAGCCGTCACGCGCCACATGGGGTATGTATATGTATGCACGTTAGACGTTTTCACGTTACACACCATGCAGCCATACACGTCCCCCCTATGAACCAACTGCGGATGACTCTGCGTGGGGGATCGTGACTTCCGGACCAACAGATACGCAAGATACAATACTATTATGACAAGTCCGTAGACACAATGTCTTTACTCTTACGTTCTTACACGGCGCAAGTTTCCGTTGGGATAATATAGAGAAAATGTAAACAAAGTGTAAAATCATATGCACGTATAAATACTATGTATGCTACGCTACGCATTTATTTTTTCACCTTCATATCTATATGAAAGAATCCCCTTATAATAACCGAACGAATACAGTTTACAAAAATATACAGTTATGTAAAAATACAAAGTAAATTTATGTTAACAAATACATTTTCTTAAGAAATTTCTTTCTAAACGTGCCCTCCATCTGGTAAAACAATTTAACCATAAACAAACAAGTTTTACGTATTATTTACTTATTTATTTTATTATCAAAGTATTGTCATCTTTGGCGGATTCTAAGAAATGGTATAATTGCCAAAACTTATGCGGTAAAGAAAAACAATATCGTACTTTAATCGTTAGGATTGTAGTAATTTAAGGGGAAGATACGATTTGACAACATTATAGCTGAACCGAGTGAAATGAAATATAATGTTATGTACGCACTCCCCACGTATCTATGGGGATAAAAGAAATGATGACTGGCCGCGAATTACGCATGTGCTGGCAAATGTAAATAAGTCACTTTTACGAGATCTATGGGAAAGAAAATATACATGTAGATGTAGGTGATAAATAAGAAATGGTGTACACGGCTAAAGGGCGTTTTATCGTTGGTGCCGCAAGATGTCGGCTTAAATCGTCGTTTGGCAATGGTTGGCCGGCTATGCCCTTGCTCGAACAGCCTTAAATCGCAACTTGGCAGACGAGCTAATTGGTCGTATCTTGCGCTAGCCGGCGTGCTTTATCGCACCATCCGTAACCAGTTGAAAAGCCTTCGCGTTCCGAACGAGCCATTTCACGCAACGATCAACACTATTCTTACCCACCATTTTCCCTTATTTTTTTTTTTTAATCCAAAGAAATAGAATTCGTCTTGGGTCATCCAGAACACTCCTAACATCGACCCCAAACACTCGATATCACTATGGAATATTATTTTTCAGCCTTACTTTCGATTCTTGACTAGTACGCGTAGACAATAGCAGACAATCCTGACCTTTGCATAATACCTTTTTCTTCACGATTTTACTTGATCTTGGCGATAATTGATAATTATAGTGACCGAATGATTGATTCGATGAGGAAAATAAAAATAAGAAGAGTAGATGGGAGAGTCGATGGAACGAGTGAAAGAAGAAATTCTTTGCCCTGGCCGTCGGGACGAAGGAGAAATTCAATTGGGAGCGTGAATAACGACTAACAAACCGCAGTTATATCGTAAAAAGCAATGCAGCGGGACGTGAATTAATTCTGGCTAACACCCCGAGCCATCCAGTCCTTCACTCTCTTTTTCCCAGTCGAACGTCTTTCTTGGTCGTTCTTGTCTTCTCTCTCGCTTTCAGTACTGGAACGGTCCCAAAATTCAATAAAGCCGAACGAGGGGGACCTCGGCTTCACGAGTTTCCGTATGGGGTGCTGGCCTATACGGAGTTTCAAGTCGTTCTTCGCGAGCGAAAGGGAGGAAGAGGATAGCCCGGTGCATACATTAACGGGGACATCGCAGAGATATTGTCGGAACAAAGGGATCGGCTCGTACCTATCGAAAAGCCGATTAACCGAGGATAAACCCCCGCCCCCGCCCCCGCCACAGTCCCTCTCTACGGGCGCTACACGCTCAGTATAGCGGAGCATGCCAACACAATTGCACACGCGTTAAACCGTTGTCACTCGCACCTTCTTCAATTCCCATTATTCCCATTTAATATTCTCATGAATTATTGTCAATTAATTTGCTCCTGCCTGTCCTACCGTACAGGTACTACTGTAGTACTCTTTCATCGGTGCATTCTTATTTGGAAACGGTTTATTTGAGGTTCTTTTTAGTGTTTAGACGTTAAGGTCATCGTATAAGCAGGTCTAAAGGTATTTAAAAACAAATACAAAGGAAAAATGAGCAACTAGTTGAAAAGATGGAAGCGAAAAGAAAACGAGAGATGAAAGCCAATGGTGGGCCGATGGTTAGAGGATAGGAGGAGTGGAGTGAGGGGAGCAGGAGAAACGAACCGTCAGGATAGACGGGCTGACAGGACACAATATTGCAATAACTTGAATTACGGCAACACGCGATGGACCGCAATGTGTGGGTTCGCCCGACACCCCCGTTCGTTTCATCCATTTATATTTCCGAGTGACACAGACGTCCGCGCTCGAATTGGCCCGTCCTGCCTCCAAGGGGCTGCCTTTAAACAAGTGCTTCTTAATAAACCATTGACGCGCAAAACCACCCTCGAAAATTTGCCCCTCGGCAGCGAGGCTGGAGTCGGCTTGAGCGTCGGCTTGAGCGTCGGCTTGAGCGTCGGCGTTCGGCGTTCGGCGTCGACGTCGACGTCGACGTAGCCTACCCTTCTCCTGCCGCCGGCTCGATGAGTTCCTGGCATCGTCGAGGGACGTCCTTCCTACTTTATTTCGTTAAACTCCAAAAAAGTATGAACTACTCGGCACTGTAAAGTCGTAAACCCACCGACGAACCGTGAAATTTATTTAAAAACCTCTGCGTTTCTTGCCACACTCAGAAAATAATCTTCCTCCATTGACACTTTTTCTAGTTTATTTCTTTTTCAAAAGCCAATTGAAGGGCACATCAATGGCAGGTATTACTTTCTTTTCATAGATACATTATTTCAACGTAAGGGCTGCACAAAAGAGAGTATTACGTTGTTATAGCAGAGAAATAATTGCAAAAGAACGTACATGTATGTTGATTGGACGAACGCTATATGGTATGGTTGTCGGAAGAAAGAACGTCGCTTAAGGACGAGTGGGTTAGAGTGGAGAAAAAATAGTTGCTAGGGAAAAGGCGAAAGCGGTTCAACTGCAAAGTCAATGACGGCTTATCGAGCACACGTTGCAGGGTGTTCCAACTGTGGAGAAAGATCCCGCAGAACCTTTTGCCCCGCGGGCTAAGGATATTTCAGTGGGGTGGCCGCACGCACCCTTCCCTCGCTCACGTCCCACTCGAAATTTCGCTTGGCTAGCGCTTTTTTTTAACATTTATTTGACAGCTGTCGTCTACAATACGCGAGCGTTTACCTACCGAACCACGGCCTCATGTCTCTCTGTGAAATTTCCACGGGGGCAAAAATGTTGGCTTGGCCTTGGATGGTCCAACTATTATCGATTCCTGCTCTACAATTATTTCTCTGCCAAAATTATAGACCGCCCATCATTTTATCAATATATTCCCAGGAATTATCAATGAATCCAAAAGAAAATTCAGCTGTCGAGCAATAGCAAGTGTCATTACTCATCATCATGTTCGTATGCGCTCTTCAAGTTAATTTCGTCAGTAGATTGTTGAACATGTTTTGCTTTTAACGTACCTCCAAGAGATAAAGTCTAATTGTTGAATATTTCCATAGCAAATAGAGGACATCAGCCTGTAACGGAAACTAGCTTTAATTTTTACCTCTAAACAAACCAGACTGTTAACTAATAATAATATATATCATAATAAAGTATTATAATACAATATTAGTAAAAGTTGTAAATGAATACCTTTCTATTAATGATTAAATAGTATTGATAAATTTTATCATTTCATTTCTTAACATCATGTATTACGTTTTAAAACCCGTTAATTCGCTTTTACTCTAGGGAATGAATTACTTATATGAAATATTTCGATAAATATGTTATTAACATTTATCTGTCTTTCTTTGATTCCCAGTGATTATGAAATTGTTGATATTTTCTATAAAGCATTAATTCCTTTATCGTCGTGTAAGAAGGTATTGTTTTATTGGCGAAAAGGTTCATTAGAAAGAGGAAGGGAGGGCGAGAAAAATAAGTTTAAGGCGGGATAATCGTGCAATGGCAAGATAAATCCAAGGCCGATCTCCTTGTCGGTGCGATTCACGTCGACCCTTTTCCGATGGTGGCTTAAGCTCGTTTCGAAGGGACGAGCGAGCGCTGCCCCGGTAAATTCCCGATAACGAAGCTGACCGTTCCATGTCCGCGTGCGCGCTTCTTTCCATCGGCGACATACATACCTAGAGGAATAGGAAAAAAAGGAAAAGGAAACGTGGAAACAGGGTCCGTGTGACTGGTGACTGGTGACTGGTGACTGGTGACTGGTGACTGGCAACCGGCGACTAGCGACTAGCGACTAGCGACTAGCGACTAGCGACTAGCGACTGGCCACCGGTTCGGCTCGAGAATGTCGACCTGCAGGCCTGAGAACTTCGTCAATTAGAGGCAACAATTAGTCGGCAAGTCGATCGACTGCGTCGTAGCATGGCCTCAATCATAGGCAATAAGTAATAAGAGACAACTCTTAGAGGCACCTCCGCATACCGTCGGAGCCCATTTCATCTCTTCTTATGAGGCACCCATTGCGTAAGCTACCTTTTTAATGAAAAAACAAACTATTAACTATAACGATCTCGTTGAATTAGAAAATACTGGCACTCAATGTCCGCCCTCCCTTTCCACCCGCATGTCAAATAGTTAAACATAGTTGTGTACACTTGGGCGCACTGCACTCACATTTTTCAAGACTTTCGATTACGCAGATAAGAATCCTGACAAAGCTTGTATATAACCTGTATTACAATCTCTGTATCCTATCTGTAAAAAACGTTATTACTAATACGATAAAGCCAACTAACGAAAGGAATGAAACTGTTGCTTCGCAACGTACAAGTGTTCCGTCATCCAAAAGGTCATAGGTGTTTTTCTTTATATATTTCGTATCCATCGTATGTTCCATCCATAAAAGATACTTATTAGTATGCAACAGCATCCACCATCCTCAAATTGTATCGTTTGGACTTTCAAGCTAAATAACGAAGAAAACTGTCATTTGCTTTAAACACCTTTCCAATAACCGTATAATTTTGCTTGATTTAGTATTAGGTCGACAAAGATGAAATTTTTCGAAGAAAAAGGCAAAGTTGGTTGATATTTGCAACAAAAGATGACGAAAGAAATTATTTGAATAATGAAATTCGCATAAATTGTAACCTGGCTGTTGGTTGAAATCATTAAATATAGACTTTAACCGTCAGTACTGAGCTAGTAAAAGACAACAAACATGAGCCGAATAAATGGAAGATAGTTTGAGCAAACGGTCGTATTATTAACTCTGCTAAGTGAATAGACTTAACACTTGTAAGCACAGCCTAGTCGGTGAGCTCATTACAAATACGGTACACGGTTATCGATTTAATCGGCTCTGTTTGGAAGGTTGATTTAAAATTCATAGCGGCACACCTTGGCATCGGTAGGCCGATACGCTTTCACACGAGTCCATGTGTTTTGATGCGTTTCCATAGGCCGATATTAGAGTTCCATTCGTTCCTTACGGTTCCGCGACGTCCTGCCATATGTTCTACGAAAGATTCCTTCGATCAGTCAGCGCTGGACACCGGATTGCCAGTCGAAGAAAAAGCCGGCTGCCAGGCTTGTCCGCGTACGTGAGTTACGTGACGCTCGATCGTCCGATCGTCCGATCGTCCATCGATTTATCGCGATCGTACCGACGTGTATGTGTATACAACACCAGCAAGAAAGAAAGGCGGGGGGTGGGAGGAGAGAAAGAGAGAAAGAAAGAGAGAGAGAGAGAGAGAGAGAGAGAGAGAGAGAGAGAGAGAGCGAATGAACCGGATGTAGGTTCGTTCTTGGCGATAGACGGGCTTGAACGTTTTCCCGAGGCTTTTAACGCGTCGATGCTCCTTCTGACGTTAATCGCCAGAAAAAATCTTAGGGAAAGACCTAACGGCGATAATGTACATACTTAACAACTACGTGGCACGGAAAATGTAGCTTCTTTGCTCACGATTACCTGTCATTAAGAATATGACGAATAACGAGAGGGCTCAATAGTGGCATAAAAGAATTGCCCGATAGAAAGCAAAGCCAAGAATTTTATGAAAGCATCATTTTAACTTTTAAGTAATGTTAAGTTTTTCGTGGTAAAATATAATAAATATAGAATTGATTTAAAAAAAAATGGATAGGGTCGAAAGATTTTCCGTTTTGGAATACGGTGAGGGTAGCAATGTAAAGGAATTGGAAAGGTTTCGTGAATAATCTGGCCGCTCGATGCGTTTCTGAAACCGGATCGTTGGCACATTTGGCAAAGGGTCGTAAAAACGAGGCGATCCTCGAGCGTTTCTTTCCCCCCGGGGATAGAGAAGGGAAGCGAGCGTTTTAAAATCGAATCGCGGAAAGCGTAGAAAGTGGAGCCTCCGGTCGAACCGAGCTATACAATTTTCGGGACGGTCGCGAAATAATGATGATCTTTATCCCTAATGAAATTAGTCGTGCTCTTCTAAAACGCAGGGATGGACGGTCGTACCGTGAAATTACTATAATAGCTGGCGAGAAAGACGATCTCTTCTGTGGATCGCTTAGTCAAGGAGAACTTCTATGTACACAGCTATTAGACTTCGCCCCATAATAGTATGCATGTGTATGTAGTATTATATACATGTATTTCCTATAAAGGAACGGCTAAGCAAAAAGGAAGTCAAATATTCAATGTTATGGCAAATGCGCACTCTACTCTCGTCCATTTCTTCTCCGAATGGTCAGCTTTTTCTAGCGTATTTATGTCAAATCTCTTATTCACATAAACAATTGCACAATTATAACTTTGAGGGGAAATTTATCGAACCAATGAAACGCACGTACCAATGATTTTAGGCAGCAATTTTTCAAGCTATTTTCTTGTAAAAATAACTTTTTATCGCGCTACACTTACTTATCTGAGTGATGTATGTTATTATCTAAATTATAAAACGATTGCTGGTAGAATAGAAATTTTTAACAGCTTACTTATGTTAACTTACGATCGATTCGCCATGGGTTAAAAACAATGTAGTAGGGATTGCATGTTTTCAAATTACACTCTTATTGTTAGCCTTAGGAGTTGTGAAAACTTCTGCCGCAGCTTAATTCAACCGTCAATGAGCATCGTCTACAAATAGATGCTATGTTATGTCAACATGCTAAGGAAGAAACATGCCAATCGTACATATTAACATAACCAAACCTGGCAAGAGTCCATTTTTTTGTGGAAAGAAGAAGTATCTGGCAAGGATATTTGCAGGCATGTTTGCATAGAAAGCCGCAGAAATGTGCTTTTTTGAAGAATTTGTAAAGGACGAAAATAAAAAGAGTGGATGTTTGGACGACAGATTTATGGAAGGTCGAAGGATCGAGTATTGATGTCTGATTGTAGAGAAGAAAATGGTATGCACCTGCAAGGGCAGCAAGGCCGTTGGTTGGGACGCATGAAAGTCTAGCGAGTGAGTGGAGAAGAGTGGTCGAAGGTGGGCCCCTGGCAGTCGCTGGCCTTGTCGGACTCGATTCCCTATGATGCCGAGACCCGCAGCCCCATGGGCTCGTTCTGCTGGAAACAATTGCTGCCGCGGGGCATCATTTACATCATAAGCAATCATAATGATCGAATTTTCGGCGAACGACGATGATCCAACGAGTGGAACGAGGGGAGCCAATTCACAAGTGGATACCCACTATGTTCTCTCGCGCCTCGCCTCTCGCCTCAGCGAGAGACAACCACTCTGACCCTCCTCCACCTCTTTCGACCCCATAGCTCGAGGCTACCTCAACACTCATACCGACCGGTCGGCATCGTTTCGAAAAAAGCCTTTTTTCAAAAACCCCTTGGCATCAACTAAGAAAAATCTCTCGCTAAAACCGTTACATCTCCCCCCCCCTCTCTCTCTCTCTCGCTCTCTCTCTCTCGCTCTCTCTCTCTCTCTCTTTCTCTCTCTCTCTCTATATATATATATGTATATCATACATCAAGTAGCCGCTCTGCAATTATGTTTAATTCAACTAGAAGCGGTTCAGTGACTTTATACCGTCATTTATTATGAAGAAAACGTCTTATACCATCCAAAGAGAGCTGTCAGTGTTTTCCTGCTATTGAATAAATGAATATCGCAATGGGATAAATTACAGGTTAATTCTTGTACGAGGTGGAATCGTCGGGTATTGTTGAGACGGTTGTATTTGAATTGCCGATTTCAAGAGGAGTAGTATGCATTTAGTTGACAAACCGCGCGCACGGTTGCCAGTATTTTCCAAGCGGGGTTCACCAAAGACGGCGAGAGCTCTGTTTTCGGCTTTGCCGGCGCGCTCTCTCCGTATATATACGCTTCGACCTATCAGTATGCGGACCACGAAACGTTGCCCCGACCCCCTTTCTCCCTTACTCTCTCCCTCTCACCCTCTCACCCTCTCACCCTCTGTCCCTCTTTAGCCTGCTTTCCCTTCTCCGGCCATGGCATCTCTCCCTTTCTACCTCTAACCCCGTATATTCGGTTCTCTCGTCTCTCTTCTACCCGCCAAATCTCACACAGTCATTTTCTCTCTTCCTCTCTTCCTCTCTTCCTCTCTTCCTCTCCCCCACTCCCCCACTCCCCCCTTACCTTCTCTCCCTCTGTTAAGTCCGAGGCGAAACGTAGGCAGTTTGAGCGTCTGCGAGAGGGAGAGACTGTACGTGTTTCCGCCGTAATGCCGAAACAGTATTGATTGCAACCTGCCTAGCTTAGCACCGCCACCTCCTGTGAAACGCACGCCTAAACTCATCTATTCCGCTAGACTTTGTAATCCAATCGTTGCCCAAATCTCCGTGAATCTTTCGACATGAAATTAAAAGCTTCGACGATAAAGCGCGGACGGTGTATCGCGACGAGATCCTTGGATATACCGGTAATAATTGGAGGAATGCCAACTGATTTTGAGAATGTCCATAGGTATATATGTTTGAGAGTAATTGTTTGTAGAGGATGATAATTAGAAGGGCACGAGGAACTTTTGTATTTCCTCAGGTCAGCTAGCTTTGGGACATAAGAAAAGGGATAAATGTTTTGACAACGTGCTGACATGGCGTAACGATCGGTGTAGCGATTGGTGTAGCGATCGATGTAGCGATCGATGTAGCGATCGGTGTAGTGATCGACGTAGCGGGTCATCGATTAAGTTTGCAAATCCGTTCGGGACGAGTCGCGACGCGGGGAGACGGAAACCGTCCTCGTTGTGTTCTCGGCGTTCTCGGCGTTCTCGGCGTTCTCGGCGTTCTCGGGTTCACGAAATTGGTTCCAGGCCGGTACTAAAGGGTAGTAACGACGTAACAATGACCCCCGGGCTAGGGTAGCCGGCAACGCTGACTCGCAGGACCACGGGAATGGCAATTCCATCCACGGAAGATGGGCTTGCCCTATCGTGCTTCGCCAGATAATTAGCCAGCTAATCGAGACTCTCGTACTTCCAAAGTATTACGGCGGACCCGCAGTTTAATATCGCCCGACAGCCAACCATTGCGCCTGCTAACTCAGCGCACCTATTCCTTCTCCGCCCTTCGCACAACTCTAACCGAGATCTTGTCGTTCCTTATGACCTCTTGCCTATTACACCTTAATGTACGCCCAATCAAATAAATACTTAATATTTCTTCAGACCATTATCAGGCACCGTCAAAATCATCCATCCCGCGCGAACAAAGTACAACATTTACCTATATCTTGCTGGCGAAGCAGCCATGTATTATATTTATGTAACTATACCTTCTGTATACTCCTATATTATTTTTATCTCGTGTGCTTTTGTACGTGATGTTACGTTGTAGTGTAATCTCATAAAAATCTTGAATACATTACGTCTGATTTTCACGTGTTCTTTTAAGATTTTTTTTACTAACAATCTAATTTCCGAAATTTTTACAAATGCTACTGCATGAATTATTTCACGCAAGTAGCTAGTGTGCATGGTGAAAAAACGAAACACGTCATTACGCAGTTTGTCTTATATTTCGAGCAATAGGCTATATAGAAGAATTGTAAGGAAATCGTAATTCACCATCATTTAGATTTCCCTGGGGAGCATCATATGAATCACAACTCTGCAATATGTCGTCTTAACGATCAGAACCATTTTTTTCTCCATAGTCCGCGAAGGACCTCATGCACGACCTTCGACACTAGTGACTAGGGACGGTGGCGAGCGCGTGACCGTTGTTTCCCATGAAAATGGGTCAGAATCTGAGAAAGAGAGTCATGAGGTTCAGGAGGTCTCGTGTGAGTATGGGCTTTTTCGGGGGTTTCGTGACATAATGAGGCGGATCGATTGCCGCGCGTATTACCATTACAATGGCTTACGTTCACCCCTCGCCACGGTTACGGCCGATACAATTGATAGATGGTAGGAATTTCCAGAGAAAACGGGAAAAACCGAGCTCTCTTTCACCACCCGACGCCAAGTGCTTCGATAGGGGAAACCGCGGCCCCCGACAGAGAGAGAGAGAGAGAGAGAGAGAGAGAGAGAGAGAAAAAAGGGAGCCGGTCACACTGACTGGCTTATTAGTCAGCAATGTCATCTATTTGCCTTGTACTCACACAACGAACCTATTGTCCGACTATGTTATTGGCCAGTAAGGACTCTGAAGCCGTGCCGGCCTATAGATCTCACCTTCCTTCTACCCTTTTTTCGTCCGTTTCGGCTAGGCATTTGTTATCGTTTCTTCATGTACACGGTTTAAGCTTTACTATTTTATGTTATTACAGATAACAATTTAAAGCAAGCTTGAATATTTCGAGAGACGGTTATGCCAAATAAGGTAGTGAATGTGAAATCCATACGTCTGGGACACAGTTGAGCATACCTCTCTAAATTGTACATACACATACATACGTACATAGAACACCTGAATATACGCATTAGATATAAGATACGGAAATTTAACAATCACCAACTATGTATTGTTATAAATTCAACAAGAAATGACGACAGAAACAAATATACGCACGATGGGTAAAGCCACGTATGATTGATAATAATCAACTGTCATTATCGTATGTTCGACTTTGTTCATACGTATGTATAAAGTGTACGATATAAAATGTAGATGAAACACAATGGACATTTCGACGTTGATCAGAAATGAGAGTGATGTGAGCGAAGGCGAAATGAATGGAATGGCTATCCCACGGTTAACCGGCGACATCGCGCACCAACATTCCTCACATTTCCGCAATAGCATAGATATCGGCGCACGATCGCGTGCAAACATCGCGTCAGGACTTTTCCAGTCCAACTGGAATTACACCGATAGTAGATGTTTAAATTACATTGGGAAAACCAGTGTAAACGAAAAAGGTAATAAATAATAAGGTATTAGAATCGTCCTATATACTTTTTAATGGTAAAATCAGGATTTTTCCAATTAATGTTTCTTATGTATATCACGTAGCATATCACGTAACATTTGAATTAAGCCTTATCAAACGTCGAGGAATATTCGGTAAATTGGCTCGAAGGCAATTTTAATTATATGGTAATATTCCATCATCCGTATAAAGAGCTGTCGTAACAACTTGAATAAGAAATTCAGCTGACCTTTACCTATCAAACATATATAATAGGTATCTAATTAATAAACATGTATATTTTTGTCGACATTTTTGTGCACGATGAAAATATATCTTATACTGCTGTGAAGCGACACGACTGTTGGAACACTCGTAGAATACAGATTTGAAGAAAGGAAGTGGAGCCATTGTGAGACTTGGTTGATCGTTAATTTTGGACTGCAACCATTGTTTCCACTCTGTCCGGTTCATACCATATGGAAAAGTTGTCGTAACTCATTTCATTTGGGCTTGTGCGAATGACAATGGAGATATTTAAACATCTATTTATAGACATGAAAATGAAGCTTTTGACGAACCTTAAGGACGTAGCAATTGCGTCAGAAAATATCATGCAACGATCGATGCAACGAAAAATGTGGGTATTTGGAGGAAGATGTCGTTAAGTTAATAAATCGATGTTCGATTTGTTTTCCCTGCTGAACCGAATCGAATGGCACTATTACATTACATGCCATAGGAAAGGAATAATTGTGCATGATCAATGTTAAAAAATAACAAGAAGAAAAAGCTAGAAAGTTCATTTTTCACCACTGTTGTCACGTATTTTCGACGTGAAGAAATACATTTTAGATGTACAATTGAGAAGCATAATTTATCTGAAACGCGTAGGCTTACTGAAAATGCCCTAAGAATGTGAGCACGAGGAAGAATTAAGGTACCATGGTTAGAACGGCTAGCGTGCGCGTTCTTTTACGAGAAAGCAGTTGGTACATTGGCAAAAGAGCGAAAGAGCGAAACAACGAAACAACGAAACTTGTGGAAAATCCATAGCGTGAAGCGGCACAATGGCGCTCCGTAGAAAGGATGGGGTGGCGCAAGGGGGCGCAAGGGGGCGCAAGGGGGCGCACGGGGGCAGAAAGGAAAGAGACGTAGAAGAGCTTGCGGCGTCGGTCCTTGCCCCGAGTACGTGCTCGGAGTGACAAAGATTCGACCGAGCGACCAACCGACCGTACGAACAGCGAAACGACATGGCGCATCAAGGTCCTCGAGGATCGATAAGTACGGCTGAGGCAAAGGAAAGCAGAGGAAAGCAAAGGAAAGCAAAGCAAAGCAAAGCAAAGCAAAGCAAAGCAAAGTAAAGCAAAGCAAAGCAGAGAAAAATATGTTTGTAATTGGGTTGCCAATAATTGCCGGACATTACAAATGAATAAGATTAGAAGACCAGTGTCCATCGTGGACAGGCTTTAAACGATACCGGGGATATCGGGGTAAGTAATACGATTTCCATTGGTAGCATCGATATGATAAGTTGGCCAATCAAGTGGACACATCTTTCCGGCGGCGTGATACGATATTTTGATGTATGTTGGTAGATGGTTGGAAGCTTGGACGATCGAATGCACGATCCGAGAGAAACCGATCATGTCGGCAGATTGAGAGGGGGTGTCGGCAGATCCGTATCTGGATTCATCGGATGGTCGTGGCCGCTCTCAGAAGCGTGAAATGAAATTTGACAGATGAAACCGTCTACTCTCTGGCTCTTGGAGCTTTTCCGCGGCCACCTTACTCGCCTTATTCCGCATCCTCGTCTTCCTCTGTTCTCGCGGTAAAACCCCGGGCAAATGGTGTCGCAGTTAATCCTCGTATTTTATCTTATCTGTATCTTTTTACTCGTGTCATTTCACGGCTTTCCTCTTGTCTCCTCTTGCTCACATTCGATTCTTACTGTCCGCAATAGCAATAGTAACTCTATCTCTCTCTTTTTCACTGGCTTAGGAACGTGCAATGGCCCCTTGCCGATCGGGCGGTGCACCCCATTTTATACAATTCTCTTTTATCTGTTACCACCCTCCCGGCAGTTGGGTTCCCTCGGGGCACCGCTCGAGCAGGTCTCCTTAGTTCCAAGCCGACACCTTTTTACAAATACATCACACGGCCTTCTGGCCTGACACGTAGCCCTCCGGCTTCTTTCTCTCCCCCCTGTGGGGCTTGGTCCATCTAACTCATTCTGTCTCGCTACCGTAGTGGGTGGCGCATTTGCCTAAGCGCATGAAATGCACCGAATCGCTCGACAGGTAAAATTCATCGAGAGGCCAATTTCGAGTAGCATCTAGAAAGGTACATCCTCTTTCTCATCATCTCTCGCTTAGCACTACCCCCTAATTCATTTCTTCTTAAATATGGATTTAAACTATGATGAAAATAGCGAGATAAGGTTGGTCGTGGAGGACGGTAGGGAGGTGATATTCATCGATGCACCCGAGGAAAGCGCGCACTGATGCGATTTTCGCGAGGCATAACGAGTTTTTTCTCGGCTTGACACCCCTCTGCGCGTCGACAACGTAACCAACATAATCTGCGATCAAAGCGCGAGAACGTCATCGCTTGAATCGTTCTCCCCTGCCGGCGATACGATAGAGACATCCGATCGGACGACAGCTGTCCCCGCATCGGAAACCAAATTATATGCTCAAAGGATCGCCGTTCTCTATTTAGATTTTATCTGCGGCGGCCCGATGATGCAACGACCCGACAACACGTTCACCTACCCACCTACCCACCTACCCACCTACCGACCTAACGACCTATCCACTCTACCGCTCTCAGTCAACACTACCCCAATTTCAGGCAATTTTCACGCAACTTTTCATCTCTTTTTCATCTCCTACCGGCAGAGTCCTTCGGGGACTTACATTTTTCTATATTAAAGGACGATGCAATGAGGTTTTCACCTACGTTTCAACATCTATCGTGCATATAAAATGTTGTAACAGTAAATTAGGATAAAACGTATGATGGACATTTGCAAAAAAAAACTGTTCATTATAGTTTTGCGCAATATCCTTTCGATACTAACTACTAATGATTGAAGAAAAATCATTCAAGAATAAATTGGCGATGATTTGAAATTTTCCATGGCTTTAAAGTGGCAAATCTAATGTTATTTCCCGTCTGCCAAAGTCCGGCCTAAAAAGAGGAAAAATAAAAGTAATAATTCAGGGATTCACTCCCCTTCTTTCCTTTTTTCTTTCATTCTATCGGTCTGAGCTTCTGGCCGTTTTTTGTTGTTCCTTGTCGTTTTATAACCGACGCATCTCTCTCGCTTCGCCAACGATGCACCGAGTTTTCTAGCGCCTCGGCCCGGTTGGCCAACGGTATATATGTAGAACTTAAGTGGCGAAACGAAGGAAGGAACGAAACGCTGAAACATAAAATTGAAAAGTTTGACGTACGACGGTTTATGGGAGTTTTAGAAGGTACTAAAGTCGCGCGTTATTCCTTCTTTCGCGGGGTCGTTATATTTTTCTTGCCGTACTTGCCGAGCTCCTACGTTCGGTGAGTTCTTCTTTGGACGCTCGTTGCCGGGGTGTTTGTCGCTCATATACCCCACAGGGACGTTCTCCTCGATTTTACGAGAGCCATAGTAGTCATAGTTGGCCCTTTGCTTTCTTTAACCGCACCATTTTTATCTTCGCTTTTCACTTCTGCCCACAGTATCAGCTCAGTTTATGACAAACTTATCGTTAACGTGCTTATCCTTTGACCCAATAACCAATATTTTCAATAAATCCATTGTTATTTTGACATTTCTTTAACGAAAACACATCCTTTACTTGCCGTCTTATTTGTCTGTATTTCGCTTCTTACTTGGCTCTCGGAATACTACTGGCTAGCGATAGACTAAAATTACTAAAAACAATATATTTTCCTAGCTACGCATCATCAGCAATAATCAATGAATTGTTGAGGATCGAAAGATTTCTTAATAATACCTTTGCAACCGTTTAACCGTAATACTGTTGACTTTAGGATCATGGCGATTGGTGAATGAACGTACACTCTACCTTTAATGGCGATACAACTGAAATACCTGTCTTAGGATGTGCGGTAAGATTCTTCTGCGGACAATTTGCCAGGAAGAAATGTTGGAGAGAAATAATGATATTTCTTGCGAATGGATTATTATATTGGTAATTGCTCGGTGAAGGATATCTCATTCCGAGTGAATCCAATGGTAATTAGCGCAGGGTAACGAGTTGTCGGGGCAGGAAGAGGGTCGTCGATAGAGACCTCGCGGAAGAAGTCGTTGTTCGGCATTCCTGGCTCATCGAGACGAGAAGAGAAGAGAGGGACGAGAAGCGAGAAGGACCGCTGGTCGACGCTGGTCTGGCTGACGGTCTGGCTGACGGTCTAGCTGACGGCCTGGCCTGGCTTTCACATTCCTCCACCTCGGAGAGAACCCCGCGAAAACGGTTAATTATCCGAGGATTTTTCCAAGGGGGCGGCTCATTCGACTACCCCTCTCGCGTGCCGAAGGGGTTAGGCGATGAACTTGGACTCGGTAATGAAGCGCATCCCCTTCTTCCCTAAACGAGTCGTCGCCTCTCTGCTACGGATATATTTTATTGCGCGGCCTGTCTGCTTTATTATCGCCACAATGCTCTCTCTCCTTCTTTCTCTCGTTCTCTCGAACGTCCTTTCTTAACCCTTGCTATTTCTTTCTCCTACTCTCTCGCACACACAGCGGCCACTTCTCAACTAGATCAACCCTTCCTCACGCCCCGTGTAAAACAGTGGCGCTCAACAAGCCGTGCCATCGCGCACGAGTTCCTACCAAGTAAAAGGGTTGATCCAAAAAAGCCCAACCTTCACACAAGTCAAGTCTCTCGAGTAGAATTTCCATGGACATAAAGCCACCTGGCGTTCATTAGAGCTACCTTCCTACTAAAGGGTCCTTTTAATTACGGCTCTATTTCTACTGATCGACGAGTAAAGTTAGAGCGACGTATTCCCAGCGAAAGGTATTAACTATACCTAGCTACATTTACGTTGACACGAATAAATTGGGCATTCGATTTTATTCAATCGAAAGGAATAGCGGCATTCGATGAGTAATACAAGCGTGATATGAGAACCGGCGGCTTTTAACGATACGAGCTTAAAACTATAATGCACCCTAATCCGCAATATCTCATACTGTCTTGCGGGATTCGTCTCTCGCGCACAGCCGTCCCTATTTAGTAGATCATATATATTATACCATTCTCATCGGCGGATCAACCCCTTTGCCGAATGACATTCGACCCTCGGTTTCGTTGAACGAAGAGACGCGTAACGCTTGGCGATGCTTGGCTTCGCTTCTATTTTCTTCTGGATGTCCATTAAAATGACTACGGTGAGATATCGAAAATGAAAATTTGGACAAATGTAAACGTAAGCGTAAACAGCGTAGTAACAAGAAGAAATACATTGAGAAGTATGAAAGTTTATAAATAAAATAATAGTATAATGAAAATGTGATGCGATAGGTTGTTTGGTTAGGCTTCGATTAGAAAAACGTCGAGTAGTATGGAAAATTGGGACGTATATGAGCAAAGCTCGTTGTCTGGGGGGAGGGCGGAGGGCGGAGGACGGATGGCGGAAGAGTGAAGGTGGTGCAAGTGTCGTCTTAGCAGGGCATATCGGCATCTGTTCGCGAAGGAATTACGACGCAACTTTGTCTCGAAAGATAAGCCCAGGCGGTTCTCTGGAGCTGAGTGCCGAAGGAGGAAGAGAAGGTGCTCGCGGAAAGCTGCGAAAGACGAGAGCAAGTGGGGGATAGGAGAAAGCTGCCGAGTGAGCAGAGGAGTGTGCATGATGGCTCAAGCTCCTACGAGGCTTGAGTTTCCATTGGGGTTGGTTCTTGCGATATAAGCTCTCATCCGTAGCCCATAGCCCATAGCCCATAGGCCATAGCCCATAGGCCATGGGCCCAAAGCACCCTCCGAGTACGAGGACCGCAGAGCCCTGCGAGACATACAGCCAGCATACCCACTATCACCCACAGATAGCGGTGGTTCGGTCGGCTCTCGGTGTACTACGGGGGTGTCGCGAGCTCATACATATTCAGCGGATGCATCAGCCGACCTCCGCCTACCACCGGTCATCTATTGACCCGGCTTACGAGCGCCGCGACTCTCGACCCTCGAGGGACCAAACTTTCTCCGCCGAGCTGGCTAAACTCGAATTACAGAGCAGTTTTCGAGACCGACCGATGTTTAGGCGTTTTATCAAAACCGAGAGCGTCGCTTCCTTCCTTCCCGCAGAGTCGATTTCACCCTTCCGGACTATCAACCCCGGACTGGGGATGCCTTCTTTCCATCTACCAATATGTCAATCTTTTTTATTCTACTTCCAACGGTCCAAACATTTTTTTACTTATGTTTCTACGGACAATACTTTCATTTTTCAACGCCTTGAAAAATCCTTTGGCAAAAATACTAGAAAAAAGTGGAAGAAAGCAATTTTTCTGCACGTTGTTCAAGACTGAATAACGATTTCGGCAAATATTCGTCGGTCAACGTGTCGTAAGGAAGAATGACCTTGGCGAAGAATAACGCGGCACACAGTAGCGATGGAGCTTTATTAATGACTGTTCCGCTTGGCCAGGAGAATGGACCCGTTGACAAGGGACCAACCACGGCGTTTTCGTATCCTCGTTGTCCCGCAACCAGGCCTACTCACATCCAACACGACGAAAAGCCATATTTACATAATAATCCGAGCCACGGGGAACGACACGTAATTGATATAAATATGGCCCGGCGATGATGAGGCGAACAGACATACGGCAGACTGGTCGGTCTACCGGTTGGACGGACCGACCGACCGACCATTCCATCCACTGGCTTCGCATAACTTAGCATAAATAATAAATAATATTGTGAACGTCACGTGCCAACGTCAAAGCGCACACGCATCATTAATGACTACTGAACGCGTGCTACCTTCTTCCTTCTTCCTTCTTCCTTCTTCCTCCTTTCTCCTTTCTTCTTTCTTTCCTACTCCCTAAAAACTAAAATCTACTAAATACTAGATTTTACTTTAATATTCAACTGAAAATTCTGAACCTTTCATAATGCTAATTAAACGTATCATTTATAAATTGCTTGTATCGCATATGTTTCGTAAATATTAATGTATGCGTTAAAAATCTCTTGTATATGTAGAGAAAAGGTTAAATAGTTTATGTGCACATCTACCTAATGGCTATGTTTAACGGGAGAAACTTTGATGAAGGTTTCGTTTGGTCAAGACATTTTTCATAAAAAGTAATGAAAAAAGGTTAAAAATCAGACGAGTCGTGTGAATAAAGTCACTCAAAGTCATATAAGGGTAAATTTCATATATTTTGTTATTAAGCCGATGAACGTATATTGTAAAGATTACATATATTAACGTCCCTCAAGAAGAAATCGGTATTATTAACTTATCGTCGGATGCAGCTGTGTGACGAGCATTCTTACTCCGTGGGACGGTCGTAAATAATTGTGGCGCCTACCCAAAGTGCAGTAAACATTCAATAAACGGGAGTATCAGAGAGTTCAGGGAGTATCAGTTCAGGGGAATACGTAATGGCAGAAGGAGCCAGGCTGGGACGGGCCGTACTATAAGACGTGCTAGACCGGCCATCCAAAGGCATTTTTCAACCATTTCCTAACGGAAGAATCGCTCCTTTCGAATATGGATCGTACCAGTCGATTACCCTTTCCGCTGGGGAAAACGGCTTCGGCTTAACTGCATAGACTTGCCAACAGAAACGACCAACTGCGGGCAGAACAACATGTGGAAAAGCGAGAGGAGTTAGAAACCCAAATAAACGGGAAAATAAGACGAAAAAATTGGATGGAAAGGAAGAAGATGTATAGGAGAAACCCAAGGGAATACGGAAAGAAACGAAATGAGATTTATCACGAATAATAATTGTAGAAGCGGTGTAATAAAGTTCAAGTAAATGAAAGCGGAAATAATAGAAAAGAAATGAAAGGGTAAGGAATAAGAACGAAAGAGGTAATGGAGAAAAATACCAGAGAAATATAGTACTTGTCATGTATACAAGAGAACTTAAGTTTGCATTTGCCTGTTTGTTTCATGATTTTTGCCAGTCAGCCCCATGGTGAAATGTCGTAAAAAAGATGTAGCGCCGACGACATTCTAACCATAATTAATACAGAACCCACGACATTAATCGTCACATTATCAATATTCATTTTTTACACGTTAAGGCACGCTTAGGTATGCACTGAAAATGGTCGAGAAAATAATTTCTCATGAAATGGGGCATCGTTCGTATCTCTATAGGGATTCTCCTTTGTTTGTCCGCACCTCGCAGTTGCCGACATGCTGCAATCCCTAAAATATACCCGTCTTCTAAGTTAGTTTAATATGCAAATGGAAGACGGTGATAACGGCTTGATCAGTAAAGAGTAAGGAAGGCTACGTCGTGATTTCGGTAGCCGTGTCTCCTCTTTTTCTTACTTTTTCATCTTCGCGTTCGTCTTCGTTTTCGTTTTCGTTTTCGTTTTCGTTTTCGTTTTCGTTTTCGTTTTCGTTTTCGTTCTCCTCTTATACTTATTCTTCCAGAAGGAGAGAAACGGAGAAGCTGTGAAGGAGCAAGCCCCTTTGCTCACGTTGAGTGAATTGAGAGATAAGGGGAGTGCGCTTAGCCCCCCACGGACGGTCAGGGACGCATCATCGGCTACCTGCTACCGTGCCTCGCGTTCTTCAATACACACCGCTGCGTCACTCCTATCCGGTTCATTAGCAATAAAATAACGCCGGTGGAAAAGTCACTCAAGGAAAATTAATATGTTGAATAATATTTTCCAAAGTCTTACCATTACCTATTAATTTTGCCGGTTTTCGAAAGAATTAGCAAATTGCTGCATTCATTGAATCCGCGAGGAAAATTGATTAAACGCTATAAAACCGAGGCCAATGAGAAAGATTGTCATGGAAAGAAGAAAAGAATGTAAGAGGAAATTGCGCTAAGAAAAGGAATGGTTAGAGAAATAAAAAAGCCCTTGTCAAGAGTTTTATGCAAAGGCAAGATTGAGGATAAGACGGGTGAAAGTTGCCGAGGGATACTTCCCTGAACTCTTAATCCTGTAATGGTCGAGCTGAGATGCGAGCATGTCGTGCGGAGGTGTATCTACTCCCCTCTCGTCCGATAGTCCCCACCCCTGACCGGCTTGCCAAGGGTTCACCGTGAAGCGTGATCGTCGCTCGGAAGGTGCTGAGAAGCGATGCGAAGTAGCTGCGCTCGTCGTGGTCTTCTTCTCGTTCCAGTTCCTGCTGCACGCTTGAAGAAAGAAGAAACCGTAAGTCCATGGCATCATCTATACACCAAGATCGTGTGTGCCTCGCTCTTGGCGGCTCTGTGTTTGCCAGCCTTCCTTCGTGCACTCCGTGTCTACGAGCGCTGTAGAAGGATCGTCAGGGGGAGGGGAGGGTGGCAGCTAAGGTAGGTAAGCGCTTCATTAGGCCGCGAGAGCTCTCTAATTACACACGGCCTCATTAGCGGCTTCCACTCGGCCCCACGACCCTCCCCGTCTCGTCACTCCCGCACGTATCCTCGAAAATCCCCTCGTGTTCCGCGCTATCTCTCCTAGCTCCTTCGCTTCCAGACGTACGGGAGACGGTGAATCCCGAGTAAAAGACGAAGATGAAGAGGAAGAGGAAGAGGAAGAGGAAGAGGAAGGAAGTTGAAAAGAAAGAAGAAGAAAAAGAAATGAACGATGATAAAAGTGCCAGAAAGATAGAAGAAAGAAGGGCGGTGCACCGTAAAAGAGAGCAAGTGAGAGAGGAGTGAAGGCGTAACGGAATGAATAAAGCAGAGACAGAAGGACCGAGTGGGCCAGTAAAAAGTGGTAGGGGGGAATGGAGCGGGCTCGAGGGAGCCGCAACGTCGTGTTCGTCGTCGCCGCAACAAGGAACCCGACGCAGCCCGACTACGTTTCTCTCTGTGTCTGGCAGAACGGCCGAGCAAACCACCGAATGCCACCTGATCGTTCCGACCAACACACCGGAATTACACGTACCACGCGGCACGATCATGAGAAAACTTTCCCCTTTGCGGTCATCAATACTTGCGGTACAACATACTTGCGGATATGTACACATATACGTCTAGCCGAAATTCTTGTCTTGTTACGTCTTGTTACGTCTTGTTACAGCGGATAATGCCGAAATATTTTCTTATGGGATCAATTGAAAATTACCTATGCCGTATGTCCTACATCTTTGTTCAACACACATTTAACGTAGTAATTAGTAGGTGTGATACTGAAACGATCTTGTATTATATGAAATAAATATAAGACAAATTACTATAGGGACGTACCACATGTAAATATATTTAAATATATTTATGTATACAGAAAATCTTTATTGTGAATTTTATCGCCATTTATGTAAACATGGTTCTCCAATCCACGATTACTTAAAAACGATGGTAAATTTTATATGAATGTGCTACAGCAATAAATACGAGTATATGACTTGGGCCGACACTAGCCCTTTGACATTGTAGTCTGAATTGATGTTGCCCTTAAACACTGCCTTCGTTACGCGATAATCCCCTTTAAAACTCACCTAAGGACCTCAAATCGGTCCGCTTGCTTTTCCTTTTTACGAGGCAATGGAACGACGCAATAAGAACTGTGAAGTAGCCGTAACGTAACTTTTTCCCGCGCGCCAGAATTATTGCGAGATGATGGAGAAAAAGTCTTCGCTATAACCGGCCGAAGCAATTGGTATTAATTAACCTTCTTAGCATCTAGAGTTTCGTCGAAATGGCAAGATAACCCTATCAAGTAAGAAATAAGCTTCGGTCCCCATAATGGGCACAGCTATGCCACTTTTACAACACTCCTACCCTTCATAATCGCACTAAACGCAACTTTAGTATTTCCAACGACATGTCTTTTTAACTACTTATATAAAAGATGTTTAAGCCACTTGCTACACAATTATCAATGGCTTTAGGGAAATTAATCATAATTCGATTGGTAGCAAGGGTTTTTTTATTGAATGTTTTTTTTATGATGGTTACGATGGTTAACGGTTTTTTTATGATGGTGTTATGACGAATATTGAGTGACAGACTGGGTGACGTGAGGAAATTACGTCTTTATTCTTGACTGACTTGACAACGTAGCAAATTGTATTAATTAATCCTATTTGCCAGTTAAAAATGAAATGCCCCCTGTAGACTAGGCACGTATCGAACATATACAGCGTCCATACGAATACGCATTCCGCTGACGGGCCACTCATTATTTAGGCGTTTAAATCAACCTCCCTGCTTACGATTAACGGAACCCTTTCTTCCCCTTCATATTCGTAGGACCACCCCCTGCGGCCGAACCAGGGGGTGCGTATTCGAATCTATTCACCGGGCTTTGCCTTTAAACGTCACTTAACGATCCTCGTCAACTCTCTCGATGAAAATGCCTGTAGATAACATATATCACTATTTATAATCGTACGGCAAATTAGACTTGCAAAGGTCCTTATATTTAATTTAACCCGCACAATCAAGCAAATACTAACATACAAGAGGCATGTAGATGGAGGGAAAGTATGTAAAGATGAAATCGAAGTGAAACAAGTGCTAATTAGCATTGTACCTACGGTTGTAATACCATGAACGAGTTGGACAAGAGTGCTTAAGGTAAACGGAGAAGACAAGTTCGTGGTAATATCTAAAGAGCATGGATCGTTTTGTTAAAGAAGGTTGCGAAATGTTGAAAGACATGGAAATTACGTGTAACGGGGAAGAATCCTCGCGAACTCAAGGGAGAAGACATAAATGCGAAGGTCCATAGTAGTGGACGAAAAGGTTCCTCGCTGATTGATGCTGTCGTCTGTCGGCTCGTTCGATTCGTTCGATTCGTTCGTTCTCGTCGCGGGGTTGAATACGATCACCCTCCCACTATCTCTCTCACCGCCGCCGGAAACGGTCCATCACGTGACCACGTGACCACGTGACGGTCTGGCCTTTGTTCAGCGCGATCATTAGTCTGTCAATATGCCGAAACGACGTTCGCCCTACACGCCTCTCTCTGTATATCGTACACACGCTTCTATATACCTACATATATATATGCACGTATATGCTGAATATCTACCTGTACAATACGGCCATTGTCTTGATCGCGCGCGCGCGCGCGCGCGCGCTCCAGTATTATGCACCCCTGTGCGCCCCCACCCCCATTCTCATATCCCTTCCCCATGCTCATGCCCATGCTCATGCCCATGCCCATGCCCATACCCATGCCCATACCCATGTCCATACCCACACCCACACCCATACCCACACCCATACCCATACCCATACCCATACCCATACCCATACCCATCGACAAACCAGCATGCGGATGCGCCGAATCTGTGCACGCGAGGAGGCTGATTAACTTGTACACACGAGTCGTCTCTTTCTTACTTTTCTTTCTTGTAGAATTCCACGGGGATTTTACGACTATACTGGCACAACGAAAATATTTTTCTATCATTGCACAACATTGGTACCGCAACTAATGGAAAATTTCTAAGCAGATCAATTTTGACATAGAACGTGACACTGTAATATCTATGGGTTTTGCTGACGACCACAATACCTTGTACAAGTAAGTAAATGATGAAGAAACCTTCAAGCAGGTCTTGTACGAGTTTGCAACGTTACAAGTCATACATGAAATTGTCGTATAAAAGCATGATAAAAAGTGTATTTTTACGAAGAATCGAGAGGATTGTCGAGAAACCTTGACATTAAGTAGAATTCCTTTGATAAAACTGTTAGATGGGTCGTGATAAAAAGTAATGGAATTGAAGATGTTTGATAAAAAAAGATGTATTTCCGTATGTTATTTGCAGGTTGAAAGAAGCGCCGTAATCGTTCTGTCGTCGCGCGATTCGCGGAAATCCTGGCGCGTCGCGTAGCATCCGTAGGATCCGTAAATCACGTTCGGCTTCATTGGATAATCCCGAGGTGTTAATGCCCCCGTCTATCCCTTCAGTATTTCATTCGCTTTGTCCCTCCGACTATCTTGAAACTCTCCCTCCTCTCTTTGTTTGCCATTTACTCACTGACGTTCTCGCTGAACCCTCCCACCTCAAACCGTGAGTCTCTCCTCGTCGGCGGGATCTCCCGATGATCCCGCTTGCACCGCCTGCCTGCCACTACAGCCACCGAGTGCCAGTGAGGAGGGGAGAAAGGAGACGACGGCAGTCGGCAGCACAGTACGTTAAATCCAGATATATGATGCGCGCCCGTGACATGCAAATCTGCACAAAGCTCGGCGCCATTACGTTTTCAAATCTTTAAAGTGTGTTTAGACAGTCTCCAGCCGCACCCTTGGATAATCGAATTGAGCCACGCGTTCTTTTCGATGCTATTTTCATCGGTCTCATCCATCGAATTTCATCGTTCCCGTTTCATTCGTACGCGCATGTATGAATGAAAAAAAATAGCCTCAACTTCTAAGTCACTTGATTCTATGGGAAGGGGATCGGTAAGGCTCACG
Source organism: Hedychridium roseum (assembly GCA_963989215.1). Taxonomy (NCBI): domain Eukaryota; kingdom Metazoa; phylum Arthropoda; class Insecta; order Hymenoptera; family Chrysididae; genus Hedychridium; species Hedychridium roseum. Next base: position 7,274,583 of record OZ022318.1, on the reverse strand, counting down.
GACGGGGAATAATTTTCAATAAATTACAGACTTTTATGATTGACAAAATACAAATTTGACGCACGTGATAATAATGTTAGTACTTAAATGAACCGAAGGGGGATAATTATTGGTAATACGTTGGTAATACGTTGGTAGTACGTTGGTAATACTATAATGCGGAAAGTGATGAAAATAAATATCGAAGAAACTTGAAGTAACCGAACGGTTGGGTATAGAGAAACGTAATTCCTTTTCACGCATCGGCCGTTTTTCGTGTTTTCAAAGAAACGGCGATTCTTCCTTTATATCCGCCATGTCCCGAGAAGCGAGCACTGAATCGAGCATTGGAAAAAGAAATAGGGAAAAAATTGTCCAACGGAATTCAAGATACCTATTGATCGAGCATCGACGTTCGATCGTCGCTCGAGTGATGGGTGATGGGTGATGGGTGATGGGTGATGGGTGATGGGTGATGGGTGATGGGTGATGGGTGATGGGTGATGAAGCGCTGGCCCGCGATCCAGACGAGTTTTTGTCGGACAAAGCAGCGGCAACGGAGTTTATTTCGTTTGCTTTCCGATTCGTACGGGGCGTACAGGGCGGTCCGGCCGGCTCGTTCGCGCAGGACGCGCAGGACGTGCAGGACGAGCACCTACGAGGCGGGGACGGTCCGCGCAGCGTTTACGTTTTATAGCTCGGCCAATTAATGCTCGGCAAAAAGCTACCGTATTCGAGGGTGGTCGACACCCAGTCAACTCGCCCATCGATCGTATATGCCAACGCGTACTACCATGTTACAGATGTGATCGGCTTCCTCTTACCAATCTCACCAGCAGATATCTACGAGATTGCCTTTCCCCTATAATCTCCTCCTAAGTATCTGTGAATTCCGCTAAAATTATTAATTATCACTTTGCGGAAACACTCTGTGAAATTGTATGTCCTTGTTAATAAGAACATTACTTACACACAATTATGCTTGTAACGCGATTGTGAATGTCAGCAAAAGAAAGATCATGTTTTCATCGTGCCTTCTAACGTATTATCTGTTGCCGTATTGCTCGATGTCGTGAAATTTGTGCAGGAAGAGAGTTCAAGAGAGAAGAAGTAACGTGTATTGTCAAGGATCGAATGTTAGGGCGACGAATATGTTGAGACGGCCAAAGACGTCTAACAATAAAACCGTCAAGTAGCTGATAAGAAGTGTAGAGGCAGAGGCAGAGGCAGAGGCAGAGGCTGCGCCGGTTGGTTTTTTGCCACGGGATCGATGCTGACGAATCGTTTGCTCGTTCCCGATCGCTTCAACATACATATGCCTTCCCGATCGGCGCTTGCCGACCGATCACTCGACGACGATTTCGACAAAAAGAACAAATAAATTATCGGTTCACGGTATTCCATTTCTTTCGTCCGGAGCCTTGTCCGTCCCAACTTTCGTCTACGACCACTGGCTCCTTCTCACTGGCAATTCTGATTGTGAGTAAACTCTTAAACTATCCCTTTCTTTTCATCAACAGCTATCGACATGGTGAAAATGATAAAAGTTTGGAGATGAGTCGTCTATAAAACCAAGTTAATCTTTGCAGATCAGTTCGGCACATTTTTTTAGGTTTAGCCTGTGAGTGTCGGGCCGAGGCTGACAATAGGAATTCCTCGAGGACGGTCGCGCGTTGCTCTTCTCGCTGGTCCTCGGCATGAAATAATAATAAATAGGCGCGCGAGCGAGTCGAGGGAAGCGTATCGTAAGCGTGGAAGCCGCTAAACAATAGGCGCGGAACGATCGGTATACACAATGGAGACCGAGTCGCCGGTCTGACCTTCGACCCCAACTCCGCATCACTGGCCGAACGCATTCGCATTCGTATTTCTATTCGTATTCGTATTTGTATTCGTATTCGTATTCGTATTCGTATTCGTATTCGTATTCGTATTCGTACTCGTACTCGTACTCGTACTCGTACACGTACTCGTATTCGTATTCCTATTCGTATTCGCATTCGCATTCGCATTCGCCTTCGCATTCGCATTCACATTCGCGTTCACATTCGCATTTGGATTCGTCCGTTCGATTGTGTGCTAATGCCTCGTTGCGCTGGCCGCTACCGCGGCCTTAGGACGTGCAACACCGAACCTCATCGCGACCTCTCTCGCCCCGCCCCTCGCCCATCTCTTCCATCGTGCCCTCGTTCCTGCGCATACGTCTCTTGGCGCGTCAATAATTCCTTTACGTCTTTGCCTTTTTGCCTTTTTTCCTCCACGATACGTTAGCTTCTTCTTATGGCTTTTTTATTTACCATTCATTAAACATCCTATATTTTGATGTCTCAGTTTCCTATGTTCACTCCTAACTAGTGACTTTCTAAGGCCAAGTCCGCCTCTGAATCTTTGCTCTTCGTATACTAAACATTAGCCTGAGACGCATATGGATTGCAACTAGCACAGAAATATCTACCGAGGGTGTTGTATATTTTATCATGAGATCGGCCCATTGCAAATAGCCAGATGGTCAATCCTAAACAAGAAACGACAGAGAGATGATGTAAAATGTTCCGCTTGTTTTTCATTTGATTCACGCTTTTACTTCCGAACTTTTCCGAAAGTCAATAATAGTCAATATTTCTGTACTGTAAGTAATTGTTATACCGATATATTCTGTACTGTAAGTAATTGTTATATCGATTAATTTTCTTTGAAATTGTAGGAAGTACGTCTGTGGATAAGATGGGCGCGGCGAAGGAATAGAGAAATCAGTTAATCATTTACTATGGCGATTATCTCCGAATAGAGGGGAGGTTTGTAGGAGTGGATTTGATTATCGCGCAGAACCACCGCGATACCGGCAGCCATTCTCCTAATCGTTCCCAGCAGACTCGTAATTCTTACCTCAGCGCTAACGAAGCTTTCCTCGGAATGCGCATCGATCAGAATTCTCGGCAAGGATTCCGCTTCGCAGCAGATATATTTGCATTTCATTCACAAAATTGCGAAAAAAGAAGGAATAAAGTTTTACCTCTGCTCTCATTATATTGAGTTTATATTGATCACGTAGATATACATGTATATGTATCTTTGCTCAACGTTAGTTCATAGTTTTCGATCTTCGCATAGTAGCTTTCAATTCGTTTGTTCATCCGTATCACTGAGAATTCAGATGCATCTTGGTAAAAAAAAAATTAAAATATTAATCGGTCAATATTCGCACGCACTTCTATTGTGAATTTTCGTATGTATCTAAGCTTATATTTTCATAGTTACGAATTTGCTGACAACCAAGAACGGTATCAGAGCCTAATTTTGTCAATACACAGGGCATTCCGGGATTCACCGGCAAACCTGCGGGAGCATATTCTACAACGGGGAATAAGAAAAAAATGTTATGTGAAGTTTGCTCACAAACGCTTTATTACAAAGTTATAAACAAATGAAACTGAAATAGATAGCATGGAATTTTCCTTCACAGAATATGAAAGGTCGAACTCGTTTATCTTATCACTTGAAAATGTCGTCCTTGTACGTGAATACAAGCTTCACATCGAAGCTTTATATACGTTAATATTATTATTATCATTATTAACATTAAATCTGGTGATCTCGGAGGTCATAGAACCGGTCCCCGTCGACTAATCCACCTGTGTCGATCATTTTTTTTTGTAATTGGTACGTGAATGCCGTAGAAAGAGACAATTTTTTCTCATCCAGGATATTACGTACAGGCGGGGCATATTCATTTGTTCATAACTTTGTAACAAAGCGTTTCTAACCGAACTTCAGGGACACCCTGCATACTTTATTGAGCACTCTCGTAACTATATCTTTTTTATCGAATCCTAACGAAATTCTTTCTTACGTAAACTATTCGGTTTCTCTAAACATTTTTCTTTTGTTATCTGACAAAGCCTTGGAATAAATGGAAGTAAAGCGTTCACAAGTTCTTAACTCGATAAACAGAGTATTACATGAAATTAAATGATCTAACGGGGAAGCAGTCGGATTGTACGCGTGAATCAACCATTAGTTTTTCCATTATAAATAACGTTATAAATAACATGATGGTTAAATGATTATTACAAAGAATGCGTTTCTCTGAAAAATATGTGCCTTTATTTGAACAAAGTAGAAGCAATGTACCGTAGAGTGAAACGTATAAATATTCGTATGACGAAGAATATTGTTGTGGCCGATGAATTACCAGAAGAAAGACATATCGATGCGAAAGACAACGTGTTGCTTCGTACGACTGGGCTTTTTGCAGAAACGCGTGATGAAAAAGTGGGACGCACAGGTGTGATGGCCGCAAGACGGGGCGAAGGGTGGGACCCGGTTTTCCGGTGGCCTTGCACCCGAATTTCAAACTTTCCCCGTTACCTCGGCAAGCGGCGCGTCGTCGCTTGGTTGGTTGACGAGAGGCAGAGAGCCAGAGAAACTCAGAGAGGAAGAGGAGGAAGAAGAGATATGTGGAGAAGGAAGAGGCAGAAGAGACAGGGGGTTGCACGAAGGTCAGTGTCTGCATAAAAGCAGACGGGGTTGGAGGGTACAGAGGCTGTCGGACGTGGACGTGGACGTGGACGTGGACGTGGACGTGGACGTGGACTAGCTAGGCGTTTGCTATGCGGCCTGCGCAGTCAGCAGATACGTGCTTTGCCTCACGAGTCATGAGCCGCTACTCGCGACCGCCACTCAAATTCAACTCAAACTCTCGCTCTATCGTATCTGCTAGTCTGCTTTCCTTCTGCCATCATCCTAAGCAAAACATCCTTTTTCTCAACTATTTTTATCATTACCTATTATTTCCAACTCTCTTATGAGGATCCCCATTCGTCCGTCATCTTCCTCTTCCATATAATAATCCACTTACTTTTTGTATATATTTATTGTATATACACATTAATATGAGATACTTTGCACGTTGCATTGCATTCTTTATAAATTGCAATTGAAAAGTCTTTCACTACAAACCGCAAAGTACATTAAATGAATTTACAAAATGAAATGATTAATTGGCGAAGAACGTGTAACTGGTAAAGAACACTGTGGAAAGCGATATAACGTGAATGCGCGGAAGGCAACACGTCGTAACGAGTCAATTACGTCTGGCATGGCGATAATTAAAGCCGGATAAAAATCCATATTGAGCTTGTCAGTTTCCGTGGAGGACATTTTACACTCCCGTACGGACATCCCGTACGGTTGCCGACACTCGTCCCGGAACGCCGTGTTTTTTCCACCCCCATCAGCCTACACCGCTCGTGACCCGCGTACTAATAACTGATGTACGAAAATACTCGAGCGAGCGTCATACTCATGTTAGAATTCTCCATTGCGAGATTCAGTAGCTACGGGATTTCCCATTTGCACACTTGTCCTCTTCTTGTTAAATGTCACTTCAAACTCCATTATCTATGCCGATTGTCACCTGGCATAAGAATATCTTCAATGTCTCTGATGACTTTGACAAATTTTATCTTGACAGAAAGCAAGTTTTCACTAGAAATTTTCGTTATGCACTTGGACACGCACGAGTACAATGGTCAATTTGACGATCAATATAAAACGTATAATACGCAATTACCATTACCATAACGAATTATATTAATTATAATTATGCATGTCTCGAGTTAAAAGTAAGTTACATCTATCCGTTATTCCGGTACATCCTGGCGGTGAAATTTTTAATCGGTGACTATTTGATCGTTGACGTTTCTAGAAATGACGACAATTGCCGGAAGAATGATGGACGTTGTCAGTGCGAGACGAGACGAGAGGATGGCGGTAGGTGGTAAACGGTTGGCGGTTGGCGGTTGGCGGTTGGCGGTAGGCGGTAGGCGGTAGGCAGTAGACGGTGGACGGTAGACGGTAGACGGTAGACGGTAGACGGTAGACGGCGTACGGTAGGTAGGTAGGTAGGTAGGTAGGTAGGTAGGGATCAGCTGACTAGCAAAACTGACCTAATTATTATGCATTTATTCGCGCGTATTCAAATGCGCTCGGCGGTGTTGCCGTTGACTCGCTCACTCCTTCGCGCTTCCTCCTCCTCCTCACATTCACGTAGATATACTTAGGTGTGCGTGCACAGTAAATCCACGCGCCGGAAATTTATGCATCAACGGATGGGACGGATGGGACGGATGCGTGCAAGCACGTACTTGCCCAACTGTCTACTTTTTCAACGACAAAACGGTCAAGAATATTAAGGAAAAACGGCATGACTTGGGCGAACTTGGACTCGAAATTTTTCCTAAAACTACTACCTACTTACGTAGAATTGTATCATATCATATCATATCATATCGTATCGTATCGTCGATCGTATGCTACACATTTACTTGTCAACGTTATTTTAGTTAATTCACCGAGAATAATCATTACATCATACGGTTGAATTATTATTCTAATAATTAATGTTATCCAATGGATCGTTCATTTTCCCTTACTTCTAACAGCCTTGGTTCAATGTCTGTAATTTTTCGACAGACAGCTGGGATTCGTCTAACATTTCAGACGCAACAGGGCATGGAATTTCATGGACTTAAGATTCCATTACTATGGTAAGTCAAGACGATAATAAAAGGAGCGTGGAATGTAACGTAAAGGCCTTTAAATCAACCGGCAATACCTAGCGCTTTTTGAGCAAAGCGAAAACGAAGGACATTGCAACGAAGCCCTCTTCTTTCTAGCAATGTTATGTCAATGATAGGTATGTACCGCCGGGATTCAAAGAACTTTGTCTCCTTGTCGCTATAAAGAGGCGAGCGCTCATCAGTTTGCCGAGTATCGTAGGGCGGTCGTCGTATATGGTAACTCGTAAAGACGTAATACGCATGTATGTAATACATGTGTATCGAAGGAAGAAAATTCATTGTAACTCTTATCTTAATGGATGAAAACACTTGTAATGCAAAAATAAGAGAATTATGATTGGTCCGTAGGAACGGCAGTGAGAACGAGCGGTGAATCTGTTGAGGGGCCAATCTAGGTGCGAATGATATCCCCAAGCATTCCGGAAGTGCTTCTACGAAATACCAATCTCGTGTCCTTACGGTATGTCTGTCTGTCTGTCTGACTGTTGGTCGGTTGGTCGGTTGGTCGGTTGGTCGGTTGGCCGCTCATTCGCTCATCTTCGTTGGTCGTTGGTCGTTGGTCGTCGGTCGTCGCTCGACGTCGGTCGATGCTTTGGTTTTGTTGACGGTGAGTGTGTAGGCAGGCCCACGTGTACATACACACGTACCGGCGGGCAAGCGCGTATTCGAGAGGGTTGGGAGGGCGTCTCGGCGCCATGCTGATTTGCATGCGCCGCCATGACGGCCGCCAACGCTCGGCGTAGCGGGGTTGCCACAGAGCGAGAGAGTATCAGGGGGAAGGAAGGAGAGGGCTGGAGGGCTGGAGGGCTGGAGGGTGAGCATCGATCGCTTTCTCTCCCGTCCAACCCCACTTTCCGCCGTGCACCATCACTCTCAGCTCCACTTTCAACCCTCCACCGCTACTTTCTCTTTCTCCCTCCTTCCCCCACCCTCTATTCCTCCAAATACGTTTTCTCTCTATTATGCTGTCGCTAACCCCCGTGCCGTTTTGTCTCTTCCGTATTATCTCCTTCTCTCCCTTCTCTCCCCTCTCTCCCCTCTCTCCCCTCTCTCCCCTCTCTCCCCTCTCCCCCCCTCTTATTCAATCTATTCTTCGTTTCTCAATACTCTTTCGATTCCGTTTTACATTCCGTCACACTTGTCGCCGTTGCCTTTCTTCCTGTGTCGCGGGCATTTTTCGTTTCGTTGATTTTCCCCCGGTTCTCCCGTAAACAACAATTTTCCAGTTTTCGTCTTCATTTTCCCTTCTCTCGTCGTCAAGTAAGGAATTCTATTTAATAACCGGAACTTACATCCGATAAACAGGTAATCTGCATTACATGTTTTTTTAAATCGCAAACGGTTTTACATTATTAGTAAGAACGAAAGAACAGCGTTGATTACTATGAGTAAAACATTGTCGCATTTCAAACTTCTTACTATGGTATGAAGAACGAAAACCATATGAATGTCTAGCACGGTAGGAGAATCATGATTTTCCGATCACCTTTCGACTCTGACCGGTGAATAAAAAGAACCTCTATACGTTACGTAAATAGATTAATAAGTTCAGAAGAAGAAATAAGGAGATAGAAATATTGACGTAATTAACGGTATAATAACGTACCCGTGACAGGCAAATTACGAAATTAACATTAAGGTGATAATATAAAAAGGATGTGAATGTTTGATATGAGGAGATTGGCGAGAGATTGGAATCAGAGAAACGAGGACGGTGGCGATTTAGTGGAGAAGGTGGTCATAGGAAAAGCTCTACAGCAATCAACACGGTCGATTATCTCTCAATTTCAAAAAATTTTCACTAATAATCTATTTATCGGGAAATTCTAGCGGTATGAAGAAAATTATATGCGTTTCGTGCGTTAAAGTTCTATGGAGTTTTACAGAACCGCGTGTAATCTTGCTGATCGCTTAATGTAAGAAGCAAAGATTGGTGGTAGAAAAGAGTGCATCGACCAACTTTTGGCCGTGATAAAGTAGCGGAAAATGATAAGAATACGAGCGGTTGGGTAGTGGCTAAAGGTGTTTGGTCAGAGAGTTATGGATGGTTGGGGAGTGAGGGGTGTGGGCGGAAAGGGCGGAGGGAGTGGGCTATTTACTTATGCAGGTGGCGGTGGAGGTTGGCGGACGCGGGGGATGGCCGTGAAGGGGGTTTCGTTGAAGCCTCCGGCACTGTTTGTTTTCGTTGGACCACATAGCGTGATACGTTTGCGTAATGCTCCACGTCCGTTATCCTTTTCTCTCCGAAGACAACGAAACACGCATCGACCCACCCACCCAGCAGCTCTATAACCTTCCCCGCCATGGCTTGCTCCTACCTCTCTTCCTCCCTCCCTCTTATTTCTGCGCGTTCCATCACCCTCCGTACGGGAATGGCAGAGGCTGCGTTGGAATCTGCTAGGCGGTAACTCATCCACGCGACCGTATTCTCGGATACGTTTTTGCTCCTTCTCCCATCTCCGATCTCTTCCTTCCCTCGCCTTTGCGTCCATCTGTCCGCCTCCCTTTCCTCCTCCGGCCCTATCTAACCGCAACTTTCTTCTTTTCGACTCATCTCCGAATACATGTATGAACCACCTGTGTTTACTACTTCCTCCTTTCTTCCTACGTTCTTCCTACGTTCTTCTTACTTTATTCCATCATCCTTTTCCCTTCGTTACTATCCAAGGGACACTGCCTCATTCTTTAGCGAAATTTATTTTTGATCGATCACACTGCCTCTTTCATTGCGGTTTATCAGTGACTTAAAGGAGCAATTGCTATGGAATTAAAAAAGGAAAGTACACGTTTAAAATTGTCGAATTTACTTTATGCTCAATTACAAGACAGGTAAAAACGCTAAGGGTGTAAAATGTTTCGTGAAATTATGACATGGATAGATAAGTACTTGACAGTAAATCGTTGGGCGAAGATAACTCTGCGAGTTTGGTATAATCGTCTTGCATAGGTTCAATTAGTTTCCACGTCTAACTATCCTGAATATTGTATAAAGTTTCGACATAACAAGGCCCACAAGTCCTTCTCGCTTTAGTGAGATAATCGAGTGGAGTAACGACACATGGCAGAATCGGTAAAAGCACGCAACTTAGTACACGGTTTACTTTGGATTCTGCCAGCTCATCCCGATACACTGAATCGTGCCAAGCTGCACCGACCAGTCTGTGATTAAGGATGGAAAATAAAAAGTGAAAAATTCAGAGCGTTCTAGAGCGTCGTACAGGCATGTAATAAGATTGGAATCTATCGAAGAGCGATAGACGAATGTCAATGGTAAAATATTTGTGTTGATGCAATGAATGAATAGCTGATGTGCATAGATAGCTCTTACGTAAGCCGCGAAACTGTTGAGTTTATAGAAATAAGCGGAAGACGTGCGTACGGCGTATGATGAGCGGTTGACGCGTGCCGAGCGCGACGTTAAAGGTAGATACTCGAGGCGGTGTAGGGGCGGCTGTAGAGGGTAGTAGGGTTATACCGACTAGTACGACGGGCTAGTAGTAGCGGCGGATAGCGTGGACCCCTTGGATGGTTGCCTCATGAAAGATGCATAAGACGACTCACCGGGGGCGCGATAAAGAGTCGACAACAGACAGACCGACAGTGAGGCCTGCACCCCTCCTAATACCCGGTGCAATACACAGCGATGCAGAGCGCCACCCCCTAGGTCGTGGCAGGCCGATACGCACACGACCGCCCCCCTCCCCCCGCCCCACCGCACGAGGGGGTGGTTCCCACTATCAATTAATTATAATCTAGATTGATGGCTCCGATCGGGCTAGACCGGACCAACAGAGAAAGACAGAGAAAGAGAGTGAAGGACGTGCGCATATCGGAGATTAGTCTCGGCATTCTTGTCGTAGGTCTCTGTCGTTGACTGGCCCGGAGCATATACACTAACCGCCCGAAAAAGTGCTCCCTCTAGGAAAAATACAGGGGATATATTCCACAGAGCTTCCGATGGATCTCCCGCTTTTTCCTATCAAGAAGCGTGACCAATCGAAGCGTAACTTTAAATTGCTTCACGGCAGAAAGATCAAACGTCCTCATCCAAGATAAAGCGATCCATCGACTTTGTTTTTACAGAGTGACCGGCCGTAAAACATTTGGAATTCTTCGAAAATTCATGCGATCATTGATGGACCTTAACTTGCTTTCCAGCCAGGATCAAACGTATCATTACGACCATCCACTTTTTAGTCAAAGTAAAAATACAAGAGGTTTGTACACTTGGATTTACAATATGAAGTAATTGTTTTGTCTCAGACATTTGGATATTTATATAAGAAAAATACATAGTGACATCGATACCGATAAATAGTTGAACGGACTTTGGTTGGATTGAATGATCGGCCGTGTGTCCGCTTTCCGAGGTCTCTGGGCTAATGGCATGCAAGTCAAGTCAAGTCAAGTCAAGTCAAGTCAAGTCAATTCAAGTGATGCCAAGCCAAGCCAAGCCAAGCCAAGCCAAACGAAGCCAAGCGCTAGCGATGGCGATAGCGATGACGATGGCAATGGCGATGGCGATGCCGAAGCTGATGCCGAAGCCGATGCCTGTACAGCCTCCGTTCCGTCGCGCCGGTCGATAGGAATTAGCATTTTTATGGGTCTATCTCGCTTACATGCTGCTGCGTAGCCTCGTGCCACCTAGATTCTTCGCTATTGTTCGCCAACACCTCCTATAACGTTCACGTAAATGCCACTCAATCGTGCGCCTAACTTTCTTTATGCTTCATTATCGTCAGCTTGACCATACCCATCAACGTTTTTCCTTCGTTAGCCTTTGGCAATTACCAACTTGCCTCATAATAATTTACTCGCATTCACGCCAGCATTTACCACCCCACGACTCCTTTATCACCTTCCATTACCTTATTCATATAATTTCTATAGAAAATGACCCATCGATACTGACATCTTTTATCATTTCAACAAACATTATCTTCAATACGTAATAATTAATGTCGTAAGAACTAAGTCAATATACATGATTAAATACCTTTCTTATCTTTCTCCGTAAGATTAATAATTCACTATTGTAGAGAATTATCCCTCGTTTGTTGAACTTTTCATTTCTTTGATGTTGTGTGGACTAAAACAGTAATAAAAAGAATAAGATTTCCTAAAATATTTTCCTTTCATAAAAAGATTTCATACTTGCGAGAAACGCAAATGGGGTCGTGACATAAACCTTTAATCTGTATATTGTCAGATTATTCACTGTTGCTGTTGTTAAATGATGGTAATAGTTTTAATGACGATAATATAAATGTCCCGAAACCTTATGGAAACGGTCTATTTTGCATGGTATTGACTATCGACAATTTTGTGTACATGGTTAGAGCATCGATTAATATAAGGGACGTAAGCTCGTAACGGCGTGAAAAGTAAAATTCAAGACGAGGGTGGGGGGAAGTGCGTGGTAAACGTGAAGGGTAAACACGCGTATGCAGCCGTAAAGCCGGAACGTGCAGGGCCTATGAGGTGTTTAGTGCGGCCATGAGGGATGATAGGACTCTTTCTTTCTCTTGGGGACGGTTGCGAGAGGACGGTACCCGTGGAAGGGCCGCGGAGGGTCGCTTCGTAAAAGCGCCTGCGCGTTTCCATGGCCACCGGCTCCTCTTTATACGCCCCCTCTTTCCGCCAAGTACACAGGGCTGTAGGTTGTAGGCCGTAGACCGTAGACCGTAGATAGTAGACTGTAGACTGTAGACCGTAGACCGTAGACTGTAGACCGTAGACCGTCGGCCGTCGGCTGTAGACCGTAGGTCGTAGATTGTAGATCGTAGGCCGTGAATGCACATAGAAGGAAGCTATGTATTTATACGCATACAATTTCAAGTATTCTATAAGTATTACGATTCGACACATTGGCGTCCAACATTTTAGTCAGTCCATCTCGTTCTGTCAGTGCTCGTTCACCGCGTCCCCGACTAGACACTCCGTCGGAGAGATCCTCTTGCGATTCCGTCCCCGCCGAACTCGAACCGAATCTCTACAATACGTGTGCGCTTAACGATTCGACCATCGAGATACGAATTTCTTCTTTCCACTCTACTTTCTTCTTTCTTTCATTTCCTTTCGTTTTTTCCTCCTTTTTCTACCCTACATTACAAGAAAACTCGTATTCATTCCAAAATCATTATGAAATGTTTATCCTGCTTTATCGTCCATTAATGAGGACATTTTTTCCCATAATTTAGTAATGTTCCGTTACAATAATTATTGTCTTAGGAACAAGAAATTCTCAAAGTATTTCCAAATATTCCACTTATTTGTGACGACAAATTAATCCATTATTTGCAAGATTATTTATATTATTCGGAGCATTGAAATGCTAATCTATAGAAAATACTGCTTTTTAAAAATAAAGTGATTTCGCTTTTAGTTGTTCGTACTCAATGCTCTTGTACTAACATGGTAAGAATTATTAATTTGTCAATTACAATTAAAGAAAAAAATACTGCAAAAGACTAAAAACGCGGAAGGGTCGCAATGTGCCGATGGTAGAAAAGATTATCCGACGTATCGCAAACGAGTACAGGTGCAAATCGATGAGGATGGAACGCAATGGCGACCGTCTCTTACTGGTCTCTGCCGAAATGAAACCATTTGGCCATTTACGGTTTCCCCCAACTGTACATTGAGATGCATGCTTTCTTGGATAGGTCGGTGAGGGAGTATAAGCGGACTTGAGACGAGGACGGTCCCGATGAATAGAAATGACAAAGAAAAGAAGAAGAAAGAACGCTCTGCGCGGAAAGTCGAGAAGATGTGTGCACGTGCGTACACATTATACATAATATATAATACATATGCGCGCATAGCGGCACACTGATTACACTATTTCCTCAAACATTTTCCACCCACAATCAGTGTAATAGGGAATTTTAATTGAGCACATGGATAAATAAACGCATATAAACGTGGTAGAAGCTCGTGAAAAGATTAGGCTTTAATACCATCGAAATGCAGCATGACGCGTGCGTATCGTTTGGCTGGCTGCAAGTTGCAGCTGACACGGGCGCTGCCGCCGCCGCCGCCGCCGCGAATGCTTAGAATTTCTGTTACGCAACAACCTGCTTTACGAGATGCATTATCCCACGCGATTCGTGTCGCGCGTGGGTTACGGCATTGACTGCCGACACTACATTTACTGCATTTACTGCATTTACTGCATCTACCGCAGAGTGCAGCGCTAAGCCACATCTATGCACCGATACAATTACGTCAGAAAACGATTCCTATCCAGCGGTATAGCATAGCTGGCTCCTGTCGGACGACTCGTTTCTGTACTTTCAGATTCTAATCGCTCACCGAGTATCCATGATTCCCCGACTATTTGAAACTTACTGATAAGCGGAACAAGGCTAACTGGCCTCATGTATTCCAGCGAAATAGTGTAAATTTTCTAGCCTCGGCGCAAACATCTGTGTAATATATCAAATGGCTGTAATATGTAATAACAACGTCTGCTTATTCTGCATTTAACAATTGTTACGATATCAGAAAACCAATTCTGTCTAGCGGATGTACTGCTGTCAATGCGTATGTATATACTTTTTCAATCTCTTTCGATGGTGAAAATAGGAAACGTCGGTATGCGGTAAGAAGCGAAGATTAAGAGAGTATAAAGGACAAATTAAAGGTTGAAATATATGAGAAAAACTTGAAGATGATGATAGAAAAAGTGAGTAATAATCGGAATAGATGGTCAATTTGTCGGTGCGTCTCGCAGGAACCTGCCGAGTTGCTCGTTGGAAACGAAAAAGGCTGTTTAGAATTTTTCTATTGAAGCGTAACTAGACGGCAAGCCAACTGCTGCGGGTAATAAAGAATTTTACGCGGCGATTAACCGCTTAGTGTCAAGTATGTTCGCTCGATAGAGGGAGAGAGGGAGAGAGAGAGAGAGAGCCGGGGGTGGAGGATAAGAAGAAGGAAAGAATGGTGAGGTGAAAGAGAAGGAGAGTCGCTTTGCGTTTACCGTTTACTAGCAGCGGTTACAGCCGGTCGTACACATAAATCCCTTTACGATCTGTCGCTAAAAACGGATTTCATGCGAAAGTAGGTAGCTGCTGCTTGTACTCACTGACGTTATGCGATTCCGGGAGCGTTGGCACGCTTTTCGATGTATTACACCTACCCTACTTGTCAACAAATGAACTGGCTCTAATCAAATTGATGAGAAGCATTAATCGATATTTCTTACAAAACTCGCTACATTGAACATTTTTATTTCTATAATATATTATTGGGTTTGCTGGCAAAGTTAAACGAAAGAATTGCCTAGGTTTTTGTACGACCGAGTATAAACAAATGATTATTGAGTCATTTACAGATGTACATAGAGGCATACAGGCGTACAGGCATGCAGGATTGCGTAGAATGTCGTTATAATATTTACGTTGAAGATTTTCCTTTGGAACGTTGTCAACGAGCGAGAGCCGGTCAACTGCAAAGATATTTCCATAATCGGAAAATAAAAAGGGGCGATTTACGAATGGCCGACTATCCGTCATTCGTCTAAGCAAGTGCGAAGCACCACGCGGAACGACCAAACCGGAACATCAGTAGGATCTTACGATTAAAGCCTTGTACACAAGTGAAAACTCTGTCTCTAACAGTCATATAACATGATGCAATTGCCTATGATATGGGCAACTTATCTACTAAATATCGTGCATACCATTCGTCTTATAATATTATCGCGGGCACGAATATTTTTGGAGAATTTAAACCGGCCGTTTGTGGTTACGTCGGTATGAGAGCCGCCTGTTGGGGAACGGGTATAAGTGGGGCTGGGGTATAGGTCGCGGGAGAAACGGAGGACAAGATGATGGATGGTCCCTCTGTCCCTCTCCTCTCTCCACCCTTAGCTGCCTTGCGCCAAGTGAGGGCGTCCCGACGCTGACGACGATGCTGACGCTAATGAGGAAAATATGAGGCGCCACCCTGTCCCCCACCTTGCGCTCCTTCACCTTCTCATTTGCCCCTCGTCCCGCCCCTCCACCCTTTCCTCATCCTTCTCCTCCTCCTCCTCCTCTTCCAGGCAGGTATCGATTGTCACCCCGGTTTCTCCCCTCCGGTTCCGCAGTTGCTTGAAAGAACAAGAAGAAGCAGCAAGGTGCACACGTCACTCCTGAAAGATCTAACAAGAAAACCAGACGATCAATTCATCGGGAAAGTTTCGACGATAACGCACACGTAACACATTACATCCAGTTGTAAATTCTTCGCAGAATACAGTAAAACCTTGCGTACCACGACTCCGAACTGCGCGAATTTTCTTATGATGCTGTTTATATGCCGGTAATATATTTGCTAAAATAATCCCTCGTGTGGAATAATGCATTGACCAGCACAATTTTCTATAAGGCAGAATTTTCTCCGAAACAACCGCAATACACTAGATATTCTGGCATTTCACTGGTAAATGGATACAGGGTGATACTTAGCGCGCGAGTTAGCTAAATGACGATGGAATATTTTTCAAGAGAATCTACATGAAATAAATGGCGTTCGAGGTAAAACAAACAATGGAATAATGTCAATGTACAAGTCAGAAAAATAGTGCGATAATGGATAGTGAAGGACACGCAAGATGAAGGACATAAGCAAGTAGTGCTACTAAGTACTTTCCCCGTTAATATAATGAATCCTTCCCCGTGAATTTATTAAAAAAATCAATGGTCATTTTCTCGTTCTTCCGTTGGAACCGTTCGATTTGAACCTCCGTTGGTGGAACACCGTCAGCTGGTACAAACACTAGCAGCATCACTTAGGCCTTGAAACTGGATGTTCGCACTCGTTTTTTACCTTGAATTCGGGGATACACATACAATGGTCGAGGAAAAAGAGAGCCGTTTAATTTCATTTAGCCTCGGCACCGCCTCGCTCGCGATGGCTCGAGGCGACTTACCGAAAAACAAAGTGTCGGACATTTACGAGCGTCGCGCTCATCATCGCGCTCATTGTCAGTCCCCTTGGCGGTCCTTTTCCTTACGTCCTCGTCCCAGTGATTTTATGCTGCGTCTTGTTTCGTTTTCGTTTTCGTTTGTTACATGGACAAGTAGTGACAAAAATCCACTCCTCGTTCATTGTAATTGGCAAGGGAGCGCTTA
The DNA here is from genome assembly GCA_963989215.1 of Hedychridium roseum. NCBI lineage: Eukaryota > Metazoa > Arthropoda > Insecta > Hymenoptera > Chrysididae > Hedychridium > Hedychridium roseum. The sequence continues at coordinate 7,257,905 of OZ022318.1, read as the reverse complement.
CTCGATACGTCCATCCTGTCTCGTTAAACCCGTATGAACCTCCGACAATTCTCTGCTTGGTCGTATTCCTCCTAGCAACTCCACTACCGAACGCCCGTCTTCACTGTAGGATTAAACATTCCGAACGACCTTTTACATCTGAACGTAATATCTTCTGCACAATTTTATTACGTTTTGTATCTACAAAAGTTGGACGGCTAAAATAAAGTTTACAACTTTCCCATTCCTGGACATTTGCTCCATCACTAACATTAACCAGTATACATGTATACGATATTGTGCGGCGCGACATTATATTCCCATTTCATTGTTTTTCTCTTAAATGAAGTTAACCTACTGGATAATGATCTAAAGAACATTTTTACATTACTTTTGCATCACATTACATCCAACACAAGACGAATAACGTAATCTTCTTTACGTTCTTTCTCTCATTCCAGCTTGACTTTTATGTAGGACATAAAGTATCTTATCGTTGATCTGATCCGGTCATTACATTAGAATTCTGATAAATTATCATACATAGTATGTACTGTTTAGTACTTACTTAGCTCCTATTTATTGAAACTATGTGCGTAGAAATATGTATAGGTATCTTTGAGTTTTTCGGCATCAGTGATAGGGGGAATAGTGATTCGACGAAGCTTAAGCATCGATCTTACACGAAAATCACTTGGACTCGGTCTGCTGATCGGCTGATCGGCTGATCGGCTGATCGGCTGATCGGCTCGTCACGTCGTTACGCTGCACTTTCCTCGACACGTCTCTGGCAACACGTACATACGTCGTCTCGCCGCATGCGTTGGCGTGCATGTAGAATGGATTTTATGCAAATCATCGACAGAGGCGGACGTCTGTAGGTTGATTCAAGGCAACGACGATACAGGATTGTCAAAATCGATCATGCCAATATCGCTTAAGATACTTTCCGAGTGATGATATTCCAATGTTTCTCATCGCTCGGACTTGTAAGTAAGAAATGTATCGAATATATCGTAAACACAGGCATTAATGATAATTTCATAGACTTTGATGCACGCAGGATAAAAATTATTCCATTGAGAGTCCGCAAGGAGTACTTTCTTGGCAATGTGACGACAGTAATTCGTCATCTCCGAGGTGAAAGTAGTATAACGACGCTGAGTATTTCTTGAGCTTCTCCAATGGAGGTGGGTGAACGAGATGAAAGCGGCAGTGAGGAGGGGGGACAAACTAATTAATTTGGCAAATCATCGCGTCCCAGTGTAAACAGGGTGGTTCGATCTGTCTTGCCAGCACAAAGGGGGCGTCGAGCCGAGCGAACAAGGGCGCCTGGCCCGATAGGACGGGAAGCAAAGGATGCCAGGGGAGGAGGAGCACGATATCAAAGGGGAAGACGAGGGATATCAATCCCCGGAGAAGCCGCAGACTTCGACTCACGGAACGCGTACCAGCCGCTTCCGCAGTTCTCAACCGCCAAATTCATGCTTCGAATTTATCCTCAGTCCTTGCCCGCTTTCCTCTCTCCTCTACCGTCTTCCGTCTTCCGTCTACCGACTATCCAATATTCTCATTGTACAATTTTTCTTTTGCGCCATACCAGAGATCAAAGGCCCGTAGAATTTACCGATCAAAACTATTTCGTCAAGACAATGGAAATATCGTGTTAATATCCGACAGTTTCCTATTGCATCTATTACGTCTTCTCCCAAGACATTCAAGATCAAAAGGGAAGAGACCGGAAATAGTCGTATTTGAAAATTGTCGCGTGCCAGCTTGGAATTTGATGAGGCTGACATTTTCTTTTTCTTCTCTGGTAGCGCTAGCCCTCGTTGGTTGTCGAGGCGTTATCATGTTGGGGTAATCGGTGGTGGGCCGAGCGAGGTCAAGGCGGGCAATCGCGTCGGGATGTACGAGGTCAGCTTCCCGATTTACACGCCACATCCTAAAGTCTTTCCGCATGCCCCCTACTCTTTTTTCATTGGCCATTTAACCCCACTGACTATTTTACAACATTTTTTCTCATCTACTCTCTTTACGTCACGCGATACGACAATGATGTCTTGTAATTTTTTTCTTTGCCAACATTGAAAAGGGTTGTAGAAGCAATGTTTATTAGAACATTTGAAATAACCGAAAAAATGATTATTATCGTAGAAATGTACAGTATCTTTTATTAACATTTCCGTCGTAATTGCCATTCCTTGAATTAACATTAAATTCGAATTATTGAAATCCTGTTTTACACTCATATCTACTTTAACGTTAGATGAAAGGAAAAATGTTATAATTGCTCGTAGAATGTAAGAAAAATGATTTGGTAAATGTCGGGCTTTTATCTCTGGCTGGCATTACGTTGGTTGTTTTCGGAAATGTTGAAACGTCGCTCAGTCATCGCGGACCGAGGACAAAAGCGAACGTAGGAAGGAGGCCCTGAGCACCCCTACTCTAAGCACCACGAGCTCTTTCGCCCGTCCCTTCGCGTTCCGTCCGTCTCTCTCGTCCTGTCTTTCCATCCATCTATATCCATCGAGGTAGCTATCGCCTCGTCTTTATCCGCTCTCTTTCTCTCAGCCACGGGAGATAGGTCGCGAGAAGGGGTGCGCACCGCGAGGACGGGGGTGGCTCTTTCCCTCCTGTGTGACGGAGGAGTTGAGAGTGCCGTTGAATATGCATGAGGTTACGGGGCCCCCTATCTACCGTCCTAAAAACATTCAACCGACGGGGCGACCGACGGGGCGACCGACGAGGCGACCGACGGGGCGAACGATGGTGTGTCCGCCGACGCCGTCGACGCCGTCGACGCCGCCGACGCCACCGACCCCACCGACCTCACCGACCCCACCGACGCCACCGACGTCGCGCACAAGCTCGCCAATCAATGTCCCCGACAGACCGCCAGAGAAAATCTTCTCTGCTCGACCACTCGCAGTCGAATGTAGCTTTTATGTTCCAAGGAAACCCATAAGATTATTTCTAATAATAATGCGCTACACTTTTATTCATGTAACAACCGAAATACGTATGTTACAAAAGGAAATCTCTATCTCAATTTCTTTGACTAATCGTAAGTTTTGGGCATTTTGAGAATATTCCATCAATATATAAAAAGTCTTTATATCTCGAAAATAAAGACTTTCTGGACTTGTGTTTATGTGACCTTTTGACATCCTTACTAACAGCAAAATACGGTAGAATAGATTACGGTTCGGCCATCTATTTCGGTATCACCTTATAGCTTACAAGTTTTCGAAATTGCAGGAATTTGATCGAGTCACGTAATAGCAAAAATGAGAACACAGCGGAAAATATATTACTTGATCAATTATTACGATGTATGCAACTGTACTTGCTTTTCCTGTAGAAAGCAGTACAAGCGATGTATTTGCGCGCAATTGCTTCGCAATTTAATGCTTTCCTTTACTTAACGACTTTTGTTCTAATGTCAATAACGCGGAAGTTTACCTGTGTTCATTTACAGTCCATTTTCGATTGTCCCATCAATATGGTTGTAAAAACTTTTTATCGAATAGCGTACTTGGGAGTACCATTTCTGTATGAAACGATGGCATATTTATGTCTTGGAATAGATGGCGTAAAAAATGTCGAGAAACGTCGAAAAGCTGATTCCAATGTAGAAAAAAGAGAACCGCGATGCCGACTTTAACCTACCTAACTACGCAACGCATCTACGCGAGGTCGCTTAATGCATTCAAATGATATTCACTCTCGCACGCTGGCGCGAGTGCTTTCGGCAAATTAACGCCGTGTACCGAATGACTATCTGTCTCTTGGCTATATTAAGCCGGCTTTCCGTACACGCATATACGTGTCTACATATACACTCACCGATAGCATCTTCAATCTCTTCAAGATCAAATCCTTACTTGGATTTACGACAAAAATCTACATGTCATATGTGGCTTATTCATCGAGAGAGATCTATATGCGTAATAACGCGTTCGCGTAACACTACAATCCTGTCGCTTTCTTGTTCTTTTCTTTTCACAAATATCCAAGTGTCCTCCCTCAATTAATATTTCACGTGTACCTTCATTTTATTCTCAGTATCATAGGCCTGTAGTATACTTATCTTTAAGAGTAACAGTAAGACACGTCAGCTCGTAAAATACGTTAAACCTACAAGGACAGATAAGGAAGAAAACAATTAGGTATATGTAATATTGTCGAGAGATTTTGTAATGTGAGGTGAGAAAATTTTCCGGACGAAGATAGAGCTGTCGCCATCTGTCGGTGATGCCGGTAGGTGTGGTAGCCATTTTGTTTCTGGAGGTGGCCAGAAGGTCGCCGTGGTGTCGCGGCACACCCGCGCATGTCCATTGGTCGGTCTACGCTACCGTGTCGCCTTTCTACCAATCGCTCCTCTTTCTTTACCGTCATTCTTCTTGGCCCATTCGCCATCTCTTTTGTTATTTCTTTGGCTTGGTTCGCTTCTTCCTCTTCCTTTTCCTCTTCCTCTTCGGTATATCCTGCTGGTAATATCCACTAGCAGAACGACGATATGCCGGATCACTGTCGTTATTTTATCACACAGTTTTCCTCATGGGTTATCCTACGTTGTCGGATTCATTGACATGACCAGTATATCGTCGTTGCCGCCATTACCACTGACCGATTTCTCTTCGTCCCCTTTTCTCTTAATTTCCCGTTTGTCGAAGCACTCTCGTAAATCAGCCGTCGTTCCCTACTCGTCGGATAGTGCACTCGAATCATCGTCATGATGATATTTACATACATATCTATCCTCATCCTTCTTTTTTCGCACATCCTATAACGTTGCATCGCGTCGCGTTGCCGTTGTCCCGCAAAAACACGTATACGTTCTTATGAATTGAAACATTATCGATAGGTACATTGATATTTTGTCTATATTGATACATCATTTTCTACTCCTTACCGCGTTTCATCTTTTCACTCTATAATTCAACGTGAAATTAATATTCTTTGAAAGTAATAACCCTATTTACTTAGTTTATCGTAACAAGTAAAATAGAATGAAACGAGCAAATGTGTTTCCTCAATTTTCATTTCAATTTCTATGTGTTAAAATTAATCCGTAATTATTTTCGTTTTTATAGCAGGAATTCAAAATCAAAATTTCTGTTTACAGTAATGTGCGCCAGCTGCATGCTATTTAAACTACACTAAATGGTGTTGTAGCTATTTATTAGACGGCAATTATTTTATAGAATTCTGTCAGTAATACTTCATTTTTTTCTTTCTTCTACCAATAACATCTTTTTTATATTTCAAATTACGTGGCAACTGCGAATGCGAGAGGGAGAATGAGAATACGAATTTGCAAATGCCTGCGAACAAGACAAGTTAGTGGTTTGAAAGAGTGCGTGTGATAAGGCGAATGATTGAGAAGAAGACGAATGATGACGGTATGAGACAGAGAGAGGGAGGGAGGGAGGGAGGGAGGGAGGGAGGGGGAGAGAGAGAGAGAGAGAGAGAGAGAGAGAGAGAGAGAGAGAGAGAGAGAGAGAGAGAGAGAGAGAGAGAGAGAGAGAGAGAGAGAGAGAGTACATACCACACTTATTAATGTTTCTTATTAATGTTTCTCATTAGAGTAATGCAATGTGACGCAACATAGCGGGATGCAGTACATACACTTTTCTTCAATTCTTCGTGGCTCGATTTTAAAGCACTGTCGACAAAGTATTCTGTCTGTCGTTCAATCACGCCCTTTGTCTTCGTCTTTCCAAGTGTGCTTTACAAGCACGGTAAATCAAGTCGTAGTTTCGATAAACCACGAGGAGAGACTCCGTGAAACTTGATCGTCGTGAATTGCAGAGATTCCAGGATCGGGTAAAACCGTATGTATGTTAGTCTTCGATTCGCTGAGCAGATTTCGGTCGGCAAATTTCACTCTTATGAAAGCTATCGAATTATAATATAAACAAGTGGCATTTTCCTTAATAATCATCATGTACAACGATGCAAGTACTAATTAATATCGTGAGGATGATTTCGTTGATATATTAGACCCGAATAAAAAAGTGTATTACATTTTCTCAAGTGCGACAAGCTTTCCGAAGAAAGGTATCTAATTAACGGACCCTTTGAATGGTGTGGACGAATAAGATTACGTTTAATATTTCTTAAGACGAAGGAGTGAAATCGTGTTTATTATAAGACCGGGAGTACAGAGGTATTCTCGGTATTCTTGGTATTCTCGGTGGCAGATATCCGCACGGCAATTACAACGTACCGTAGGATCGCGGCTGCGAGCGCGCGCGCGCGCACTAGAATTATCCAAAGCCTTTATTTACAGTGGCCGACTCCCACGTTCATGTGCGATTAGACGCTCGGCTCGCACTCACGCGGCATTTCTCAGTGCGCTGCCACCTACGTACGACGCCTCGGTACCGCTATCTGCCATCTTATCCACTCGAATCGAGCGCTTTAAGTCTCGGCCTCACGGTTATACTCCACGACGACACATTAAACTCCCGCCCGTAGATACACCTGCGAGACTTCACCTATACCATAGATTCCCACCGATCATCTCTCTCTCTCTCTCTCTCTCTCTCTCTCTCTCTCTCTCTCTCTCTCTCTCTCTCTCTCTCTCTCTCTCTCTCTCTCTCTCTCTCTCTCTCTCTCTCTCTCTCTCTCTCTCTCTCTCTCTCTCTACCCCTCCCTCTCTCTCCCTCTCGCTCCCTCTCTCTCCCTCCCTCCCTTTTATTTTCTTCTTTCCTTGCTATCTCTCTTTGCCCTTCTATCTTCGGGTGATCGTGAGGGACTGTTCGTAAGACTATTCCTACCGAACCGTACAACACGTACGTGTACAGACGTGCACAGACGAGTGAGAGAAACTTGTTCTCTACTTCCTCTCCGTGTTCTCTCCCTCTCGTGGTGTAGCATGTAGATAGAAGAGGACGATACGGTTCCATTTCCCGTCGTCATAGTCGTCCGTTTACATCCTGTTACTCGGTGGCCCGCTAGCGCGGCAACTGAGCCTTCCATATGAGACGTAATGAAATTTTAATATAGTCCTATTAGCATTTTTACAAACGCCTTATTATTATTAGTATTATTGCTATTGCTATTACTGTTATACTGTTATTTTGGTACATTTGCAAAAGTAGACGGACGTATGTATTATTAGGTATATGGGTAAATGTAGATGCGGGAGCATTTGTATGTGGTATGTGTCGCAGATCCAATGTACGGTAGAGTGGTTATGAGGCGAGTGCAGCGGAGAAACTCACGGAGTGCTGTGCATGGTCTGGTGATTAGCGCCGCCCCCTGGGGACGGGAACCGCCAATCGGTGGACGGCGTCGCGGCGCCGTCTCTCCCTCTGTCTGCGGGTCCGCACACAATCCGCGGATATAGCGAATAGCGTCGGGTAAAGCCACGACAAAAATCAATCACCCACCGTTTCCTACCGGTTTCTTGCCGCTCCTTCTTGTCCTTTGTCCACAGCCATGCTTCTTCAAAAAATAACAATAATCAGCCATATACCCCCGTGTGCCCCAGGTATGACTACGTACACGAAAATAAATTTCAAGAATCCGAAATTTTGTCAGTGCGTTAACACTAGTATGATATTTTTGTCTTTCTTGTATCCACTTTACAGTTTCGTCGCGTTATTTCAAGGCGCTTTTATTCTGATACAATCGACATGGAATTTATCTCTTTCGAAAATTTTTCGTATGTACATTGATCGCAACAAGTGATGCTGTTATATTTTAAAATACGTAAACTAGAAGTTGGAAAAAGCATAATATTTGACACTCGCCGATAGAAATCCGATTATATTTCAATGTAAACGGGTTTATGAAATAAACTCATGGTAAGTAAACGGGCCAATAGATGAACATAATTCGGATTTTCACTTGGATACGATGTTATTTATTGTTATTATGAAAACACAGTATTCAATAAGCAACGTAACCAATATGTTACGTTTATACCGAGAAATACGGCATAATTGGAAACATCGCTAGCAGTGAGACTTTAAACGATATCATGTTTCCATGTGAAATATCTGAAAATTTACTTTTTTTTTTACTCACAAATTGATGTGATTAAACTTATGAAAAAGACTAGACGAAAGAAAACGAAGAGGTTAAAAATGACAATTAACAGAAAAAGATTGGTCATTTTTGTAGTAGAAGTAGAGAAGAGATAGGTGTATTTGAGAAACGGTATTGCGAAAAGGAACATGTGAAGTGCGCACGGCCGTTTAGAGAGAACAATTGTAAAGGCAGGAAATGATTCCGTTGAGGAACGAGTGTACGTGAGGAGGTCGGCTAATGATGGAGTAAAAGGATAAGGAGGAAAGCTTTTTAGGCTTGTCGACCAATTTTTCTCTTGGACGCGGACACGATCTTCCCACGTTGGAGAGGTGCACGAGGGAGGCGGACACAAGGCCGCGAAACAAGAGGACCGTCGGGATCCGAAAGACCCACCGGACTGACCGACGTCCGCCGACGACTCGTCTTGAATTTCATTCACACACGTCGAGGTCGCGTCTTCCGCGCTATCTCGGAATACAAAATAAACTTCCCACGGATCGAACGACGCACCCCACCGACTCTTCTTTTACTTAAATCGTCATAAACACGAGCTTGCTTTATTTTTCATCTATCATTCCAAGTTCTACCTCTTTATTTTAATGGGCAATTTAATATAACATAAGACATTTATTCCAATTCAACTAATTTTTTAAGTAAACAGAAACAATAAACAAGGCTACGGCGTAATACTGACAATGAGACTGCTCATTTTTGTATCTTCCTCTACATGATTAAAAATCGTTATGAACACATTTACCTACATAAATATTGCACAGATATGTGCTTGTATAAAGTATCAACGTGATACGTTCCAGTTTAACGAAATAATCGTTAGCGTAAAACTTTGTCGTAATAAACTTATAACCCATATCAATTCTTTCGATGATTATGATAATTTAAACTTAAGAAAGATATTTTATAAAGTAAACGATTTTCGTTTAATCCAATAGTGTGCACGGTATGCTCTTATTTACTTAGTTTTATTAAAGTTACACTTATCCGATACTTTATATGTACAGTGAATTATAGTGAACAGTCGGGCGACTCTTACGTGAGCGACACTTGTGTCACGCGCGATATTTTTTGAACTGTAAAGAGGAATAAAATGAGGGCGATAAGGAAAAGTAGTGTTAAGTAAGTATGATATGTGACAGAAAGTCATGTCATGCAATGGATCTGTAAAAGAAATGCAAATTAGTAAAAAATTAGTCGATGAGAATTTACGGAAAAAATACTGTATGAATGGTGATGGAAAAATGTTGATCCTCAATACATGTACGCCAGATGAGTTTTAAGTAAATTTAATGTCGTGCTGGTACGGTTTGTCAGTATTATGGTGTTGTAACTAGTAGTACTACTACGGTTAACTGAATCTTTCGGATTAGTCGATAAAGCAGGCATCGCGGAAGCTTGAGCTTTCCGGTGCTGTTAGCTGGTTGAAAAGCTCAGAGGGACGTTATCTCGTGCAAGTTCCAAGGCAAGGCGCTGCTTACCATCGACCTCCAAAGCTCTACGGAGGTTAACTGGACTGCAAGCATTCTGCAAGCTCTTCTCTTGGCAGGGATCTACCTTGCATCTGCGCGGTTCGTTTCCAATGCTTACCTCCCCTCCCTCTGAAAGCTCAAGAAGTCCTTCGTCCTCGGTAACGTAGGAATCTCGGCAATCCTATCCCACAGGTTTTCCCGTTCCAATTTTTGAATCGTTTACAAAGACAAAGTAAATTCAAGCAAAGTATGATACTTTAAGGCTGGCACTACTCACCGACTTGACTCGCAGGAAAATTTTCTTATGAAAGACGGCTGTCTTTAATATCAGTCGAATGCCGACCTTTATTGGAATCGCCCTAGTCGTTACTAGTTGCTCGTTAGCAACTTCTTACTATTCCACATGAAAGAAGAAAACGTTAAAGATAAATTATTGAAAATTTTAGGATTGTCCTTGATAAATTGAAGAAGGAGACGCGGCAGATAAGTCGACTATTTCGTGAGAAGGCTACAAGAAAAGAGTGCGAAGTATTAGGTTGGTTAAAAAAGCAATAGAATAAGCGATTCACGGCCGGCTATGAATGATTCTTGGATAATAGGATATGAAGGAATAAAGCGCGAGAACAAACCAACCGTCCTTCTGATTGTGAGAGTCGTCGTATAGCGAGGATGCGATAAAGCGCAGCTGCAAAGTTGGCCCCGTCTCGCTGAATCTCTCGAGGTCAGCCTCAAAGATGGCTGGTCCACCTGCGCCCACGAGTATTCACCTGCGCATGTTATACGTATTGTACAATCGACACTAACGGCTTCGAGTATCGTTTTTTTCGCGGAATTCTATCTGCCAAATGTACTTATGTTAATAACAGCTTAAGTTGTTTCTCAACAATTCTCTATCTTTATCAGCCATTATTTAATGTAAATACAGTACGCAATAAAGAGACTGATTATACCAAGTGCCGAGATATTTTGTCGATGATAATGTTCATGCTGGCTACGCAAAACTATGTTACATCGATATTGACATTGGTATTTATTAATACTAAATGCGAATAACGGACAGAGGCAATCATCGACGGTTGTTCGATGCTCGTGGGAAATTTCTATTATTTCTACATTCTATATTCTATATACACTATATTCTATTGATACAATTTATCATTCGATTGAGCATTCTGTGGAGTGTGAGGAATACAAAAGAGAAGAGGTTGAACTGTAAATGAAGTACGCTTAAGAAGTCCGATGTGTAAATAGAAGTAGTTTTATTGTTAGATAAAGCAGTGAGTGAAATTACGAATGTTTATGCGAAGAATTTTCCTTGTTGATTGTCGAATTGGCCTTGTCGTTATGGCCGTTATGTCCGTCGACTGGATATTTCCGCTCTTTTTCCGGTTAGGGCGAGCGGGCTGAATATAAATGACAGAGAATTGTACGGGAAGGAACACCTTGCCGGCGTGTCATAGGGCAAGCGCGTGCAGGATAGTCCGATCGTTGGTGATCGTCGCTGGGCTTGATCGCGATAATCGGCGGGCATGTATCTTCTTTTTCTTCGGGCGACGATGGCACATGAGTGGCTCCGAGTTTGGGAACACCTTGCGCGACAGGTGCCGTCCTGCGGAACGCAGCCGTACGGACGAAGGCATTGCCAGCCGTGCCGGACTTGTTCGTAGTGCATTCACGAAAGCCGACGGTGGCTGCGGGTGCAACCCGTGTCCGGTCGCTACTTAAAAATATGTTGGCCGACGGCGCATAAGCACCGTGACCTCCGCGATACGATCTAAAGGGACGACTACGAGCGATCCTTTTGCGTGACGGTAGAGCAGGGTCATTCTGGGTGCAGGAAGGTTGGATGATGAGACTTATTGTTAGAGGAAAAGCTAGAGGTTCACGTATTCTCTTAATATTCACGTATTCGGCTAACATACCGATAAAATAATCGAACCAACTGACAGATATTACAGACCCTGATAAAGATGAAAGCTGACTTCACGTAACGATTAGCACGGTAAATCAAGACGGTCCCTACTGTTGGTCCTTAGCTCAACCGTAGTCAGGTGATTTCGATAAAAAATTGTTGATTCACAATGTTAAGGAATATAGAAGTATATGATCTCTTATGAGTATTCAAGTAATGCACTTGCTATGTAATGTTGGCTGGATCTCAATTGCTAAAATAGCATAATGAATAAGGAGCGGGGTACGCTTAAATCGAAATGTTCATTGAGATATATTTTTTCACGAGACTTTACATGGTTATATGAAGCTATCGGAAGAGTTAGGTAGGTAGGTTGTGAAGGAGAAGGTGGCCAAGAAAGAAAGAAAGACGAGGCTGACCGTAACCGTCACGCCGACTGTCGGCTACGGTTATCACCGGAAAAACGCCGAAACGAGGGACGGCCCGTACATCTGATATCTCACCGTTGGACGCACCGGGCCCCAGTCACACACTCGGCCACTCACACACGCTGGCTTAACGACAAGCAGAAAATCGCGACCGTTGAGACGCACGCGACGCCGATCTGTCCGAGATATGCCTTAATGGCCTTTATCGCTAACAATGCACTCTTTCGTGCAGGCCACTTTCGGACCGCCTAATGAAACACGCCGATCAGATTCATCTCTGATACTATCGATAAATAGCTAAATAACATTTTCATGTCATACAAAATTGCTTTACCTTCAAAAAATCTTCAAACCCACATATTTATTTGACATAATTATTTGGTACATTATCTGCCGAACAAGAAATCTCACAAGCAATTTCTCCCAAGTCAGCTTGAGTTTTCTAGTAAATTGAAAAATTCGTAGGAGCCAGGAAAACTTGTACGTACGAATGGTTCTTGGCGACCAAGTACATATGGTGATGAAGTAAAAAAAATACAAACCTTATGAATTTTATGTGCATATATCATTTGTATTATAATATTTTTTCTCGCTATCGCATGTTGGCATTAAGAAAAATATTGCTTCTTGATTAGATATAGGATAATGCTGAATTTATTGTTGTTGTCATTGAGCGAAATATCGATCCTATCTCGCGAATGTGGAAAAGTTTAAGAGAAAAAGGAGGATAAGATGATAAAAATAGGGCGGCAAAGAAAAAGAAGGAGAAAAGAGGTCGCGTCATTTTGCTGGTCGTGGCCCGTGATCGATGGCGTTGGCCGTTATCTTCGCCACCCCCTCTTATTCCCGCGGTAATTCATCATCTCGGTCTGTTTTTCACTTACTTTATATGCAGCATATTCCATAATTTTTATTCAGTCAACCGGCCGATGCCCCTGCCAACCCTCACACCCGGCACTTTCTTCTTCCTCGTCCTCTCTCTCTCTCTCTCTCTCTCTCTCTCTCTGTCTGTCTTTCTTCGTCGTCTCGCGTGCCATAAAACAACGAGCTGCTATAGACTGGCTCGCATGGTCCATCTCGACGTAGGCCACCGCGGTCTACGTACTTATGTACATATAAGAGGGTAGACGAAAGGAGGACTCTGCTGCTTCCGACGTCTCCTTCGTTCTAAGTAACTCCTGCAGAAGAGGGTTACGCAAGCCCGCACTCTATATGCTAAAGAACCGTCCTATGGAGATATCCTTCGCATCCACTCTTTTTCCGGCTCTCCCTCTCTCTCTCTCTCTCTCACTCTCACTCTCACTCTCCTTCTTTCATCTACGACTGGTCAGTTTGATTTATCGGTCCGGCAAATCGGCCACGAAAAATTTTCCATAAAATATGCTCTTGTTCCCCTTTTTCCATAGTCCTCCCTCGCTTCTTTCTGCTCAACAGAAGGAACAACCTTCAAAGAGTCCGGCCAGCACGCAGCTTTGCTCTAATTTCCATAAAATGAGTTATTAGCCAATTGAACTCTAACTCCTTGGACGAAAGGAAAATGTGTGCAATGCGCAATAATGTATTACATTTATATTGACGTTTAAACAGTATGTGATATATCATTTTCATCCGTGTTATTGTGGAACCCACGTTCGAATAATACTAGAATAAATAAATACATAGAAAAATGTTGCATTAAGGACACGAACATTCGTATAATGATTGGAAAAAATAAAGGGATATTGATATTCTGTAAATAGAATGATTTCTATAGAAAAATTAATGGTTTATTGTAAATAAAGTTCGGAGATGAAACTGATGACAGCTTTAGAAATTGTAGGTATGATTTTTCGGAAGCCTTTAAGAGGATAGCTTGAACGGGGGGTAGGTGTAAAGTGAGTCTAAGCGCTAAGTAAATCCACGGACGAGCCGAAGGAGAAGCAGAAACCTCTAGAGAGACAGGAAGCACTATGTAGAACGATGGTAGAGAGGAAAAGAGGGGCGTGAGAGCGAAGCCGCCCCGCTGGCTGGCTGGCTGGCTGGCTGGCTGGTTGGCTGGTTGGCTGGCTGGAGACGCTTTCGAGGCTCGACTGTCACGCTGAAATCTGCATTTTAGCCTTCCATCCTTGGCTTCGGGGAGACCGAGAGCTTTCGAACGGCTCGCAAACACTCGGCGCCGCGGGAAAGCTCTCGCGTCCACCGGTAAACCCGTCTATGGTCTGTCCTCGTCTAGTCTCCGTACTTACACACACCGACGCGCTTCTCTGCACAGCAGTATAGATGACTGGACCGGATAAAGGACTACGTATTCTCTAGCGCTTCTGCCAAGAACATACGTAAAGTCACGTAAAGTAGTAGGTGTAAAGGCTCTTGGAGACCTTCCTGTCATCTCATTTTTTCTTTCACTCTAGTATTTGCCTTGCAAGAGGCGACGCACAGTGCGAGACTTTTATTCGACTCAAGGGGATCAGCACTTTCCAAGGGAGTGTATAGCTTCGATATCTCTGTCAGCCACTGTTTTCGGCCAATTCTTTCTGTGAAATGTAATTACAGTTTGGTGAATGGGCCGAGATAAGACTAACCATCCTCTATTTTCTGCTTCGACAGTTGGCCAAGTCAACTGTTTCGGCATTTTCATCGAGGATTCTACTCTCGTTGCGTCCGCTAAGAAGAACAAGGTAGCACTCTTCCGACCAGAAGAAGAATATCAATTTATTAATTCTATCCGTCGTGTAATCTTGTCAACTTTACTTAATACACTACAGATTTAATGAAACCGTCGACAGAGTATTTCGTAAGATTATAGTATACATGTACTTAAACATAAAAGATATTCGTACGATAGAATAGAGGATAGAGGAAAAATGATAGAGGAAAAAAGAAAGAAGATTTTCGTGGTTTTGCGGTCTTAACGCAAGATTTCCGAGGTTCTTCACTTAGCAAAAGCCGCTAAATCAAGACGGGATAAGGAATTATTTTGCTCGGACTTGGCTGTCGGAAGTGAAAGGATAGGAAGCAGCGGCAGGGGCTGAAGGAAGAAGGACGCCAGAGAAGAGACGAAGGCGACGGGTAATTAATCCGCGGTTTTTCCTCGTCTAATTAGTTGGATTTATTCGAGCGGTCCCTCATCCACCCCCCACGACTCACGCCAATCTCGTGCCGTCCATCCCGAAACTCTTCCCTCGGCGGCTTCCAGCCAGTGGCCGAGCTCACTTCTCTCTCACTCTCCACACACACCCCCCCCCCAACCACCACCACCACCTCCTTTTCTCTCAGCTTCAACGCAACTCGAGTCTCCGTTGATATATGGAAATGTATGCGGGGAGACGGAGGCTCGCATTTTTCCAGGCACGGTGCCTTCATTTCCACCGCGGTATATCCCTCCTTCCGTTTTTCCCTATTCTCTCTCTCTCTCTCTCTCTCTCTCTCTCTCTCACTCCCTCTTCTCCCTTCGTACTTGGAGGAACTACCTCGGCTTACACGGAACCTGACGAGCGTCGCCTGCCTCGTTCGTGCTACCCCTTAATGACGCGTCTACTCGTTAAATTCGTGTCAGACCGTTCTCCTCGCGCGACGGAAAATCCTGCTCACCTTACTTAAAGTGAAATCCTCTCCCACGGTGTCGAGGATTTTCACTTTTCTTCGGTTTTCTCGGTCTACGAAACATCGTGTCACGTTAATATACTTTTATCGGTAATCGTCCAAGCGGCCTTTAAAATAATCATCATGAAGAATATCAATTTTATAACTGTTGGAATGAGTACTTTGCTACAAATATTTACACATTTCGATTGACGACATTTACATTACCAACCGTAAGTTGCGAGGCAATTTCCTACGTAATTGTCGTATAACTGACTCAACTGTTTTTCGCATTATCCGCTCGCCATCGAAATATTTGGGAAAAGAATGAAATTAATGAAACAATGAATATATTTTATTTTGAAGTAATATGTACACACATATATCTGGTATGTAATTAGCCATTATGTTGTTGACACAGAAACGATTATCTCCTCTCATGGTGAGGCTTTCTTCGACGCATTCGCTTAAGACGCGTGAAAAAGGTAGGAAACTCGGGAAGAAAAACGATTCGAAGCGGACGCGTAGCGGAGTGGCAAGACAAAAGAATCATCGTGGCCATGTCCTACGAACACCCCGGCCGCTCGTCAATGTCCAAAGGTCCACAAGATGGCTACTAAGAGAGTTCCTGTGCCAAAGCGTTACATCCAGTGGAAGAAAAAAGGCATCGTTACGCCACATATAAGAGTAATTGCCTGTCTCGGCACCTTCTGCTATTCATCGCTACTCATATAAACTGTCAAAACTCTTAACTGTAATAAATTGACGTTTCAACAGCTTCGACAATAGGGTGGGTTCGATCTCACCATTGAGGAATTACTAAAAATATATCCTAAGCTCCTTAGCTTCATCTTTATTTTTATACGCGATACTATTCATTCATAATGCATTTAATACTTTTACATTGTCAAGATATTAACAGTGTTAAATCTCTCTTCGCCTATCCGAAGAATATGAAAAAGTAACGGCTAAGAAAGACAATAGATGAATGAGAGAAGATCTTAATAGGAATAATCCTAAATATATATTTACTATCCTTTATCCTGCAGGTATCTGTAAATTTCTTACTAAAAGAATACGTAATAGGAAGAGGTGATAGTTGTCCCGGATGTCTTTATATCGTACTGATACGGTTTCTTTCATGTGCTCTGTGTGGGCTGTGATTATTGGAGAGGATGGGCAGCAACCAGCAAGTTATACATAGGATGTAAGGGAGGATGAGGATGAGGGAGTAGGTGAAAAGTGACGCATAGCTGTATAGTGTATAAGTCAAAGTGACGTGTATAGCTGTGGCAATGGCCAGGCACGTAGCCAGTAAGTAGCAAGGTAGGTAATGGGTATAGCGGAGGCAGTAGGTGGCAAGGCTGCGTGACGAGGCGATTGCGAAGCGTGACTAAAATATTTAAAAATATGTATCTTTCTGGCCGGACTCTCGTCCAGTTCCACTTCCACTTCCACTTCGACTCCCAGTTCCAGTTCTAGTTCCAGTTCCAGAGCTGGACTCTCCGCTAACTCCTCGTCGGTCGTATTCGGTGCGCCCCGCTATATTTATTTCGTGTTTCCTTCCTGCTTCTTCGAGCAGGGGCTTCACCACCACCGCTACGTAACAGCATTTTCCTTATTTTAGTTATACTATACTCTTCCCTTTGCAAACCTCTAAATGTCTGTGAATCATTTTTATTCTCCGAAGCGTATATTACTAATGACAAAATGTCCCAAGGTCTCTCCAGAAACTGCCCCATGGGTTGCCGATGTACCAACTCTTATTTCGAATTATCATGTTTACGGGTGAGGTGCACGGTCAGTCATTAAATTTCATTTCGTTCTTGCAATGCCTTGGTTTAAAATGTTTGACTTATTGGAAATAATGGACGAAGCGGTGTGGGCTAGCACGATATATGACGGCTGACATAAGTAAGTGAGCGTGCGAACTCACAGTCGAAAGAGCGCTATGACGATGACGTCGGTTATCTAGAGGGCCTTGGCCGGCTGCGGGAAGCCGGCTCGGGTATAAACCGGCAAACCGGCAAACCGGCAAACCGGCAAACCGGCAAACCGGCGAACCGGCCAACAGTCGCGGCTGGATCCGCTCGATGCATATTCATGAATTCGTTTTTTTTTACTGATCAGCCATCGCGGGAAAGAGGAAGTGAATATTGTCGAGCGCAACAGCGCGTCGTTGTCGTAGGGTAAAGGACAAACCCGCAGGTAACACGGCCCTCAGCTATGTCATAGGGCGCATACTAATGAGCCACGCGATTTTCCACTGCACTTCCGACCTTCCTGCTCGACTCTCTTCCCCGTACACCGATCGCTTCCCTTTATTACAAGTCACACCGTTATAATAACCGTCCATACGGACATATCGAAAGAAAGAAAGAATCGCAATCCATTTCTTTATACCTCATCGTTATTCATGTGTATTGACTCGAAATTTTCTTTAACATGAATCATCCATGAATCCAATAACAAAAACAAATGGACTGTGTTTCAAAGAATACGTTATTTTGCCTTATGTCATATCATTGCGATAAACTATAATTCATAACTGTTGATTTCTTTGCTTAGGGGCTGATGAGCCGCAAGTCACTTAACAACACTCAACATTATTATGACATCATCATTTTTAAACTTTGCAAGAAGCAACAAGTTATCCTGTTTTTGTTTATTGCAACGATGTTATTAGTGGGAGCAGAATGTTTGAACGAGTGAATTTAAGGAGACGAGGCGAAAAGAGAGGCGAATTCTAACAGTTCTGTTGGTGGGCGTCAGCACGATCTCTCTGGCGATTATTCGCGACGGAGTTTGGCCGAGAAGGTTGGTCTCTGCACGTAAAGCAAACGTCGGGGCGGGTGAAGCCGCTAATGGCGCATTAAGTAAAAATATTCATTGCCGGTGTGGAGAAGGCCAGGCAGCCAGGACTCACTGTTTTATGGGGCTTAATTGTGAACGGTACACGTTACAATTTCACCGTGCCAGGGGCATTAATTTCATTCGCAACGTCCTACCGAGCACACTCCCCTTGGTCTCCGTCGGACACTCGTCCTCGCCAAGCCAGGCCGCCTTTCTACCCCCTCTCAACTGCCGCATTTACTGAAAAATCCTCTGACAAACGTCCCGCTAAGAGGATCGTCGGAAAAAACCGAGTTAACGGCCGAGTAATATCGTACTTGTTAGGCTAACAAGCCGTGAAGTGATTAATCCAAGTTATTCTTTAACTACCCGCACATCCGGCATTATACCGCTTGGGAAATTGAAAATGGCCAGATTAGCGCAGAAATACCACGCTCCATCGATTTAATATTCACGCCATTACACACACACACACACACACACACACACACACACACACACACACATCGCTGTTCGATATTACATGACCGATTTCATTCACCTTGGATTCTTTCGAGTAGCATAGCATTCGAGTAGCATGATTAATTACTTAACTAGTTTTCATAGTCCTCACATCAATTAACATGTTGTAGGTTTTTAATAGATCATTATTCTCAAACACAAACTTCTATCTGCTTCATAATACCAGATCGTATAAGAGGTAAATGCAAATGTGTATAGTGCATATGATATCGCAGGCTTGTTGATTCATTATCGAATTTTCGCATCGGATCATCCAAGTGGCCGATTCTATTTTCCGACGTCCACATGTTGAATTGCACACGAGCGTTTTTAAGGATCATTAATAACATGAACCGGACACATGATTAATAATACGATTATACGAGTAATTACAATTTTCCATTTGAATGATCTTGGTGAAGAAAAATATGTCTTTAAGAACGAACGATTACTGTTAATAAGGAAACGAACAAGGATACATGAAAAAGGTACGAAAGAAATGTAGAAAGAAGAGTAAATGGAAGAGGGGGTGGCGAGAGGGATAAGAAGGGGGAAAGCACCATCTCTGGCATCGTCGTAGCGGTGCTAGCAGTTAGCGCGAAAATAAAATAACGATGGAAAAAAAGGAAGGCAGGAAAAATAAGTCGGCTCTTATCTCCTTCCCGTCCCGTCCCGTTTCGTTTGGCCTATGCATATTCAGAAGTTTCTGTCTTTCTTCGACCCTCTTCCCCCATTTCTTTGCGTATTTCTGGCTGACCCTCCTGCTCGCTGGTCCCTTCCCCTATCGAGTGGCCCTCGAGTGGCCCTCGAGTAGCTGCTAGCACTGACTCAATCGTTCCTTCGTACCACCGACTCTATACTTAACTGCGTCCGCCAGCCACTAATTTCTAGACTTCCTTCTTTAATTTTACCGCTTGCCGGTCTCTCTGTGTAAACGACTGTCCAAGCGACGAGCCAAACGACGAGCCAAACGACGGCTTACTCACACTCGCTCATATGCCAGATATAAGCTCCCTTCGAGTACCGCGTAACGAGTTAACACCCCTTCTTACACCCCCGAGGCGACCATCGCCATCATTTTTCACGATTTTTGCTTTCCCTTCTTTTTAATACTGCTTATATCATATTTCAATATTGTTCTACCAACACTTTTGCCTATTTTTTCTATATTCTCCAAATTATACTTGCAGAGTGAGTCACGCAAGTGAGCCGGTTTATATCACTTGTTCCGTCAGGAAAGAAAAAGAAGAAAATTGTAAAAGAGTAAGTGAATGGCGTTTTCGTAAAAGAAGTGATGCATCTTATAAGTGTAGGTACGCATTTTTTAGTGAAACTTATATTCTCTTTTACGTAGATGGACCTTTCGGAACATGCCGTGTATAAAAGTATTAAAGTAACATGTTTAAACAACGAAAACTTGATGAGATATTTCAAATTTTTGTCTCATGTCCGTACATGTTTACATTTAATAACTACGAAACATTTACAACGAATCGTACATCTTGACAAAAATTTGAAATACTTCATCAAGTATTCATTTTAGTAACATTGTATCTAACATAGATCTACGTAAAAAAATATGCAATTTCGTTAAAAGATGTCTATTTGTACTTTTTAAGTGCATTCTTGCACTTACAAAAAAAATGAAGCACTAGGAAGATAGATTTTCGAATGGCATTTAACTTTCTCTTTGACAACTTTTTTTTATTTCTAATCAAACTACAGATATATGCCGGTCCAATTGTGTAACTCATTAAAGAAATGACAAAGCGAAATACATATGTCCGATGAAACTTACCGTTGTTGTACATGCGATAATTATTTGGCGAATCTGAATTGATGACTACGTATATGATCTACATTATTGTAAGGAAGCATATAACTAAGTTAATGCGTCAATTTAACATGTCTACCTATAGATAGCCTACAAAGTGGATTTGTCCTATGGTATAATAAAAACTTGAGAGTACCGTAAGGGAATTGTGTTTCCTGAAGAGGAACCTTTGTAAATAGTTTGTAGGTAAATAATATGACTCTCCTCGAAGAAATTCCGGCTTGAAATGAAAGCTAGAACGCAGCATTAGGTCTATTTTTATACTTGTTTATGAATTCGATCCCAAGTCGATTTTCAATGAAATGTCACGAATAAATATTGACTTGTCGAAAGATTAAAAGCGCATAAGTATACCGCGAGGTCTTCCAAGAGAAGCGACGCGTGTAAAGTGAAAAATTGCCTTGGCCCGTGAAATATTGGTAGTAGAGCGGATCGGCATGCATGTCACGTGTATTTTCGTTAAATAAGGCCACGTTCTTTTGTGCGGAGGTCGTCTTCAGCATCGCCATTGCCGAATACTCCGACAGAATGGCGCGGCAACGGCAACGACAACGACAACGACAACAGCAACGGCAACGGCAACGGCAACGGCAACGGCAACGACAACGACAACGACAACGACAACGACAACGACAACGACAACGACAACGACAACGACAACGACAACGACAACGACAACGACAACGACAACGACAACGACAACGACAACGACAACGACAACGACAACGACAACGACAACGACAACGACAACGACAACGACAACGACAACGACAACGACAACGACAACGACAACGACAACGACAACGACAACGACAACGACAACGACAACGACAACGACAACGACAACGACAACGACAACGACAACGACAACGACAACGACGCTCTCCAAATCGAATTGAGCTGAAGCGAACGAAACCGAGTCGAAAGGAAAGACGGGTTTGCGTTGTCTGCCTTACGCTCGGCACGTCTTATCGCATTCTTATGACGCGCGTGACAACCGCACCGTCCTTTCTACGCCTACTTACTTAACCGATTCACCTGCCTCAACCTACATACGTACATATCTCTTTTTTCATGTCCATCTACAGGGTTAAACTATTACTCCTATACTCTCGTGCTTAAACTTATGTACAAAAGAAAATTACATTATCCACGGGAAGATGTTATGGAGAAAGGTACGATACGATTTACATGATGGTACATGATAGTGCGTGATAGGCATCGGCATACTCGGCTAGTATGTAACAAGTTAATCCAACTAGTTGGATAATGGTTGTAGTAAACATTGTGTCAATAAAATAAAACTGTTTCGATAATACCTCAGTGGAAGTAATAATGGGAGAGGAAACAAACGGTATGAATGATGTGATAAGCTCGAATTGGTATGGTGCGATTGGGTTTTTTCAGTCCCGTTAAGCGACTGCGACTGCGACTGCGACGGCGACGGCGACGGCGACGGCGACGGTGATTGCAACTGCCGACATTTGCCAGCGAACGGTAACATTTCCTTACGGTCCTTCCCGATTCGATTGAATTCGATGCGACTGGATTGGCTGACGCGCAGAGCGGCTATCTATTAACGCCTCCGACGAGAGTTCTTGTAGCACGAATGCAGATCCTGAAAAGATGGGCGCGGCGCTTTGGCATTCCTGCTCGAAGAACTCCTATGGCATTGTTCCATTGCGTCGCACCTCGATCACGTCCCTCTCACGTGGCCCACAATTCACGAGTACGTGACACCACCGGCCGACAACCTTCTCCTTCATCATCGTCATCATCATCATCATCAGCATCTCGCCATTCCAGGACAAATGTCATTTTACATATTACAGTGCCGAAAATATGTATTTCTAACACATCAAGTGTCCTCCACTACTCTTCTACTCTCCGATTCTGAACCATGACTTGCGATATTTCGGCCTTTGCTTTCCTATAACTCTTCATGATATAATCTAATAATCTTAATCTAATCTGACGGTGTCAGAATTAGACAGAGCCTCAAGACTTTTAATGCACCAAGCTATACACATATTTCTCTGTGTATTGTTCAGTACCATTTCATTCGGGTAATTTTTAATTCTCAACATAGACCAAAATTATTACGCTAAATTATTGGGGGGTTAAAATGGCATCATGTAATAAAAGAAAGAACCAATGACGTATATCAAAATACTTAAACGTTTACTAATTGTAACTACTTGAGTTAATACCATAAAATCAAGCGATACATTTCTCAGGTTAATGGACAATAAAGTTGCTACTCAAGTATTCGCGTGGTACATCAATTACACTCAACAACAAAGTTAAAGTTTTTAAATTTTTTCTACAGTAATATTGTATATCTTCTGAATTTTCATAAGTCGAACCTAATTTTCGGCGGCATCAATAGATTTAGAGTAAAACGTAGTTCACAGTTAATGCGATTTTTCATAAGATTCTTGAAAATATTATATGTAACAAGCAAAATTTTCACTTTGAAAATCTCTCATGTGGTAGAAATGTATGATAGTTGGTTGCTATTTTTTCTTTTGCAATTCCACTTTTAATCATGTGCAATGCAAGCTGTCTAGTAAATATTGAGTAATAACCAACCAGCATGCTAGGATCCCGCCTTCCTTCTTAACGTTTTTCATTGTCATTACATCTTCATGAACTCATTCGCCGTGAAAAGCTAGAAACAATGTGCAGTCAAAGTGCATAAATGGAGAATCGTAAAGAGGCAGAAGAAAATCTGTGTTTTACAAACTGACGATGATGGAAAACAACTAACTATGCGTCCCCAATGTATTTTAAAAAATACAATATGTCTACGACATTCCACTTAAGAAAATGTCTTCATTGTTCTGTGTTATTATTAAAAAGAATTCGTAAACAATATGTGAAAAAGCAAAAGCTGTTAAAACATTTTCGACTATAATTTCCGTCCGTCGAAGCCGTTAATTTTCAAGTTAAAAGGTTTTTTTACTGCCGTTATGCCTTCACTAGTAGCATCGCTGATAGAACATCGAAAATGCATCAAGCGAGACTCTTTTCTCAATTATATCCTACATCCTACATTACGGTGTGATTTAAGCGTACAACTACACATCGACTCTTATCTCTGGCAAT
Source organism: Hedychridium roseum (assembly GCA_963989215.1). Lineage (NCBI taxonomy): Eukaryota > Metazoa > Arthropoda > Insecta > Hymenoptera > Chrysididae > Hedychridium > Hedychridium roseum. Next base: position 7,234,199 of record OZ022318.1, on the reverse strand, counting down.
ATTATAAGCAATTAAGAGTACACAACGGATGCTAACTCTTGGATAATTTTACCCCTGAAACTGTGCTCGTGATTAACAGCGACACGAGTGCTGATACGGCGGAATACGCATTCTTAATACCGTTCTCCTATATCCATGTAATTGACGTGCCGAAGAGAATACACGACGTTACGTAGCGGCGGTTTGCTTGCTTGTGCGTTGGTTGGTTGGTTGTTTGGTTGGTTGGTTGGTTGGTTGGTTGGTTGGTTGGTTGGTTGGTTGGTTGGTCCGTCCGCTCACCTGCCGCTCATTAGAAGTCTTATCGCTAATTAATCCCTACAGTGGCGGCGTCACGGCTTTCGTGTCGTTCCATGCCTCGGTTTTCCTTCACCCTTCCAACTTACCCAAGACCGCCAATTATGGTTATACTTCCTCAAGCCGTCACCCTACCGAAGCGGCAAGCCGGACTTGCTCTACTCTGTGCGAGAATCCTCGGCAATCCCACTCGATTATCACCTTCCTTTCCTTATTTCCTTATTTCCTTATTTCCTGATTTCGAATCCTCATTGCATTCCTTTAACTGGCAGGTAGTTGTTGTTGTTGTAAAATAAATTAGGAAATATCTTGGGTAATCATCTGTACTGATGACGTGTGTAACGATTCGATTGTAGTAGTTGGGAGATGATAGACAAATATGTATGTTTGTGAAAGAAAGTGCTTCTTCATCACTTCAACTCGTCTTGTTGAAAACGAACCATTTACTTGGCATTTAATATTATTTAATATTATTCATCTTAGCTGTGAAACAAAAGATACACGAACTTTAAAATATACAATTAAAATAATTGTACGGATAGCAATAATAATGTTATATTCGTCACAAGGTTCTACGGTGGATAAATATAAGAGAGGGTGTTAGCGCAATCCTGCTATAACTCACACAAAACTGAGTAAGGGATGGCGACGGTTAGGGTATTTTTGCTTTTAATACTCATTGTCAGCTGCAGCAGAAACATTGTCATTCCAAGCGCGTAATGCACGAATCATATCCGTGTGTTCAGGGCTAGTACACGACGACAATACGACAGTTTGAGAAATACTAATAGTACAGATCTGTAGCTAGCCCTCGACCGAAATGACAGCAGGCCTGGTAAAACTTGTCTAAGGGTCACGACATTATTTACAAGTATTAGTAATAACAGCGGCTGCAAGCCAGACCTGCGAGCCAAGCCGATTTTTTTTAGGTGCACGCGTACTTAACGAATTTTCAAACTCGATCATTTCGGAAATGAAGCCTGTATAAGCTTTAACAACACTTTCATTGGTGGAAGATATTGTCGCTTAGCTGTTTCAAATTTTTAAACACTGAGCATTTGATTTCTCTTGTAGATTTTTTCGGATCTTTTTAAATGTTGATGAATAGAAAAAGATTATTTATAAACAGCCAGAATGGCAAGGCGATAAGATTAGCACTATTCAGTTACTATTAAGTTAACACTAAGAAACAGACGTGAACTGAATTCTATTGATAAAATAAATTGTCGTAGATATGTAGATAAATTTTACGAAACGTATTACACAATAAAAACCAATCTTGCTGTAAAATTGGCAAACTATCATTAAGCTGATAGACCAGAATGACTTAAGTTCTGGACAATTGTCGTAGGTCAGTATCATTATCTGACACGGAACGAGAGTGAAATGGCCAATCGATTCAGTCGGACAACCTCTACGGGACATTAATAAACATGAAGAGTCGAGCCTGCGAGCACTTACCATTCTTTCAACTTCCACCGGAAGAATTCGTATTATCGGCAACTTTTATTTCGTAATACGGAGTAAAGATCGCTAAGAGGAATAGAGTCTGACAATTCTCAAGACTATCGGAATACTTGCTGAAACTTGCCCGAATATCGGTTTATCGTGTCCCCTTGTGAAAAGAAACTAAAAAACCTGTCCGTTCTCGCGATATGTATGATAAAAATCGTACATTCCTAAATTATCGATATAACATTAACTTTGATATTTATTTATAATTATTTATATTCATATTGATTTCGAAGTATACAAGTAGAATTTCTGTTGTTGTGGAAAACTTATGAAAAATGATATGGATATATAATCATTAACCTTCTTGTACTATTCACAAACATACTGTCTACAGATTTGCCTATTGTGAGTTTGTAAGTTTCGTTATACGTTTAGGCATTTTGAACGTTTACTGTTTTCGTCATGGTATGTCGGGCTGAATTAAACCGAGTTTGGTGTAACTTTTCAAATACAAGCCGGGTTTATCATAGAATATTAATTTACAAGTTTGCGCGGCAGTTTATATGGTGGTCAAACTGAAAAAACACTTATTACTAAAATATTAACTGAACAGAAAACAAGTCCTAAATGTACGATGATCCGAAATATGCAGTGAATATGTTAGTCAACATGTAATGATTGTTGCGTTTACGAATAGTACGTAGAGTATCGTAAATATTGATATTGCCTTTAGACGCTATAAACATAAATACTTATCCATTCGTTTGGTGAATATACGAGAGAACTGCGTTACCAAAAGCCAAAAACTTGGTAGAAAGATATTTGTGTATATCAGAGAAAATGTATAAAGTGAATACATTTTTCTTAGGAACAAAAGAAAAGCACCTTAGCTCATTGACACGCTAGCTTTAATATCTTTGAATAGACATATCATTTATTTGTTATTCGGATGAATATCTTACTGCATATGTTACTGATTAGCTATGTGATTAATAATTGCATTGGTTTTTCTCAACAACGTTAGTTGGATGCTCGTTTAGCACACCTCGTCTATTATCAGTTGGCACACGTATGTTTTGTCTATGTTGGAACGTTGGCTGTCCTTTTCGACGAAATTACTGTTCAAGGCTTCAACATTTCAATCTGTTGTGACACAAGTCTCTTGTAGAAACCGTACTTATCGTCTTCGTTATTATTTTTCAACGTTTTTTATTCGCCTTTTTAACCGTCTATATCGTTATTGACGATTACTTGAAAAAATAATTTAACAAATAAATTTAAACGAAGTTTTTTTTTATTTAAATTTAAACTTATAATGCGGTTTCTTATCGAAAATTATTGGTAATTCAAAAATGAGAATATTATGAAGTTGTTGACATTAGCGCGTGTATCGTCCATCTGTAAGCGGCGGTAGTTTAGATGTCGAGGGAAAAGAAGAGCAAAGATGATTTGAAAAGCGAATGAGCTCGTCGCTGCCATAAACGTGGTTAAACGTTTTTTAAGTTAGCCAGCACGCTTCCTCTTGGACACAGCTGTGGAGGAATGATGTTAAGATTTAATCGACTGAGTAGCATACTTGGCCGTGAGTAGGGACGAAAGGGACAAAAGAGAGATGAAAGGGACGAGGGAAAGCGAAGTCGAAGACAAAGTCAGAGTGCAAGAGAGAGGAAGAATCGAATGGCAAACGGCCACCTCATTGCACAGGCACAAGGGAACCGACGACTTGTTAATTATTAATCAGCATGTTTAATTCATATGGCGCGCGCGCGCCGGCTGTTTGTTTCCTTGATGCGCGCTAAGGTCCTGTACTTACGGTAGTGCTTAAAACGTAACCGCAAGTAAGCGCCAGGCATTCTCTTCATCTCTTCTCTCTCGTGAATCCCACGCTACTGTACATTCCCTGTGCAACGTATTTCTCCGTGGCTACTTATTCACCTGATACGTCGGTATCGTGCAGGCACAAGGTCGCCCCGATTAAAGCTTATACATTTCTCGAGATATCCTATCGTCTACCGCCAACGATGCCTATGCATTTTCTCCACTATATGTAATTTATAAATCTGATCTGATAAAAGTTATGAAAGAGTAGACTTTGAAATTTCGACAATTAAGTGGCGACTTCTTTTAGCTTTTATTATTAATGTTGAGGCTTAAAATGCGAGAAAAGTAGGTCGTTAAGCTTTTACGAAGCGTAATTTAGGAAAGGTAATTTTTTTTAAGAAATCCGGAGATGACAGCGATGTGAGGGATGTTTCCGATACGACGAGTAAACGGAGATTGGTGAGTGAGCACGCACGACCAAACTCCTATGGACGATTTGTCGAGATAGGAAATCTCGGAAGCCGTCGGTCATTCACGGGGAGAAACTGGAGAAACTGGAGAAACTGGAGAAACTGGAGAAACTGGAGGAACGATTGAACGTTCGAAACGTCCCCAAGCCGTGCTATAAGTCGGGCCTGTGCACGGCGTTTTATGTATTGCCATCGGCCCGACTTTTTCGCTTTTTTCACTCCCCTTCTGCAACGACCGGGGTGTTTATGGGTTTATTATACGATCGGCCCCATCGGCCCACATCGGCCCCCGTCGGCTCCACGCTGACCTTCTATACCGAACATTGCAAGATACTTACGTATGTGCCTGATGTAAAAGAATGTCAACAGTCAATGAAAAAATGAACGTACTTGTGAATTTACAAATTTCACCAATCAAAGTACGCTTTAATGTATTATTATTGCACTGAAAGAATGACAAAAATTCTTGCATATTTTATTCAATCTATTCCTCTTCTTTACGCTCGATACACGAGCAAAAACATCCGTCTATAGCATATTTTTCTGAAAAGTCTTAATTCCATTATTTATCATATTTTTATAGAAAATAGCAGTTTATTCGCAGGCAGTATCTTACGGATAAGCTTCTTCGCGATTGTATTTCTTTTACGTTTAAGCGATCCGGACGGGACGCGTGCAGTGGTGGTCCCTCCGCGGCCACTGCCGTCTATAACACGTGCGAGACCATAAAAAAATACCCATAGAGTGAAAATAAATCTAACGGCAGTACAGACCCGTCCGCCTCCCTTAACGTCGGGTAATAGAAACGAATGGCTGCCCAGATCCCAGAGAAAAACCCAAGAAATACCCGATTAACTCAACAATCGCACTATTATTGACCATTCGATTACATGGAAAGTACGTGAGAATCAAATACTAGCATTGTTTTGTCTTAAAACTACCCACGTCAGAAAATGAGTTTAGCAATTAAAAAATTACAAAGAAAGGAATTGTTTAAATACATGTCCGTCGAAGAATGTTTGTTAAGAATCAAAACCTATCGTACATAGGCATTTTCTCATAATGATAAGTAATAGGCGGACGTTAATTAGTTTAAAAAAACTTATGTTCAGCCTAATTAGAGCCAAATCATTGACCAATGATCATGGAAATTTGTAATTGATACACCAAAAGTGAATTGAACAAAAATTTGTGGGCACGAATCTTTAATATTACTCAAGCAGATACATATTATTAGTTTACTTCGTTTTGAAACGAACCCATGAAAATAATACTTTTATGAAAATTCGTGCTGTTGAAGACGATAGAAAACAGAAGACAGAAAATTTGTTTAGCCGTTTACAATACGATATGATACGCTTTCCTTACTCCTGAGCATAATTAAAATGAGACGATGCAGTTGTAAGATGAACCAACCGATAATTTTCGGAGCATCTGCCTAATCCATTTAGCGTGGAACTAGACGGCTAATTGTAAAACAAGCGTACGGGAAATAGAGGCATTCGAAGATAAGAAGATTCGATTTTATTATAGGTCAATCAGCACCATCGAACCACCCATTGACACGTATCAAGTGAAACATCACGATCGGTCTTGAAGTACGTCGGGGTATAATTCTGACTTGTAAATGAACATGTACCTGATATTTTAATTGATATACCTGTTGCTCGGAGGTATCATTTTATAATTAGGACATACATGTAGGTACGTGTACAAAGACATATGTTCTTGATCTTTTGAAGGTGATTGTTGGGGTGAAAATGAAAACTTCATTGACGGATCGTTCGAAAAAGAAGAAAAACGCGAAACGGGTCGTTCTCCTTGGAAAAGCAAAGAGAGACGAGAGGGCAGAGAACATGAGGCACAGGGCTGAGGAAACGAGCTACCGCAAGGGGCTAAAGACAGGAAGAGAGCGGGGGTGGAGGTCGGAGGTCGGTGGTCGGGGGTCGGGGGTCGGGGGTCGGGGGTCGGGGATCGGGGATTTACCACAGTACTACCACCCTTAACGTGGTCTGAGTTCATTGCGCGAGTCATCAGTATCCATAAGCGATGAGTTACCCCACACTATACGTGTGTATGTATATACACAGCTCCTCCCCTTTTTCTTCTTCTCCTTCGTCTCCTTCGTGTCCTTCGCCTTCTTCAATTTTCCGCTTAAACGCACTAGCCTTTTCCTTGTTTTCTTCCATTCTTCCTTTAATCACCATATCCCCTTTTGCAACGTCTCCTTGTTTTCCATCTCACATATAGTACTTATCTTTATTACCCTTTATTATTTCAAATATTTTATATATCATTTTCCATGACATTCAAAATGTCTTCAAACTGTCGTTTAAATCTTTTTTACACTTTTTTTCTTTATCTACTATCAATGTCTCTGATAATCGAGCCCTTTATAATTTAAAGCTCTTTCCGGTATATCATTGCTATTAGCTCTTTTATGTGAACTTGATCTCTTTACTCTCGTACTTTTTCTAATTGTAACAGAAAATCTGGCCACCTCTTTAGACATGCATATGTTAACGTTTCTTAAGATTACGTCTATAAATGTACCGCAAAGATTAACATAACATAAGGTGATTTTACAAAATGTTTTCTCGATACTCGGCTTTTTACGTTTGAGTGACAGAAAGGCTCCGTTTTCGCGTGAAGTAGCTACTGTGCAATAGTAGGATGGAAGGGTGTAAGGCAGGGGAGAAGGTGGAGGCTGGCTTAGGGGCACCTGGTTCGGTTGTTCGGCACACTCCTCTCTTCTGGGCGGATGGTTCGCCGATGGCGTAGCTGGTACGCCGAAGGACGAAGGCCGAGGACGCGGTAGAAGCCGGCGGGCTGTGTGGGTGGTTGATTTTCTTAGGTCAACGTATAATGAAGCCGGAGCGAATGCACAGAGAGAGGGGGAGAGAGAGAGAGAGAGAGAGAGAGAGCGAGAGAGAGAGAGAGAGAGAGCATGAAAGACGGGAGTAGGAAGAGGTAGGTGGAAGGAGATAGATGGATAGAGAATGCGGAGAGCCATCTCGTCCTAGACCAATCCCGGAGCTTCTGGCAGAGCCCTTGGCAAGCGGGGCCGACCCAACCGGCGACTCCGACGCGGAAAGGAGTCTTCCAGAAGGTGCTGGCCGCGTATCCACCATGGCTTCTCGAGCCGTCCCCGTACTACCCACATACCCCACACCCTCAAGATTTCATGGAGAAAGCCCAACTCGCTACGTAGGGTCGCATCCCTGTAGCTTTTACGCGCCACCAAGTTAACGGTAAAGTTAATAAAGGATGGACCAGCCATGTACACTTGGCCGATTCGATTAAACGACCTCAGGGAACAACCTTTCTCGTTGCTCTTAAAATTTCTGCAAATCTTCACGACTTTCGTCCTGTTTCCTAATCAACTCTTAACAATTGACAATTTTCTACTTTTACGAATTTCCTATTGCGACATTTCTCATACCTATAGAAATGAATGAAACTTATGTAGGAATGAATGAAGCAATGCAATCTTAGAACACAGTGAACGATGCGTGATCAGCCTCGATTCATAAAGTACAACTCTGTTCTACAGGGGTCCTTATAATCCCGTAATATTGTAATAATAGAAGTAAGAAGACGTTATATGATGTTATATTCGTAGAAGATGTTATATTTTTATTTTAAAGTACATGTTGACGAAGAGTTGGAACAATATTTTTCACTTATGTTTGGATTGGTTGAAATATCTGTTGATAGTAGTATGCCTCTCCGTCGAGTGGAGGATACGAAAGATGGCTTATATTGTAGAATGATCGTTTCATCGGAATTCTAGCCGTTTTGCCTGAATTTAGTCTTCATGATGTAGCACCCGTTAAGACCGCACAAGTGGGCAATCTGGCACCTTAAAGCTCGAGCTTTCATCTTTCTTGTCGCGTACAGAACTGATGATGCGCTTGACGATTATCTCACTGATCCATGTGTTAGGAAAAGTAAGTATTCGTTGCGGCAGAGAGGGGAAACTGTCGGAAAGGTTGGAACGTCGAGAGTCCACGGTAGACCGAAGGCAACGGGGCGAGATGGAAAAATTGCCTCGATGTAAAAACATGAGAATCGGTTCTCCGGCGTCTACGCTCGATAAAACGACCCCGACTCCGACTCCGACTCCGACTCCGACTCCGAATAGAGCATAGAGATCGTTGATACGCCCGTGTGCACACAAACGTCGCCGAACAGGAGACTGAAAGAAGCATACGTAAGGACAGGTCGGCCGGGTAGAGTGGGTGAATTTGATAAAGAGACGAATTAAACTATAGAAAAGGAGCCAGTGAGATATAAGGAAGGAAGGAATGAGGAAAATATTGAAGAGAGGAAAGTAGAAAATAGGAGATGAATGATAAAAGGAAAAAAAGAAGAAAGATGAGGAAATATGAGTGGAACGAGAGGGAATGAGAATGGCATGGGAGAGTGTGGGAGGAGAAGAAAGAGGGTATCCGCATCGAGTCGAGTGGTCAGCTATCGAAAGCAAGTCTCCTACCCTCGTTGGGGTTTCTCCCCCGCAGATCGGCTCCGCCGGGCAATAATAAAAAATATACGATCTGTTGGCTCACACGAAGGCCGGCTTGTACCGGGTGGAATGGGTGGAATGGGTGGAATGGGTGGAACGGGGAAGCAAAAGCAGAAGCAGAAGCAGAAGCAGAAGCAGAAGAGACCCACGGTAGACCCACGGTGGATGGTAGACGGCGAATTATACTTCGAGGCCGGCTCTAAGTGATCGCATTTCCACATAGACGAGCTGCCCCCGATACGATATGAAAGACTGGCCGGTGCCGTTATTGCCGGACCAAGGGGTGGCGGCCGAGCGGCAAAGCTACCGACTGAAAAAGAGCAACTCAACCGCGGGGAGCCGGAGCAAAGGATATCGAGAGAGAAGCTCGTCCGCATTATCGAGCTTTCGCTGGATATTTTTCCGATTCTTTATGATCGGTTCTTCAAGCGTCCGCCTTGGACCACCCGGGGGGGATATTCAACCTCCGTCCATTCAATCGTCCATTCAAAGCATCTTCATCTACGTCTTGCTTTTCTCATTTTTCTCCAAATTATAATCGTTACTTCTTTACCGAATGTATTGGCTATCACTTCTCTAATAATACCAACAATTAAGCAATCATTAGCAATGAGAAAGAGGAAAACGTCTTGACATCCCAACTATCAGATATTTCACTTGCTCGGGATTGGCGGACAAGTTATAGGGAAAAACTATCAGTAGTTGTGTATCAATGTCGGCATGTTGTGGGAGAGGAAGAAAATGGCCGTAAAAGAGAAAGCGAGCGCCCCGACTTCACCGACGAAATATGATCCATTCGTCATAATATAAAAATGCCCGTGACAGCGTTATCTGCGGCCATTTCCTGCAGCCATAGCGCCTCTTCCCCGAGCTCACTTGTCACTATACCGGAGGTAATGATCATTACTGGGGTTTCGACCCCCTCGGCCAGCGCATAGAAATATAGCGACATAGCGACCCTAAGTGAAAGAAAAGCTCTGTAGAGAAGGACACCGATGCGGAAAAGGAGATATAAGAGAGACTAGGAAGAGAAAAGTTAAAATGGACAAAAGAAGAAGAAGAAGAAGAAGAAGAAGAAGAAGAAGAAGTAGAAGATGAATAAGGGCCAAGGGGAAAAGGGGGGAAAAATGATATAACTATCTTCCCGCAGGCTACGTCGGGTGGGACAAGATGGCCGTTGGTAGGACTCCCCGGCCCGCTTGGGTTTATGTGTCGTAATAAATGGTAATTTAAAACAGCGAGAACTAACAATTTCTTTCTTTATTTCTTCCCCAGTGCTCTGCGCTCAAGAGGCACCCAGCGCACACACTCTCAGATGGAGTTTGTGTACGTCCGGCGATCTATGCACGTGCGGAATTCGCGGCTAGGTGGGCAGCAAACGTTTTGAAGCTGCTAAAAAGAGAAAGGGTAGCGGACGAGCAGAGGGGAAAGTACTTTCCTCGGGATATACCAGCGAAGACCCGTGAAGCAGCCAGTCAGCCAGTCAGCCAGCCAACCAGCCAGCCCACGTAATATGAAGAGATATGTGCCGCGGAATAGCATTACCATTAGGAGATATAGTTTAGCGCAGGCACCACAGATGAAATGAGATACTGCGGCTGAATCATGCATGAGCAAAGGTGCGATTCGCCACCTCCCTACCAGGAGACGTACGTCGGGACACGTGGAGCTTCCTTTCGTGGATACTTCTGCCCTACTCTACGTCCTTCTCCTTCTCCTTCTCCTTCGCCTTCTCTCCCTCCTGTTCCTCCCCCTCCTACTACCACCACCACCACCACCACCATCACCATCACCATCACCATCACCAACCTTGCCACCTTTGATCCTCCGCCTCTCCTCTTTCCTTTCCTTACGAGCTCCATGAGAAAAGTGAATATGCTACAATATTCAAATGACAGCTGTGCGACACTTTATTAAACGCGTTATTTGCATCGAGACGCCCGCCGCCTCACTTTTTGCTGCTCTTCCCTTGCTAGTCCCTTCTACATATACAGCTACACCTACGAGACATTAGCGAAGGACACGGGGAGTTTAAAAATAACTCACTCATCTACTCAAATTAACTTCTTATTACTTGTCGTTATCATTAAGGGAAAAATGCGGTTGTTAAACAGTGTTAATAAACTTTGGCAAATTTCTCCAACAGTGAGTACCAAGGTATTATAAAGCTCTTTACAGCCTCTAGTCGGTGTCTATTATTATTAATCATACATATCGATAAGTAACATTGTCTCATAGTCAGTCGACCGACTGCCCCGGTTATTAGACACTTTTCACGTAATTTACAACAATTTCCAATGACATATTTATGGATTCTTAGGAATTATTCTCTACCATACTTTTCGTAAATAACTTGGTGATTCGGTAAGTGATATTAATTGTTTGTCAAAACACTGTATCGCGGTAGTAGAAAAGAACTAGTGGAAAAAGGAAGAAAGATTCATGTTAGGGTACATGCAGGGATATTACGGAAGTAGAGTAGGGTAGACAGACCCTCGTAACTATACGTAGGGTAGCCGGGGACGCGTGTGCACACATTATGCTAATTTGTCTTTTTAATCTCGCTTAATGCCAGCGCTTCTCTGCCATCCCTTCCTATACGGTAAAGGTTGTATCACTTGGACACACGGGCTATCACGCTCCGCAATTTCCTCATTCGAAACCATTTGGACATTCCTTAAGACATTCTCTATCTTTCAGCTATTCTTTTCCATTTATTTTTCATGTCATAACTGATGAAACGTATCATTAAAAAAAAATCTATTAACGCGAGGAACAGAAAGAAGTAAATTTGCAGACATTCGATCGACATTCGATACGATAAAAAGGAAGCACATTTTTAATTTGCGTTATTATTCCAACATATTAAATGGTGAATACTTCAATTATCATGTATTCATCGTAGAATATCGAATGAAAGAATACGGCTTACGTAAGATGAATAAAACTCTGAATTCGACAATGTGTTTACTCAATGAAATTGACCCTACTCTCGATCGAATCTGCTTGTTACCCGACCAACAAGCCCGAAAACATGTCCTAAAAAGAAGAATCCTAAATCAGGCGGCGATGTAAGTAGGCGGAGGACGTGAGTTTTGTTGGTTGTGATTGTGGTTGTGGTGGTCGTTGTCGTTGTCGTTATGCCAGTGGTTGGCGGTAGGAGCACTTATGCATTTATGCATTCATATTTCCGCGGTTTCCACTCTCGAGACGAACCGTAAGAAGTCGCAGCAAGAAAGTAGAAGTGGAAGTGGAAGTGGAAGTGGAAGTGGAAGTGGAAGTGGAAGTGGAAGTGGAAGTGGAAGTAGAAGAGGTAAACGGAGAGAGCGAAGGAAGGAGAGGCAGAAAAGGAGAATGAGGACGACAACGGTCTCTCGTTGCGAGGGCACCGAAGGGAGAACCTGGAGGAGGTTAGGCCGGGAAGGGGATGGGCGTAAAGTTGCTCTGGAATAATAATACACGCCGACGCTCGTGCCAGCCGAGGGAAAAAATCTGAATACATGAAACGTAATGACGGGACCGAGAGTGCGCGCTTCTGCCAGAAAGCGGGGACACTCTGAGATACTCTCGGTCTGGCCAACGTTTCCGTTCACGACACCAAGGAAACTCTTCAACTTCTTTTCACATTCCCTGATCATCCTGTTAAACGTAAACGTGCTTCAAACTAGCGTATTCTTAACTCCTCTCGCAACTGATTACCGGCAAACTTTATTAATATTATACGGTTTTTATCTGCAAAATAATGAACAACCTTATAAATTCTCTTTAACAATGGTCATTTCATCAATCCTAATATCAATATTTCTTTTAAAACAGAATGTTTATTGGAAATTTATATTGAATAGCAAAGCAAGTGTTTGCAAGAATAAGGTAATAAAACACGGTCAGTTTGATTATTGGAAAGTAGAGTAATGTTAATATAACGATTGAGAAAAGGTGATGTAGTATGAAAAGAGCTGAAGGACGAGCAAAGGAAGGAAGGAAGGCCGGAAGGCCGGAAGGACGGAAGGAAGGAAGAAAGGAAGGAAGGAAGGAAGGAAGGAAGGAAGGAAGGGCGCCGTCGTAGCCCGAGGACCGTGGCTCCGCCTATCGGCGCGCCGCCTCGCGGTGGTGAATACATTTAGCCTGGTTAGTTTACAAATGAATACAGCGATTGAAGCAACTTATAATATCAATGTACTCGGATGTCTCTCTCACGCGGCCGGCGCCACCCCTTGCGGGCGTCTCTCTTCCGGGCGCTCGCGGGGTTCCATACAGAATGGCCATATTAACTTGATAATTAGCTCGGTTATACGACTTGCAGATGAGGAAAGACTCGGGACGGACGTCGGCTACCCCTACCCGGAGTGGTGCCAGTGTTCCTTGCTCTGCTCCCTATGCTATGCTCGACTCGGCCCGGCTCCTCGTCGCTCGTTGGATGGATATAGAACCCTTAGTTCGTATTCCTCTCCCTGTCTGCCAGGAACCCGGTGTCTCGTGGCCCGGCTCTGCCGAACTCTCAATTCTCAACTTTCAATCCTCTCGATATCTTTGAGTAACGTAATGTTTTGCGCACTCACGAGACAACGCGTCTGTGTCGCTTCCGGTCTCAACGCGTACGCTTTGATATCTCATTGTCAGTGAAAGTCAAAGTGCTTACTGGATGTATCGGCACGTGGCCTCGGATGTATTGGGACCACGTGTTTGACGATCACTCGGAGCCGCTGGCTGTTCTACCGAATCCCAAGCATCGGCTAATACCACTTAGAGGTAGGTGTCAGGGTTTCTCAAGTCTGCCAAAATTGCCGATCAATCAGAGAGATGCACCGACGGCGCACGTGTAAGAAGGAGAGGGGGATTAAAGTGAGCCTACGATGGGTAGGATTATGGTGCATCATTCAAAGCTCGTGTACGCACATCCGCGTCATCATTTCTTCCGTCGCTTTCGAGTTGACCTTCCTAGTCTTGTCGGATGTTCCAGTAGCGATCGGTATATCACCTTGACTATATAGGTGGCGCCTTGAGAACTCAAAATGGCTGTATGCTAGCGCCGCAAAAGTCTCTGCTGGCCTTTTCTCCTTCGCAAAGATATCTTGAAGCCGTCGCCATGGTCTTGGTCGTCTTAGAATACAGCGCCAGCGAGGAATACAAAATACACCGTAGGCGCATTCCAGGTGATGACCGGCATTGAAAGCTCGCCTTTGGGCCGCACCCGCACCCGTCTCTGCCTCACGGCTACGACCAGAATACAGAAGATGGCGGCCATATTAGGTTCCCCTCGTTCCCTTCGGTCTTCGGTACACTCCTTGACGGGTCTTGGCGTCGCGAGGACGTACCGACAGTGACTACGAATTTTTCAACAATTTAACTCATGTCCCACCTCACAAGTCCTGATAATTCGGAAAATCTGGCCATACATAAAACTACACCTATGTATTACAATTTATTGGCTGTCAACATATACTCGTATCAGGAATATTCCTTTTCGCTGTGACATTTATACCACACTCATGCTGTAAATACTATTTCAATAAACAGGATTGCTTACTTAAAAAACTTTTTAAAGTTCCCGCTTATAAACTTACGACAAATGCTTTCCACGAGGAATCGTTTGAAATTTCTCTACGTGCCGTTATACCTATGTATGAGTACTATAATATCGACGAAATGTCAGTTTTTTGATCTTTACAGCTAGATTACACGGTATTCTCTACGACTCGATATTTTTTTCTACTTTCCAGGACAAGTTTGCTATTGTGTCAACATTATTGACCTACAAGTATTTCTGTTCCTCGAGTCTTTATGATAATCTCTAATATGAAGAAAATGAAATTAACAATTAGGGCAATTGATAGAATGTGAACTGAAGGTGAATCGTTTTGAGCAGCGCTAATGCGCGCGAAAAAAACAGTAGAAATGGTTAGTAAGCGCGGCAACGGTCAACACTCAACGCGATGCATGCCGTCACGTACATGACAATTTTTTCCCTAAAGTAAAATTTTTGAAATAAAATGTTTGTTATACGTGGCTTGTGGTATCCTTAGGAATTTTATCCGTGGAAGGGAGGATGGGCCAAAGGCTGTAAACGTGGAAGTCCTTAAAAGAGGCAATCGTTTATATCATATTGTTTTATTGCTGCTGCTGGTTAAGCGCGATGTTGCTGACGTATACGTGCTGACATATCCAATCCGTGCTCAATGTTTTTTATGTTTACCGAAACACTACGACATAATGCAAAACACTCAATATGATATTCTGCAGATAATATTAGTTGAGAATGTCGTAGAAAAATCTTGGGATGAAATTCGTAAAAGATTGGCCAGTATTCGTATGACGCTCGATAAAATATTTTCATCGTCCCCACGTATAAATGAACGATAGAAAACAAATTTTCGAGTACACAATATGTTTTCCAATCAATATCAAGATCAATCAGAATTAATATGATGAGAACAACCGAATATCATGTCGCAAAGAATTTTAGCGGTGCTATGAAGAATATTTGGGTTTCGTTATAATGTTTATATGATTGCTGCAATTCTTAGAAACGGGCCCACTGTGCATTTATTCTTCATTTATGCAAATAAAAGTGGTTTTTCGTCTGTTTAAGCGTTCGGTTGACGCAAACTTTGCAAGTCTTTTTCGCTTTATCATTTATACAGGCGAATATTCGTCAGTCTATTCGCCTGTTTATTTGTTCCTAAATGTTTCTGTAATTCGATTAAATTTTCATTGAAAATGTGCAATAAAATATCTGTGAAATAAAAAAAAAGATTAAAAAATGATTTAAGTTGAAGAAGCTCGACCACTGAAGAGTAACATAAAGTGGTATGTATGGAAGTGAATAAAAACCTTGAATATTTGCCCTGTCTGGCTGTCGATCATGAAAGGTATTCTGAACGCATAATGACGCGATCGACGGATGGAATAGATGTTTATATTGTCATTATACATATATATTGCTGAGGTGAGAACCTAATGAAACAAGAATACTATAATATTACGCAGAACAAGTGACCGTAAAGTACATTAAACGATGCAAAGTAAATTATCGAAGTTAACTCGACGTCGGCCGCGGCTCTAAGCTGACATTATACTAATTATGCGGTAGAATTCAATGTGATATCCTATAAGGCGGTTAATATTGCTATCCGTTGATACACTATCGTATCAAGTATTATTTCATTAAGACAAGAAAGTGTGCATGTACCGATGGTTATAACGCAGTAGCTGTTAGGCTGGAAAGAGTGCTCTTTGAATGAAGTATAGAAAATAGAGAAACAAGTTTTCACATAGCCTCCACAGGAAATCTGTAAGTAGAAAAGACTTTCTCAGTTTGAAAGTCTTGCGAAGAAAATGGTAAATGGTAATGCATGAAGACGTAACGTCTCTTTTGCACAGCGTAATGTTAGGTAGGGGGCTTTGAAATGCCTTTTCTATCTTTTTCGTATTTTCCCTTGGCGAGGAGGAAAGAAAGGATGGAATCGGAAACGTAGAGGTTGATTGGAGCGGCGCGAAAAACGCATTTCCACGGGCGATAAATTGAAGAAGCGGCTGTTGGCGGTGGCGCAGCACCTGTCCGCTCGCCGTGCCGCCAAGAGCGTTGAGGGTAAAGGCCGATGAAAATAATGTATGCACCCCTGACGAGGTACAATGGAGAGTCTGGTGAAAGAGCTCGAACGCGAGGAACGAGCCACCTGAGCCTGCAGCCTGCAGCCTGCAGCCTGCACCCTGCACCCTGCGCCCTGCACTCTGCACTCTGCACTCTGTACTCTGTACTCTGCACTCTGCACTCTGCACTCTGCACTCTGCACTCTGCACTCTGCACTCTGCACCCTACACCCTACACCCTACACCTTGTAGCCGGACCAACGGCGCGCCTCATTCGAGCCGACTGCCACTGTCCTCCTCAATTTCTCCCTAATTATTATTCCTTTAATTTCAACCCGTCGGTCAACCCCTCTCCACTAACATTGCCGTTAATTCCAAACTAATTCGGAAACAATCCACCAAGATTCCGAAAAATTCAATATCGCGCTCAACGGGTGGCCAAAGGAATAAAGTTACCGTGATAGTATGACAATAACGCTAATACGGAATAATGCCTACGATTCACAGTGTTTATAACGAACTTTCTTTCATTCGTACAATTAACAACTATAAACTATACCTTTGTTAATGATTATGCGTCATATTGATACATTACACGGAACAAGAAAATAGCGTTAAACTGTAAATAAACATTTAATCGGTACAATTTAAATGCAGCTCATCTACATACATAGAAGACTTTTTAGAGATGATCGATGTCAATTACTTGACGCAGATAAGTCCTACTTTTAGAATCAAGTGAATCTCTACTTACACGAGGAATATAGAATTCTTGTATACTCCGCCTTCAAAGAAATATAAAAATGTCTTTAAACGATGGTAGATTGTAATATGTAATAGTAAAACATCATCGTTGAAGCGTGTTAAAAGGATTGGCTGTAACACATTTCTAGGCTTTATATAGGTTAAGAAACTACAATAAATAAGTACGTAGATATTTTGAATAAAGGATTTTAGAAAACTTATACTTTACCGCACATTTCGTAGCGACGGCAGTGGCATTACATATGCTCTACATCTACAATATCAATAACGACGAAAATATCATCGACGAAATAGCTCTTGTTTTGCGAAATTCACTTTAGCCCTTCAAGCAAAACAATGCGCCAATACTTTAAGAGTGTATTTTTCAGCACTTTAGTCAATTCTCTGACAATAATGAAATTTTCTTGGCGTGCTTAGTAATAAAACATAATTTCTTTACTTTTCATCTTTGAAATATTAACATTGTACGTCAATATCGACAAGGTGTCATTATTATAATTCATTGCACATCCTTAGTATGTTGCCCGATTGACATTACTAAAAACTTGCTTTTGCTTAATGTATGAAATGTTCTTCGTTTGATCTCTCATATTATGAGAAACGTAACGATACAGATTTCGTGTCGAATAATGACCAGAATGAAGGTTAGAAGAAATGTTTCTGCCGATTGCAATTCTTAATGCTTTATGCTTACGCGTCTATTATGATTTTTACTACGTGCTTTTATTTTTTCAGTGTTATCGTAAGTCCCTTACAAGTAAAGATGTAATTATTCGAAATTAACGTCTATTATATATTCCTACGTGATATTTTCTAACGGTCTTTTAGTTTGACAATGAGACATTGCCGCTTTAAAAAAGATGCCATATTGCCGGTTTAACCGCTCGCGCGTCTCATTCAACGCCCGACGGCAGATGACGATCGATAGTCGATAGAAATTACTTGAAAGTTAATTCTTCTAATTTCGCGGGCATAACAAAGAGCCTAATCTAGGTATATTATATACATGTATATATATATACTATGTACGTGTTATTATATGTTGAAAGGCTTGAACGGCATAAGTCATTATAAATTCTCCTTAAAACAATGTAGGACTAGAGATTGCTGAAATACTAATTGACCCATCTTACACTTTTGCATTTTAAAACAAAATGAGTGCATTAATAATGAGATAGTATTTATCTCTATGGTACCCTACCGTACCTCATTGCACATTTATTATGAAAAAGAAAATTCGCTTTGTACTCCGTGTTACTGTATTTTTGTGCAATCTTATGTTTTTAACGTACTATTCTTTGTGTGACACTACGAGTAGTAGTTATTACTAGACATTTATTTCTCATCTTTTCCAATGATACCATATGACTAATATGAACTGCTTGAAACAGAAGTGAAAATTTTTACAAGAAAAAGATGTTATAAGAAGTTGATAAGAATTCAGCGAGGAATATGGAATTAAGTAAAGGGCATGCTCTAATGTAAGAAAAAATGTTTATTATGAAATTTTCCTTTTGCTCGAATATAATTATTTCTAATGTTTTATATCTTGGTTAGTTTTAAAGATAGACAAGTGCGAAATGGTAAAAAAGTGTAATAAGAAAGTGTAAAGGAACAACAGCCCGAAACAGTTGGATAAAGGATGATAAGGCACGATAAGGCGGCCATTGCCACGATGGTTGCTATGCCGGTTGCCGTGATTATTTTCATTACGGTATACGCACCTGAGATCGGTATCTTGGACTTCCCACTGTACTCCGTGCGCCAGAACCGGGTCTTAGATTTCATGTTTTTTTCTTAATGATTCGAGCAATTAGCCACGCTGAATGCCCTGGCTTTTCAGTTCGCCTTCGTTCCACGGGCAGATTCTCCCTTCTGCTTTCTGCCTTCTGCCCTCTGCCCTCTCTTCTCTCTTCTATCTTATATCTTATATCTTCCTTATTTTTCCAAGTTCTCCTTCAGTTCTTCTGGTGCACACTCTTACTACATAATAAATAGATTTTTATCCTTTGCAGAAAATATTTTTCAAGCGCAAATCTGGTTGAGACAATACTGACAGGGTCTATTGTCATGAAATGAAAAGCGTGTATGTAATTGTTACGTGTCAAGAGTGATTTTTTAGATTATTCATAAAAGGAATGAATTCCCCAATGAAGTTTACAACGTATGTTGTAAAATGTGGAAAGGCGTGGTGAATTATCGTCTTGAATGAGCGGCAATAAGGTCTCCTAAAATTGTGTGATTGCGGGAAAGGCAAAGGAAATGGTGAATACATTTGCAACGAAGACGATAGTAAGGAGCTTGCTGATGACAATACAGAAAGGTAAGACAAGATAGGTAGACGAAAGAGGGAAAGAGAATATAAGTGAGGAACGAAGAGTTTACGGCTCGCGCGCATTTGCGTATTGTTATGTTAACGCGACGGCCTACGTAACAATCGGCAGGGGCACAATGGAGAAATCCCGCGAAGGGTGGAAAACACGAGACGTAGGGGCGTAGGGCCGCGAAGGGCCGCGGAGGGCCGCGGAGGCGCCAAGTATTGCGTGAGGATAGGTGCGACGGGAGAGTCAGAGACGTTATCGCATTATCGTATTGCGGCGCCTCCTTGCCGCTGGGACTTGTTTTGCCCTTACGTAAATTCCCACAAACAAAGATTTATAGATTTATAGATTTACAGATTTACAGATTTACACATTTTTATCCATACACGGCCCTCTAAAATGTAGCAACATTTCCCTGTTTTTCATCCCATTCGATCCGTCCACCAGGATTTACTCCTCATTTTTTTCTACAACAATTTTAGGAAAATACTTCTATCGACAGTATAGTATGTGAATGTCGATAGACGAAAAAATATAAATAACAATGGCAACGCTGGTTCTCTGAAAATTCTCATTGCAAATATTAAGATAATTGTGTAGTTAACGCATTACTTAACATCGAAAGAGGAAAATCCTTATGATATTTTCCGATGAATTTCGCCGATTCTTCGCAAGAACAACTTTAAACGTGCTTTGGGAAAGTTCTTTCGAAGACCTTCAATACTATTTTTGTTGGTTTAATTTCAATGTCACAGCGAATTGATTTCAAGTTCTGTTGATCAGAGTATACGAAGTTGTAGTAGATACCGGTAGAGACGGTAGTAAGGTCGCAAAGGCTAGCGGACAAACGCGCCTGTTGGAGGCGCGAGGAGGGCGGAAAACTATGCGGGCACATGGATCATGGGTGGGTGGCTAACATGCAAATGTAATTGATATTACTTTTTAAATATTCCCCTCTCTACCCGATGTCGGTCGTCGGTCGTCGGTCGTCGGTCGTCGGTCTTCAACAAATGTCATCAAATTGCCATTAGGCCATGTTCGAATTATCTTCCATCTTTTTTTTTTACTGTCTTTTATGTCATTTCCACGGTGAAGACAGCCAGTCGCAAAACTTCAATCCGCAACCCCTTCTGTATCCTTATTTAAGAGTTATAAATATATAGAAAAAATGATAAAAATACCATTAAAAACTGACATATTGTACCCGTGAAAAATGCCGACACTCAAAGCTTTCAGAGAAATAAAGAATTAGAAGTAAAAGTATGTATAATATTGCATCTCAATGTATATAATACGTAATGTAAACTCACCGATAATTTTACTTTTTTTAACGATATTTCATTTAATTTTTGCGCATACAGACACATCCATACATGTAACCGTGCTGCATTGAAAATTAATTATACATACACATCAATTTTGCTATACGTATACCAGGGATGTTTCTATTCTTCAGCTGTGAGAATTTGAAACCAATAATTCATACGAATGTTTTAACGAGGAATATTGTGTAACCAAGAGTAGTACGCTCATGTTGGTAGCCCTAACTCCACCATGCAACACAGTACATATTTGTTTAAGGATAATACCTGACGAATACGCTATACGCTATGAATATTTAACGGAAACGTAATAATAATGAAATATAAATTAAATGTATCGGTGCATCCGAGTATATGAAGATGTTTCTTATTTCCGGTATAATGAAAACACTGCACATCCTCGGCTACATTATACTATGATATATAGACACTTTGGTATACGTAAGTAAAACGAAGATGAAATTGGGAAATTAGAAAGATCAAGTTACATACTTTTGTTCGAACATTCTTTCGGCGGTTGGTACTTAGTATTTTCAAACAAATAAATATTTATGAAATGTGTTTACTGTGAAAATAATATATCTCATAGGGTATGTGCAAAGGCAAAGTATGCGAATGTTTCTCTGCAAATCACTTGCTAGCATATACCACGAAAATGTTAACCGACAGCAAATGCAATCGTTAAGGAAGAATTTTCGATTATATCAATGGTTAGCCGTATGAGATAATAGAGAGTCGCAGCATCGAATGAAAAAAGAGTAATGAATCAAGTCGGAATTGGAGTAGCGAGGACATTAATTTAGGTGGAAGGTTGCCGGCAGCATACAACGGAATTCCAACGGACCAACTCGCTCCTGTGGACGCAGCTTTTACTTCTTGATACACATAAAAGCGGTGCTCCGCAGGGATATCCGCGGCTCCATAAATCTGCCCTTTGCCGGCATGCACGCACCCAGTAGCCAAGTAGCCAAGTAGCCAAGTAGCCAAGGAAACGAGGAAAGGCCACGGAGAAAAGGGAAGATAGAAGGCTTACTAGAGGGAGGACAAGAGAAGTGGCAGTCATCAGATAAGTAAGTTGTATAGTTCCACGCGTTTCGCCTACAGTTCGAATCTTACCATCATGAAATAGGGCTAATCGGAGAGTAGGTAAGAGTAGGTTTTCACCTTAAATTTAACGGTTAAACGTAGAAAGGAACCAAGTGTGAAAAAATTGCAATTTTACATTTTTATGTCACGGTTGATGAGTCTACCAGTACGACATGAAGGTGTTATGCGAGTTATGTTAATATTAATTCACATCTTTTTTTTCCTACTGATTTTTTTTATTACAGGTTGCTTATGATTTGGACGTAACTTTGGAAAATTATTTTATATTTTATATTTTATATTTTATATAAGAAGCAAAGAAAGTGGACGTATTGTACTCTGGGACATGTCCCCTAAGAGCCGAGTAACATACCGAGTAACATACAATGTACAAAATTATAAGAGTAAAAACAAACAAACAAGTGTAAAGAATACATGTGTTGGTATATTAATAAAATGAAAGAGAAAATAGTAAAAAAGTAAGAAAAGAGAGAGAGAGAGAGAGAGGGAGGTGTCCATCGAACGAGAGCGTGTTGTGCACGGGTCGGAGTTGCGTGCTGCAGGTAATTACGAGGTTCCCCGTGGTAACGCAGCAGCGATGGCGGATCCCCCTAGGTCCGCTGCAGGATTTCAGGCATTCGGGCGACGGCACGGCACACGGTGTTCCCGTCACACCGTTGGTTTCAACGCCAATTAAACACCCGCTTGTCAAGGAGTCGATGGGGGGGAGGAGGTGACGGCAGAGGGAAGGGCCCACTAGTACATACATAGGAGCGTAGGGAAATGGCAACGACGACCGATTCTCTCCGATTCGCTGTCGCACGCGATGCGTTACCGCCGTTATTATTACGTGTCATTGCCAGCATTGCCAGCATTGTCAGCATTACCAGCCGTGCAATGGCGGTTAACGAGAAATCTACCTCACCTGCTTTATGCGCTACTCCAAAGCAATCTGCCGCCTTTGCGTAAACCGCTCGAGATTTCACGGAAATTAAGGCCATCATTCTCCATAGGCTTCCTATCATCCATAGGCTCCATAGGCTTTTATTAAACAGAACTACAGGTTATCGACGCAATGTTCGAACAATCCGAAACTATTTATAATTTTAAACAAACCAAGTAGTTTCTAACTTAGTCTTCAAACTGACAATGAGTATAATTCTAGATGCATTAAGTACATTCGGAAGAAGAAGAATTTTCTTCTTTCGTAGTATCTTCTGTTGCTGACGACAACGATACAACGATGAAGAAAGATTCAATAATCTTAAAGGCGCTGTAATAACTGTTACAAATGAATCCATTAACGTCCGCGGCGTGATACATGCCACGCGTCATTTGCTACTCTTTATACGGGTTTAAATGCACTGCCGGTTGTTTAAATAGCGTTATTCGTGTAATCCGACAATCGTGCTCGATATCGTCAACTCGCAATCCCCGTGCCCGTATTTAATTGTATATTTCCTCGTATATAAGTTTTAATTGTCTTTAGCCATTTAGAAGGTTTGCAGGTTTTTTCAAGAGACGGAAATTAAGATGATTATGCAGCTGTCGCGCTCGTTAGAGGTGAAATTTTTCACTTAGGCTATTGCGTGCACAACGTACGATTAAATGTGTCTTTCTTGTTGTGATTTGAATTTAACGGCAGCGATCTTGTAGGCTTACTAATGGACTACTGAAAATATCGTGAATTACAAAAGGTTCATATTATTAAATAACGAAACTCCAATGACCCGGTAGAATACATTTGGACATATTGCAAAGCAGCGTAATATTAATATAAGCACCAAGATCTTTACTTTTCCGTCTGTCGTTACTAAACTTTAACTAACGTTATTATCCACTATAATATCTGAATTATTTCATAGATATATCACTTTCTTACGATAAATATAGCGTTATTCGAACATTGCTAATATTAGCATTATAATATATTAAAAATTTGCTGATTTGACGTATCAGGACAGATGGTATTTGCGTAACTGCGCAAAATGTGTTTGATGCACTTTATAGATATTTTATATAATGTCATTTTCTGAATGAATTTTCATTTGGTAGCGCTTGTGATTAACGACCGGCTAAAAATACAGGCCAAGAAGTAAATGCGCCTCTAGGATAGTGCGTGCATGGGTGGTATAAAA
Organism: Hedychridium roseum; assembly: GCA_963989215.1. Classification (NCBI taxonomy): domain Eukaryota; kingdom Metazoa; phylum Arthropoda; class Insecta; order Hymenoptera; family Chrysididae; genus Hedychridium; species Hedychridium roseum. The sequence goes on along the minus strand of OZ022318.1, from coordinate 7,210,412 downwards.
AAAGTGGCGAGCGCGTGTGATGAATGTCGGCTTCCCGACGTACAGCAGAGGTACACAACATAGCTGCTTACGTGTATTGTATATCGTTCTCGTTGGAGTGCGTGTCGGCCAATCGCGCACGGTTCTCATTCTCTCGGCTTTTCTGCGCTCTGCATACGAGTCGACCCGAAGAAAATTGCGGATACATGTAGGTCGACAGCGGACTAACAATGCGCGATAGCGAAAATAGGCCGTATGCGTGCCACGATAAAAAAATATGTCGTGCGTTGTGAGCGCGTAAAAGGGGGAAAACGAGGAAAACGAGGAAAACGAGGAAAACGAGGAAAACGAGGAAAACGAGGAAAACGAGGAAAACGAGGAAAACGCAAGGGCATAAAGATAAAAAGAGAAACAGAGCTGGCAATGTCACTTACGCCTCGTGTTGAAACAATGCACCTGCTCGTTACTACCTTTAAAATTTATCTCTATCTTAAAAGTCAGCTCTCAAGTGATTTTCTTCAAAAGAATCCTTTATAAAATGAAGATATTGAAAAAGACATATGGGGTAATTCAGCTTATTCGAATGTCCTGAAATTGTCCGATTGCGAAGAAAGTAGTACTTACTGAAGGCTACTTTCGCGTCGTCCGCAATTAATATGTTGGACCATTTCATATGTGCCCCCACTTACAAATGCACAAATACAAATGTTATCTAAAATACAAATGGTAGAAAGATTTCTCCTGGTCGATCGAATGTGCCGAATGTTGAAGAGCGTTGACGACACTTGGACGAATTAGCCCAAGTACGGAGAGGGTAAATCGCCTTTCTCACCCCCGGCAATCAGCCCCCCGCGGTTTCAGCAACGGCAGTTTTAATGACGGCAGAGCCATAGGGTGCGTGTGCCTCCTTTCCTTTCCCCAGCCACCCATGGGGCCATTTCGTCGGCGGAGTCGCGCAATCCGTTGCTCCACGACTTTATTAGCTCGAGCTCCATTTTCCACATTCTTTCATTATCTTCATTCAATTAGAATTCATTAAAACGCAACTGCGCGCTATTCCAAATTAACGACAATTGTAACGCTACTTCTATGCCATAAATTACAAATGATTTCCCACCAACGATACGTCTAACAATAATGAGTTGATCTAGACGACATGAGCTTAAATCTGCCAATCGTAAAAACCATAGAAATACCACAAAACGGATGAGATTGCGCGAGAAGGGATTCTTCATTAGATTTATTATCTTTCCTCGCGGTCCTTTATACCGCTTCCTTTATTTTCCTCCGCACAACTTTTCGTTGTCCTTAGAGACTTGGGGAATGAAACTTTTTTGCCGATCCAATTTTAGTAGATGATTTTTCGAATTTTTTTCAGGGCCAATCTTCCGCATTTACCTACGGCTAACATTCGTGAACGATCTTAAAAGCCATTATACATTACGTATTTAGCAAGACTGCATCCTGAAGGAAAAGCCGTTTAGTTTGCTTGAAACCAACACTATTTTACATATGATTTTAATTACGAATTGAGATTGAGTTATCCGCATTTTCATCAAATTATTATTCACATCGTTAGGGCAAAAATAACAAGTGTTTCCTAAATGTCACCTAAATACACATTTCGTTAAATAATACGATAATTCTGAGAATTGTATAGAGTAAGCATTATCGGGCCAGAGCACTAAACAATATGTACCTCATAATTCATGCATGTAAAATCATTGTGAAAGTCATGAATAAATCGTTCTCTGTGGCTAGGTGAAAGAAATCCAATAGTATGCTTACGCATGATAATTGTGTCAAGGTGCACAGTTACATTTAGATTTACAAATTTCTACAAAATCGATATCAGTTTAGCAAACTTTTATGAGTCTGAGTGTTAGCAACTAATCTCGGTTGTAATTTCGATTATATTTTTAACTTGTTGTTGAATTCGCTTTGACGTTCGCTCGAACAATATTGCACTGAAAATATAACGGTCCATTAAAAAAAGACATGGGTCATCATAAAATATGGAAAATAAAATTGACGCAACCCCCACGTACCAAACAGTTTTGTCCTCTAGCATTTTTCCGTATCTTCAAAGGCTGAGGAATAATTGTAAATGGTGAAGATAAGCGAAAGATCCTGTATATGTATAATGCTGGCATCTTGGAAAACAACGATTCGAAAGACGATTCATCGTACATGATGAATTATGAGAAACGTTTGAAAGAATCTTCTTTCTTATCACATGGTCAGGCTTGACTTGTGCTCGTTGAATTTGACGGTTTCTGGGACAGGATAATTCGTAAGCAGAGCTAGCCGGCCTCGGCCGTTGCTCGACGTCCGTTTTTACCGAGGGTCTTGAGCTCTTGCGCAAGAGGAAGGCCACTGGCTATCTCCCGATCGGCGTTTCGCGCGCTAATTACCCATCGTACCTTGTAAATAGCTTCCGCGAGCCGCAGGCTGTGGGCCCCGTCCTGCGGGTCCAAGTCCCCTGCTCCCTGGTACCATCACCACCACCACCACCACATCGTACAACAATTGCTCTTTGAAAAGCAAACCATACTCTCTTCACTACCGCAACATCTCCCTGCTCTCTATACACTTTTTTACGCTAGCCCGTGGTTAACGCCTGTAGGAGGCTCAAAGAAATATTCAAAAATTCACCAAAAGTTATGTGCCAAGTTCTTTGATGGCTCTAGTTCAGAGTGGAAAGACTAATATAAAAAGTTCAATGTATAAACTTGTAGCAAGTTTTATGCTTTAAAAAAATTTAATCGATTCTTATAATAGGATCGGTATAGTTTGGAGAATTTGTAAATTGCCTAAAGAAATGAGAATTGGATTCGAAGAATAAAAGCATCAAAGTCGACATACCTTTTAGAAAAGTTGTAAAAACGCTTCATAAACTGGTTGTCTAATAAGACATTACGCGACGTAAAAAACCTAGACGGGAAATTAAAAGCGTTCCCGTTAGCGACGAAGCCCGTTAGCGCGGAGCAGGAACGAAAGGAAGCCATCCAATGAAATTGTCCGTCTAATTTTATGGCGAGCTTTAAAATGATGGAAGGTCTTCTCGGGATAAGCCGGGGACGATCGAGGGATGCGGGAGTAGTGGTTTTTAATAAAGACGAAGTCGCCTTGTGCGTGACGTAGAGCGGCAGGAATGCGTTCTCTCGATCCAGCGGGGAAACGTTTAAGCTCCCCATATCCTCGAGAGACCCGCCAAACAAGTTTTCTCCAGCGAAAACGAGAGGCTTGGCTTTAGCCATCCACTCTACCCGACTATTTCTGCATGATTTTTCCACTGTTTAGTGGGGCCGCTCGATATGTTATCTCAACATATTTTGACTATCGTAATTCTTTAATCTTAACGTCAATTATCTAGAGAGTTTAATAATGCTCAGAGTGGGTTAGAGTTTTACTACATTTTACTACATTTTATATTTTATATTTTTATTACAGTTTTATACATTTTACTTCAAGGAAAAATGTAAAATAACACCGCTTTATTTATGTATAATGGACAATTCAGATTGGCGATTGACGAATTACAAATATTTTTTGTCGCCGATCAGGACGATTTAAAATAAATTTCAATGGAAAGCCTATATGACATTAATATACATGTATATACGAAAGAAAATAATAGGAGAAGGAGGCTTATTGTCTTGGCAGGAGGAGATTTTAGGGTATTCCCCAGGAGGAAATGAGGAGGAATGAGAATCGAGTTGGCATTGGCCACGCCGAAGAAATAGCTCTGGGTAAGACGACTCGCGGTTCTACTCGCACACGGCGAATAATAATTAGCTATCGCCGTTGCTGATACACGTTCCCCGCAAATGACGTGTCAGGTGCAGCTGTTGCGCATCGTTCCGCAATGCGGGCCGATGCCAACGCCTCCCTCTTGTCCCATTCTTCTCTTCCGCCTCACTCGCTTACTTACTGTCTCTCCATTACTGTCTTACTTGCTATCTTCCCTCTTCCCTCAGCAATCTCTCTCTCTCTCTCTCTCTCTCTCTCTCTCTCTCTCTCTCTCTCTCTCTCTCTCTCTCTCTCTCTCTCTCTCTCTCTCTCTCTCTCTCTCTCTCTTACCCCGCCTGTCTACCGACATTTCTTCTATTTCACTCTCATCATTCTCTTTGATTCACAGCATTTTTCTGTCTTTCTTATATGTGCGGTGTGTCGAAAAAAATGTTCATCCTTATCGTTAGATATTTATGAGAAACGAATAGATGAGAAGCTTTGAAAACAAGTCCGCCTTCACTTTCGAGAACTGTCTCTGTTTACAAACTTTAAGTGTATTTTCAAATAATGCGAAAAGGTATGAAATATAGTGAGGAAGAAGGAATCTTAGGTAAAAAGAAGAATTTTCAGACAACCCAATTGATTGTAGAATTTAGCACAGACTTTTGCTACTTCATCAAGGATGAAAATCTTGTGAGTTTCGTATTCCGACGGAACGTGATATAGCTTTTCACCCTTTGTTTGGCGGTTCAATAATGTCTCTAGAATCTCTCGGCACTTGGCAGAGATGTGCTTGTGCTCGCGTGCTGGCAGTCATTAAGAAAGCTTGCTGCGGGGCGACGCGACGCGAGGAGCGTGTCGTTTTGCGCTGTACTTCCGACTCGGTCATCGGACGTCTTTCGCAGCTAGATCTAATCTACATGTGTGGAATTTTCCTTTCTATCTTCACGGCTAACCCTTGCAAATATTCGTCCACATCACGATTACACCTGCTTTAAGTGCACTGCTTTTATGAAATATATACAAGTAAATTCATTTAAAATTCGGACGAATGTACATCTGTTCTACACAAGATTCGGCCCCTTTAAATACCAAAGATTTTTCGCATTCGGATTATCCGTACGAGTTGCTGAAGATTCCTAGCGAATCTGCTGATCGGATTGACTTCCCACGGGGATTTACATTGCGCCAAACTCGTCACGAATTGCACGAGAGCTTTAAATCAACTACGGTGAAGACGACGACTACGACAGTTGCGTCCAAGAGAGCGGTGGTTCGTCTTGTGTGTGTCTGTATGTGTGTGTGTGTGTGTGTGTGTGTGTGTGTGTGTGTGTGTGTGTGTGTGTGTGTGTGTGTGTGTGTGTGTGTGTGTGTGTGTGTGTGTATGCCTACGTACCTACTTGTGCACGATTACAAGTTTCGACATCGTCGGTGGGGGTCCGCAGGCGATTATTCTCTAGCCTAGATCGAAACCTGTAATCAAGCGGTAATAATCCCCGATCACGGAAGATATTGCACATTTTGCTGGAATCACTGCTATTCTCCGGGAAGATGCAACCCCGTCGGGGTTGTTCAGGAGGTCTTACTGTTCCCTGACATGCGATCGGAATTCGCACGACGTCTTAGTCCTTCTCTTCTACAAATAAAATACTTTAAAAATATATACATATCAATATTCAAGTGTCTTCTATACATTTTATTACTATAAAGTGTAATCTGTAATGGGACAATATTAACACAGTGATTGGTTAAACATTGAATAAACTGTTATCGCATGTATATCGTAGTATATCTAACTTTTCCGATTAAAGATCGGAAGATTTATTCCGTACCGTTACGAATGATATTGGCTGACAAATAAGTCTCTAATCCCCCTTCTCCCCACATTCTTTCATCGTATATTACTTCATATACCTATTAATATTATTGTTTTATTTACTTTATGTTTTAAATGATTCTTCTTGAAATGAAGACATACTCGATTATCATGGATTATCGTGGGGCGTAATGACTATCTTCTTACATGTTGATCAAATCAAACGTAATACTAGCACAGTTCATATTATTAGTTGCCTTACTTTAAGTAATTTAAATATATACACTCATATGTAACATACAGAACCATCTATACGTGGATAATAAAATGCTAGAAATGAGTAAAAGCTATTTGTATGTCGATGAAAGTTTGATTACCGTAATGATCGATAGAGATACATGGCTTGTTAATGTATAAATTTAAAGGCATAAGCGAGCGGTGAAAGAAGACAAGTTTGAACATTGTAAGCTTTCTTTACGGTCAAACAATTGGGCCAGGTCTCGTGCAGAAGAAGCCGACGGGCCGCGAGTTAGTGGTGAAAAGCGCAAAGGAGGCCCAGAAGAAAGAAGAACGAAGAAAGAAGGGAGAAGGAAGAAGGAAGAAGGAAGAAGGAAGAAGGGACAGGTTGGCTGCTTCCGAGAGAGCCGGTTCTACCATTAATCATCGAGCTAATTCCATAGATGGTTCTCGGCTGCTTCGAGGGGCGAGCGATGCATGCCAAACTTTTATCTCCCGCGACTCTTTGCTTCTGCAATGGACATTGGTCCCACGCGCCTTCTGCTCTTCCCCGGTAAGCACTCTAACCACATCGAAGGACGAAAAACTATCCAATGCTTCATTCCCAAAGGCACTTTCAAAAGAAAACTACCACCTTCCATTTCTACCTTTCCTAGAAATCTATATTTTAGCATGATTGGAATTTCACCTTATACAAACAGCAGTTTTCCAAGGTTTTTACTCAATCGGTAGGAATAAATTATGCTTAAGCGTGAAATATGGATCTAACGATATAATACATGTATATTGTTACGCGTGGGTCCGCGAGGCATCGCAAAGAATACGCGACGACAATACTTTTAGAAAATTAATTCTTTATTTCCGTGCACGTCTAGCGTGTACCAAATCCGAGCTCGTACTCTAATATAAACAACTAAAACAACAACAAATCGCTATCCATAATAACGCCTTGGTTACAATATTGACTTAGCCCTTCCTGCGAACTTCGTATCGTACTTGACAGCCCTAACAATACATATGTTGCAAGTTTAAGAATACCTTGCAACGGTTATGTAGTTGGAAAGATATTCTTCGAATCGAAAGCCGCTGGTAATATGTCTTGCCCAATAGTAACATCACGTAGAAAACTTTTAGAAGGTTTGATAGAAATAAGTGAATTTTAGCGACCCTTAAGAATTCCTGGGAATATCAAAGAACAATAGAAGTGGCAATAAGGTGTAATTGTACGATACGTAAACGAAAAAGATGACTGCAATGGAATAATAAACATTCTGAGAATGCGAGTCTCCTCAATGAGGATTACGTATTAAGTATTTTCGGCATCTACCGTTATCTAGTGGATTCTGCTAAAGCACTTGGGCTTAATCACCGGCACTTCCTGGGATGTGAGGAAGTTGCAATATAATGCTATATCACGATGAGTTGTGCATTATCGACAACAAGCTATCGTCCAGTCGATACCTTGTCGCTACTCAATCACTGCACAGATACCATTTATCTTTTCTGTCCGTTTCTCTCTTCGATGAAAATTACGTCATGCCAATCCATTCCCATTGGATATTTTGATGCATTATATAACATACAAGTGCGAAAAGTCTTTTGGTCCTTGGACCATGTTGTCTTATGTTTATCGTAAAACTTGCTGATGATCGGAGAAGCTTTTACGATATTATCATGGATTTACCGAGACAACATTGACTATGAATCGTTTCGTAAACCGTCATCATCTGCCGAGAACAAGTAATTGTATATTTACGTTTTGTTGGTTATTAAAATGACTTTTTTGGAGTAGATGCGTATCACGAGACTTTGGAATTTTATTAACTTATAAAGTTGATATGAAAATTTGATTGTATAGATATAGATATAGATATAGATATAGATATAGATATAGATGACAGAAAGGAAATATAGCTTCTCAAGACATTAGGTAATAGAAAGCAATGGACTGGGATTAGACTTGTGGATACTAAAGAATTAATTTTCATATCTGATTGGTGATCGGTGAATGGTGATAGGTCCGCAAGAAGCTTGCTTACACGGCGATCAACTCGATTCGAACAGCGAATGTTCGTTGTTAAAACGGCCAGTAGGACACGTCGCCGTTGTCCGGACGGTTCGAAGGAGAAAAACTGCGGCGGATCGGAAGAAGGCAAAAAAGATGAAGCTCGTCCGCAGAGACACGATGGCCACCGGGTCGCCGGACGATGTCACAAGTTTAATCAATGCATTTAGCCGAATTCCTGTCTGGCCCAAATAAAAGGCGAGAGAGAAAGTACGAGCTGAAAAGAGGCAAAGGGCAAAAAACCGAATACGTAGGACGTAGGGCCCCTCGAAAGGCGGCAGAGACCGTCGCATCGGGCCCACCGCCGTCACAACTCACCACTCACAACTCACAAGTCACAAGTCTCCGAAAGTCGTTAGGTATTCCGCCAGTGTATCCCTTGGGCTTCTTCCCTTCCCCTCCCTTCCCTTCCCTTCCCTTCCCTTCCCTTTCTCCTCTTTTATCTTCTCTTCTCTTCTCTTCTCTTCTCTTCTCTTCTCTTCTCTTCTCTTCTCTTCTCATCGCCCGTCTTCGAATGTCCTACGTGAAGCGCGGGGCAGACGACTCGACCAGACTGGACCGACGGATCTCAAGAGCCATCTTTTCATTCACCATTTCTCATCCTCAGTCATTCGTAAGAATATTCTTCTCTTAATGTCATTATTCTGTTGATGCGGCTGTAAATGAAGCTCTGTAGCAGGACATTTCATTTTAAACTTCCACAACATCTATTGATTCCCTTATTAAAATTTTTACAAAAAATGTGCGTCAATATGCTTTCCATGATTTTCCGTCAATGTAAATTGCTTCTTATAAATTTGTCCTTCCTTACAGGCATATATGTAGATGAGCTGCACTGCAAAATTCTTGAAAAATAATCTGTAATTGCTCGAAAGGTTTTTCCTCACTTACTTATTTGCAGAAAAGTGAATTTTTCTTTGAATTATGGTGGCCTGAAGGAAAAGTTATGACTGCAAAAAGAAGAAGCGCTAGATGTATTGGTTTAGGAAAAATGAAACATTGATGAGCATTGAGGTGATAGAAAAAAGACATTAGCCGAGGGGATTTCTAAAGCAGTCGGGTCTCTTATAGAGAGCCGTTTCATTGAGAGTCAGCGAGTATACTGCGTTTCCTGCTCGTCATGTTAGAATTCTCTATCTTCTCGGACATCTAGCACAACGACAACGAGTAGATGGGTAGATGGGTAGATGGGTAGATGGGTAGATGGGTAGAGGTTGCTTCTGAGGGGCCGACGAATAACTTTATTTCTTCGGTACCGTGTCTCTTTACTTCCTTTCGTTTATCTCTCTAATTTCTTCATTTTTTCTCCATGAGAAATCCAACGTAAGTATGTGCACAACGAACAGCTCTTTCTGACAAATCTTTCACATTCATTAGAGTGTCAATAATTTCAAGCCATTCGAAAATACCGTCGGAAGAGAGTGGCGGAAATCAGCCGTGTATTCGCATTCATCAGTTGCATAATAAAAAACGAGGAGCTGTGCTACTCCTCATATTTTTCTCATTATTTCTCTCAACGTGTCCTGTTTCTTTCGATAAAATTTACGCATACTATTATGGTGCAATTTGTTAAATAGTCAATGTTAAATAGTCAAATAGTTGAATAGTTGAATAGTCAAGACTAAAAATCTTGCAGGATAGGCAAAACGAATGGTCAAAATGTATGGTGAGAGCTTTTTTACGTTTCCTAATATAAAAGAAATAAATCTTGTTATCGGAATTTTGCAAGTAAAGAGAACAGCACAGCAGGGACGATACTAGGTGGCCTCGCTGCAGACTCGTTACGCATGTCGGAAATATAAATCAGCGGTAACGTTATTCCAGCATTGCCGTCGGCCAGTCCTCCTACCACGCTCCCGCGAAAACGGCTACCACTTGCTTTTATACATTGTGCAAATCGACTCCGACTTTACATTTAGCCCGACCATAGCCAGAAATACGAAAAAATTCAGTAAATTATCATTCGTATCAACTTGGAACGCGAAACACTTGAACAATGTAAATCTATTAACCACTCTCATGATATGTCAAGATGAGGCTGTAAACTTTGTGTCGGCGTTAATAATGTCATTTACATTGTCTAATGAAAACTTATTCTACCTAACTGCTAAGGTAAACCGAAAGATTATACCTTTGCATTAAAAACATTCCGAAATGTATTGAAGTCGTTGAACAATTTATGCCTTACGATTACGATTGCATTTTCACCAGCAAGATTAACCACTAATTACTCTTGACTTTTGCCAATATTTTTTTATGTCCATCAAGCCCACTTACTTCCTACAGATGTACTTTTGTACACATGTATTTCTGTAAATTGTCCATTGTAGCATATTCATAGGGAAATGTGGGGATTGCACATCTTCGTTACTTTCCTTTATTACTTGTATTTGTAATTATTATAGACTTAGCCGCATATAGTACACGTATAGTACACGTATACTCTGCGCCGTCGACAAGTTTTCGACGTAATAAGAGGGTAATAATAGTAAGAAGATAATGACCCTCAATACAGTTACTCCGTTGTGCACGAGAGCGAAATTATCCCTTAATAAAACTCTGCGATAACGTCTAACGTAACTGTAATAAAGCATCCCGATGCTACATCGCGAGTCGCAACTATGTAATTATACTTAGATACTCTTAATTTGCTATAGTAGCCTGAAATCTTTAAGATTCCGTCATGGAGGAATATGAAGAAGGTTGAACTTGACTTTGAATAAGTAATAGACGTAACATAAAACTGAATTAGGTATTATTTTCGCCATGAAAATTTCACGAGGACATCCCCCCACAAGATATGTAGATACATTCTTTTCACGTTTATTAATACTGATGATAATGATGGTGATGGCTCTAGTTAAATCGATAAAAATAAGCTTTTAAGGTTTCTATAATATTTGTTCTTTGCCAATAAGTGAATAAAATTCTAGAAAGTATATAAAAGATGAAAGCAAGGAATTGGAGAAATTGTGATAAGTGCGGGAATTGTTATTCGGCGAGTTGACGGTAAAAAGGGTATTTTTTGTGCGTCTGGGATCGTCAGGAGTCGCAGAGTAGTAAGAAAACTTAGAAAAGTCCTGTCCCGAGTAAACCCGGAATCGCGGGATAATCCGAGATGATCGGCTAATAGCTTTAGGAAAGAATCGACTGGGGCGAGTGCTTAAAATTAGCATAAGCTTCGACTCCCTGCCGACACTAACGACTAACGAGCGCCCGGAAGGAAGAGACGAGACCCCAAAAGTGCTGCGACAAGGTGCAAAAAAGGGGAGACGACCAACGTCAACAGGGTTCTGCAAACTACAAAGGCTAGAAGCTTTCGCCCTTCTCTGACTTTTTTTTACAGCGCCAGCACCTGCGAAATATCTGGCCTCTTTTCCTCTGCGTTACGCCGGATGCAACTTATCGGCCAGAAGCACTCTGGATTTCTTCCATCCATGTTATTTAACGTACGCTGGCCGACAGTAAATTCCACGTCGGCGGATCTTAATTAGCCGCACGACGGGCTGATTTACCGACAAGGGAAAAAAGGAAAGTACGCACCTCCTGTGCGACTTGCGTCTAAAGACCGTACGCTGGGTAGTGTATGTCATCAAATCTAACCAGGTTATAATGCAAATTTATCCCTCAACGACCTACGCTTTTATGCCTCGCATCTTCTAATATGCAATATATACTATTTTATTTGCTTCTTCAGATGCTGTATCACATTTAATTACGATTAAAAAAGAGCTAACAAAAGCGCCATCAAGTCTATAAAGCAAGTGCTTCAAGCATCGAATGTGCCCAATTGGCTATCGAGTTAATATTAACAGCCTTCGTTATCATTAAATCAATGAATACTTGTAATTACAGTGTATATATCCAAGGAATGGAACTTTACATTTCTTACTTGTTCATAATTGGGTAGATCCATTGGCATTGACTTGGAAGAAATTTCATATAAAGTTTTCACGAGAATTTCAATTCCAAAAGCGCAAACATGCGGTAAAAAGGAAAGAAGAAAGACGTTGAGCGTTCGTCTTTTTCCATGGGACAGCCGAAAGTCGTAAAATGTCCGGCACCCACGTAGAAAGGTTTGTCACGTAGCCGGTTGCTCGACCACGTGTGTCTTCGCCTTCGTATTATCACGTACGTACAGTCCAGATCACGAAGATTTCGTAAATTATTAGTCTTTAGTTTTTCCGCTACCTCCTATGATTTCTCTGTTCTTTCTTTCCCATAACTTTCGAGAACATACGTCCTAAATAAGGCGGATATGTGAATTTTCGTGTGTGTAAAATTGTAAAATTTTCTCTTTCTATTGGCCATATATTTTTCTGTAACGTAACATACGAAAACATTTTTGCGGAATGAACGATGAAATATGAAAGAAGCCTCGGAAGAGTCCGCCTCAATGCGATTCTCATAACTCGGAAGGTTAAAAGGTAAACGGTAATGAAATAAGACAGATTCCTGGCGTAGACTGTACCGTAGACTGTACCGTAGACACGTGGAAGAGTGGACGTACGTGCTTGTCGTGCGATCCGGTGGGGGCCCGATCATGGGACAAAACTTGACAGGGCCTCGCTACGAGTCCCGTGGGAACGCGAATCGCGGAAAGTCAGGCTCCCTCAAAAACCATATTACTCGCTGGTTGGAGCATCGCCGATTTATTCGGGCCCCGGCACGGCCCCCGGCACGGCCCCCGGCACCGCCAAACCGGAAAGACGTACACACGTTTCCTTGAGAATGTACTCTTAAACGCCGTCAATGTCGATCTCGATCCAACTCATTCATATGGTTACATTCCCACCGTTTTCTTGGACCTACAATCAACAAGTCGACCGTGTAGGCCATCTTTCTTCATTTAACATTTCTTCATGGTTGTTGACGACATGTGCGGCACAACCATAGATCGTTGGCAATTTCGCATTGTTAAGTATTTTAAGTTGTAATATCGACGTTAACTATTCCCCGGTAAGAAAGACTAGAACCTTTAGATGAATATGTATGTATATACTATACATGTACATATAGAATTCTATGCGATAAACTTTGTTAAATGAAGAAAAAAGTAGTTTAAGAAAATTGCATGTAAAGATAAAGAATGGTGGTTCGATGAGCTCTTGACCGTCTACGGTTTACCGTTTAACGTTTAAAGTTTACCGGATGGTCAGGTGCATCCTGCTGGATGCGCCGCAGCTGTCCGCAGTATGCGTCGTTTTATAGTAGGTGCTTCTATCTCGATCCATCAAATTGCTCGGGCAGATAAGAAATTAGGGGGAACGGCGCAAACCCCTAGAACCAGCCGTGACGGGACATCGTCCTTATTATTTACCTAACGCCTTGCTCACCTGCTTCCTTCGGCATGCGACAACTCTACCATCATTCCTTAACACTTTGTTACATTTTTATTTCAAGTCTCACCTATGCTACGGCGCGGCCGAATGTCACAATTTCAACTGACACAAAGCAGTACATTACTAGAGTTTATTCCTTTTAGCACCGACCGATTGTTCTTTACCGATTCTTCGGTACTTTCTCAATTAATCCTTATGTTTACCGCTTACCTCTCTTAGGATATCCTCGCAAAAGATAGGACGATTTCGCCATCTCTGACCTTTAATCGGCTTTATACTTATAAGGCGTATAATTATAGAAAAAGTAACTATGTTTAGTGTCACTTACGAGGATTAAAGAGAATATCGTTTGGATTTTAATTGAAGATTATCCTAAGAGAAATGCATAATCTTTAATGATGCACAACATGATTTTTTTCTTAGCCCGATGAATGATGTTGGAGCGTAAAAAGGCAGGCAAGGCGATAGTATTCTATGTTGTAGACTTTCTTGTATTTCCGCTTGAGAGGAAAAAACCGAGGAAAAGAAGAAGAGAGGATAAACGTGTCAATTGGCAGCATAGCAAACGAGGATGCGCCATTACCATAAAGAAACGTGGAAGCACGGGAACGTGGGATAATAACTCGATTAGCGGAGGCGTAGTTTATCGAAAAATCATAAAGTAATTAATAACATTCATTAGAGACATGAGCAGCTGCGTGCGGCGTTAATTCCGTTTGATAGGTAATTAGACGAGGGAACGGGTAATTGCGTTAATTGAGAGTGGCTCCGGAGAGCGTTAGAACGTTGCGCTGTAACTCCGCTAGATTCTACGTGCACGAGTATATGGAGCCGCGCACTTTGCACGTATAGCGCGTTCTCTGCTCCCTCTAATCACCATTCTTCCTCGTCGAAATATCATCGACTTATGTCCGCGCATCATAACTAATCATTTATATTTTTGCCGCGGTTCATTATTACCCATCTCTTTTATCCTCCTTTCCTCTTTTAATATCGAAAATGTCGTTTAATCGTTTCTTTTACAATTAGTCAATTGGATAGTCGCAATGTCCCGCTTCGTAATTTTCGTAATTTTCATTAAATTTTCATTAAATTTTCATTACATTTTCATTACATTTTCATTAAATTTTCATTACATGTACCGCACACTCCTAATGATCAATGCTAAGTAAGAAAATACGAGGTATCCTTCTGAAGCAATAAACTGAGATGAATTTAGCACGACATAGCATGCCTTGGCATATTCATAAGTAACACTATTAGTTGACATTATTCTATTTGGAAAGTACATTTTTTCTTAGCGATATTCACCTGACGTTAAATATCTGTCGGCGTTAGTGGCAGTCGTCGTTTTTCATTCTCTACTCGCGAGTATGTCAGCACGAGGGCAAGATGTCGTCGGCGTCGTCGTCGTCGTCGTCGTCGTCGTCGTCGTCGTCGTCGTCGTAATAACGCCATAAGCTCTTCTGATACTTGCCATTTTACATAACGGTGTACCCAGACGAGGAGCCTCATATTAAATCCGAGAGATAATTACGAGGACCCAGAATATTCCTGGTGTCTTGTTGTGCGTAACGCGGAAGCTTACACCACGCCTTTGATGCTATCAATACGATTAATTACGGCACCACGACGATCCTTATACATTTTAATAAACGCCATTCTTATCCGGTATGCATGGAAGTATAGAAGCGTCAATGAATTCGGCCGTTCGCAAAGACGGCACGAAGAAACTGCCGAAAGCCGGACTAATACATTGTATACTTTGTTACTTTGTCGGGCAGTTTAGTTTAAGCCTTACGATATTCTTTCGAGAAGTAGCGATGTCAATGAAACATGATAAAATATTGAACTGTCTGTTGGAATCATCGACTCGCGAGAACAGCATGTTCGCACGATAAATAATGCCGCCGTGAATAGAATTAATGAAGTTATCAAATACAGGGGGATTGAATAAAAAAGTTAGAGACGATGTTAATGAGTGTCTGAATGGGCGCATTCCGGTTGGCGCGCGCACTGCTTTATGGGAAAATATAGCCCCGGTGGTCGGTAGCGTGGTAACGCACGCATTATATAATCCCTCCGTTATTGGAAGGATATAGCACGCACATAGCGCGCACAGCCGATAAGACGCTTCCGGCAGGATCGCGTGGAAGACGGAAGACAGCCAGACAGTCGGCCAATTAGCGACATCCTAATCTCTTGCCGCTTATAGCTACTCCTCATGCGCGATAAACCGTACACAATAGAATTAGGAAAGGGTATATAAGAAGATTTACCTAAAACTTTATGTTATATAATCGACCGTCCAGAGGATCCCGTCAATCCTTCCTCTCCATAACAAACGTTCAACAGCTACATTCCAAGGGATCACAATTATATAATGACCCGCAGAGATTCTCTTGTCCAGTGCGAGCCGTTGCTATGCCCTTTCACTCAAGGCCGCTTATAATCCCGTAAATTACAAGTGCAACATTTGAAATTACAATTGGAACGATGAGACGTGAGACTAGGACAGAAAAAAGGATGAAATGTAAAACGTGAACGCTATGAAAGAGCTTTCGTCATTATCATTAAGTCCATTTAAGTTGTATTAACCTATAAAAAGGATTATTTCAATAACTTGCAAAAATTTTAGCTTGAACTTTCCATTGATATCCAGTGTAAAACTTGTATCGCTTAACTTGTATCGCGAAAGAAGGGAAGTGACACGTTCGGCACGGTCAACATTTTCATCTACATATTAAGGAGTTATTAACAAAGGGAATGGTAGGTTGGTGTTGACGGTTGTATTCATGGCTGCGTGCAAGAGAGCATACCAATCTCGTAGGGCAGATTAAACCGCCTGCCATTAATTAACATGGTGTAATCGGTTTGTAATAGATTTACTGTTACGCGAATAGCTTCACTTACTGTCTTCTTATCCTTCGTCCTATGACTCGTATCACTCGCTGTAATTGTTTAATCGCCTCTTATACATATATACTTGATTATTGACATTTTTTGTTATGTCCAATTGATTAAATTATTCGATGAAAGGAAGAGCCAAAAGTTTAGGTATGGTGCACGTAGTACGGAAGATTCGATAGATGAAATAAGGACTTTATTAGTTTTCATTGGGATGAATCTGCCGCGGGTTGTTGTCGTACTGATGCGGATAGAAAAGAAAAATGAAAGGAAAAATCCGGTGCTTTTGGAAAACAGCGGCATCGTCGGCGCGCATTAATTTCCGAGCGTTGTCAGCGGCCCGCCGTCAGAGGACATGCGTATTCATGAGACACACCGAGGCTTATAAACGTCGAGCAATTAGTGATACGATTAAAATGTGCATTTCTCAAGCGTTGTTTTCGACGCAACCCCCGTAAACTCTCGACGCTGCTGTAGCAGCGCGGCCTCTACTTTATTCCTCTATTCCTTCTACGCTTCTACGCTTCTACGCTTCTACGCTTCTACGCTTCTACGCTTCTACGCTTCTATATACGTTTAACCGCTGGAAAATAATAATCCGACTCACTACAATGCTTTACCTTGCTTCCTTTGCGGATCCCTCTGATTAAAGACCGGACCACTTCCGCGCCTCTAAACTCTAACGCAGTATTTTGTCCTCAGCGTATGGACAATATCGGAATTTTGAGCATGCCATATTCCTATCCAACATTCCTATACAATGTTCGATAATTCAATGATTCAAGTAATGAAAACGAACGAAGAAGAAGCAGCAACAATTACATTTTACTTGCATCTTGTATCATTCGATTTATCAGCTTACTCGTCATAAGAAAGAAAAAGTATCGACTGATTCATCATTTTCTTTTAAGAATACTACAGACATGCGCGATACTCCGACTTGTTGTTTAGACGGGATAAAGAGGAAGGGAAAGCAAGAGCGGGACGTATACATGTACATATACATATAGCGCTGGAAGTACACATACTGGTATCAGAGCGCACGATGAATATGCATAGCTTAATTCGCAGGGCTAATTGAATAATTTGTAAAACGTAGGGTGGACCGGTCGGCCGGTCGACCAACACATCACACAAACGTAGAAAGGCATAATATATAGGCATGGGGACAGAGGCACGGGCGTTGCTGCGTCCAAGACGAACCGCGAGCTTTTTTGCATTCGCTTCGAGTCGTATCTTGTGGAAGCGAATGTTTATCCTTTAGGGGTGAAGTGCGTCGTTGGTATGGATAGCTCGCCTAACATGCAGTTGAGCCGTCGCGTTCTGTCGTGTCGGTTACACGAGTACACGTAAAAAAGGACCTTCTCTACTATAGATAAGCTCACTTTTCCCACTAGCGCTTCCCACTCGTTCCAAAACAATCAAATTTTTCACGCGCTAAATCTCCTTCATCCTTTTTTTCTTATCTTTTTATTCTTATCTTTTCATTTTTCTCAAGAAGGAAAATTATTCTACGCCAATAAGTTATCATCAAAGTATTACGATTTCCTCGAAAACCACTGAAATAACATTTTACAACGTACGTTGCTCCATCTCTTACCTGTTTTCGTTTTCTACCTGTCGCAGAACAGAGCTACATTTCTATATGAACTAACTTGTATTATTCGACTCACGATTGAAATAAATTCTCATAAGATTTTTCCTCTACTAAATAGACAATAACCGAGATCGTGAGGACTCGAATCAATATAATATAACATTCTTAACTCATCATAATTCAAGAAATTCATATAAATATTTGAGCCGTAGCTGTTAGCGAAAATCATTTTTATATTGCATTTTACATAATAGATAATAGCAATATGTAATTTGGCAGCGTGAAAGAGCGGCTTATTGTAATATGAATATTATGAAAATGGAACATAGTGGGCAATGCAAAAGAGTCCTGAGGATCCGAGGCCCGCGGTTCGCTGATGAATGGGACCCAAGGCCCTATTTTCTTATGCGGTGCGTGGCCCAGCCGGCATACATCACTGCCAGCTAAGGTTTTTACGGTGCGGGATACGAGCGAGAATATGATTAGGCGCGTTAAGATTCTTGGAATATCGGCCGTCGACAGTCTCAAGTCTCAAGTCTCAAGTCTCAAGGCTCCGTCGCGTCGGGCCCATTCGTCTTTCGACTCTCCCCGCACGCGCCAATCGCTCTACTCGATTTCACCTCAGACCATGCCTTTAATTTACACTCGCCGAACAAAATATAATAACATCTTACACGCTTCTTTCCATCGGAGACTCTATTGAAAGCCAAAACAATTGCTATTCATATGTCTAGCCGATTACAAGCAAGGACTATCGATGCACCGATGTATAGCGAAAGAAAGTACAAAGCAAGTACAGTCTGAAAATTCATGGGAGATACAGTAAAAGCGATAGAAGGGAAAGGCTCAGCCAGATGTTTTTTTTCGACGCCTTTACCACTGACGGTTGGTATTGGCAAATGGATTACTTACACCTAGAAAACCAGCATTTATCAGTCGAAGATCGAAATTCGTTCTGCCGTACGTAGGTTTCTCTGAACGATCGCGACAAACGAGACAAACGCGACAAAAGCTATCAACATCCCTTATCGAGTACTTTCGGAATCGGTCTTCCTTCCCATCTCCAAGTCGGGGTGGTGAGGAAGAGGAAGAGGAAGAGGAGGTGGAGGTGGAGGTGGAGGTGGAGGTGGAGGTGGAGGTGGAGGTGGTGGTGGAGGGGGAGGTGGAGGGGGAGGAAAGCAGAGGGAATGGAGAATGGTCCTTTGATCCTCAGCACTTGGTGTCGGCAAACAGGAACTCTGCCGGTGAACGCAGCCACCGCGCTTTAATACCTCATGCAAATTTCAGGAAAAGGGCACCCTTTCCCCTCACCTCTAGTGCCACCTCCTACCAGGCCTCCTGCTTTTCGGAGGCACTGATAGCTCGGTATATTGCTTTCCGAACAAATCACTGGCCGATTCGCGTCCAGTCGGTTCAGGAGCCCTTTAAAAGCCGCTTAATTACTCCGCTCTAAAATAGAGCCGCAAACACAGGCAAACGTGCCGTTCGAAGTATTCCCTTTCGAATAAACAGTGAAAAGTAAAATTATCTGACGGCAGAAATCAAGAAAAAAACATAATTCAACAACTTCCAAGACATTTCACCCAGTAAATCATGTCGAATGACAAAATGTTTCGATGTAAATGAAAAGAAATAACTAGTTTTACCTACATCGATTGGTACTACTGGAAATTCAAGTAAGTCTTCATCTAACCTTGTTCTTCATTTAGATTCCATTTCAGAAGGTTTTCAGGACAAAGCCGACATCATAAGTACAATAAGTATAATACATAATGTTTTTCCGCGAGATGCTTTTGACGAAAAGTTCGCTATTGTACGCGTAACCTATGTTTCATTGAATCTGTTGGTATTTATCGTATTACCCATTCAATGGGTAAGAAAATATGAAACAATAATATCAGAAGGAAACGGACAAAATATCGGATAAAAGTATAAGTAACATAAAGTATCTAATTGTAAGAATGCACGGGCAAGTACATACACACACATACATGTATATTCCGAGTGGGACATGCAACGAGGATTTTTCATGTTTAACGAGTCGTTCATAGATAATGCGCTCGACATATAGTGATGTATAGTTCATGTAGCCAGATATACATGTATATAAATGGATGTATGTCGCAGCCAAGCGATATTTTACCGATACCTTAGCGCTACATCAACGAATATACGCTCTTGATAATGAGCGATACGCAACGCCCGAAGCCTGCTGAAATATAGTATGTCTACCGCATTATTCGAGCAATCATTTTCCAAATATATACACCGCTTCTTTCCACGTGTCACTCTCCAATGTCTTTTGTATTTTCAATGTCCTCGTCCATCTCGACTTTTGAAATCTTTATTTATCGACAAGTTGTAACCAGTTATTGTTGCCAATAAGAAAGTGCCATATTACGTGTACTACGTACTTTCGAAATCTAATGAATATTTCGATCGGAGCCTGAAACATGAAACAAAATAATAATAAGCGCATATGCATTAACCAAAAGATATATTTACCTATGTTTATGCGGTTTAAAAAAATGTCAACATTCGGAAAAAGAGAGCTCTCAATGTCGTGTGAAATTTTTCAACACAGTGAATTTCTTATTATCCTTCCCGGTATGCATTTAGCAATGGGTCTAGTTGAAACATATATATGTGATTTATTTCCACTTTCGTATTTTATAAGGGTCATGTATTAAAATAGCATATTGCTAAACCACGTCTTTTACTCCTACTTACATTAATTCTTATAGGTCGTTGCATGTATATTTTCAGTGTGTCTCCTCTTTGCTGGCACAATAAAGACGTTTACTATTATTATTATTATTATTATTATTATTATTATTGTATTTTTATGAGATGGCCATACGAGTAGACATTGTTCAATGATACATGTATTCTACATGAGCCTGGCTCAGAAATATCCCGCATGTGCTTACATAGAGAAATATTTTTTTCATTGCCTTCGTCGACTTGGTGGCCCTCTCCAGTGACATTGTACCGTAGCACCTCTACGTTTATTCAAACGATATACATACAATGCAAGAGAATTGACCTAACTCGAAGGAGGCACGGGTGTGACCGATACTCCGTGTACATTTTACTCCTTACATTTTCTTCTTGCCTCTTCACTCATCTCTCTGGTTTAACCTTTACAACTTGGGCCACAGTTGTGCCGTTTCTTTATTTGTAAAGTGAATTTCAGAATAGTAACAACATTGCATGTTCAGGACTCATACAAAATAGTAACAAGCTTACAATGTGTAAGCTAGAGAATAAAAAATAATTCACTGGACATCAAGTGTAAAACGCAACCGATCTCTTTCGTTCCTAAATGCGTTCCTAAAAGTTTTTCATTCGTGCACCTTTTGCAAGTTTAACAAATAAAACGTGTCAGGTGTTTACAATGAAATAGCCTTTAAAAAGTATAACGCGAGATAATGTTGCCTGAAAAAACCGTACGAAGGGTGCGATGAAGAAAGCAATTGATTGCACTAACCTTTCGATTTCTTGCCTCTTCCTTTACCGTTCATATATGTATGTAGCGATATTTTTTAGTGCTCAATATGAAATATTTTATGGATTATGTATATCGTAATAATGATGTTTACCGAAAAATGTAAGCATAACGACCACTTAAAAAACAAAAATACAACGAAAAATATGCAATCACTAGATGTTTACATGTAGATTTAACAATAAGATTTGAAAGCTTTTCGACGATGTGCTGCTAATCTCAATTGACAAAGATATAAATTTGCATGAAGAAAAACAGCCAATGAAATGACTTCTGAACAGTTGAAAGTGTTGAAACACATTCCTTCATCAGAATACATTTTCGAAAATTCACTATTGTTCGATCATAGCACAAAGGTAAGAATAATAAATCTTACTGGGCAAAACAAGCAGTGTCATAATAACGGAAATGAACGTTATAGCGAGACGTAAATCTAATAAGATGGAGGTGAAGTGACTGTCGCGACGAAATGTAGTTCGATATTATAAATATTGACTTATTTTTTAAAGTGTCAAAAAGTTATCGATTTCGGATTCTGTTGTACATGCCTATAATAAATGAAATGAATGTGCCTAATGGGTTCGGAAGAATCATAATATAACTATTTTGAAATATACCAAAACATAATGGTGTACGATAATAAAATTACACGGGACGCCTAATTCGGAAAATACTCACAGTCAAATGGTCGGACGTTAACGTAGCGCGATTGGACGGAATTATCGAGCGTTCCCAGGGCATTTACGGAACGATGATTCCGGGCGTTGCGAGCCACAGTAACGCGTATTCCCTCCGGCTGGTTTTCGGGGTTTCGCGGTTTGGGAAGTACCCGGTGGTAGCCGGTTTGGTATGGATTCGTCTAGGCGCATTACTCTCTCTCTCTCTCTCTCTCTCTCTCTCTCTCTCTCTCTCTCTCTGTCCCCCTCTCCCTCTCTCACTATCGGTCGAGACCAACGAACCGCGTAATCCTCAACAAGCGGACCTCGTCAATCACGGCCATCATGCCCGCTGGACGAATCGATATGTGGCAGAGTGCCCCTTGCTGTCAAACGAATCACAACACCTTCAATCGTCAAATTTTTAATATTCTATAGGATGCTTATTGTATTTTAGAATGATTCGCTCAACTTTATACATTAAACGCATCTGTGACTAGAGTTTCGTGAAAACTCAAAGAAAAATGTGACGACGGAAAGTAACATTTTGTACATGACTTTCGCTGCAAGAATAACAGACTGGTAGCTTGTACTTCTTTTTTATAACTGTAATATATTTTCAAGTGAAATTTTATGAGGTCGCGGGGACTTGGAAATCGACAATATTAAATCCAAAACTCATGTTGGGAACCAATATTAAAAATGATGCGACATGAACCTAAATACGATACAATCCTTAGAAAAAGATCCTAAATGCCTAAATGCAATCTGCGTATCAACTGAAAGACCTATACTTACAGCTAGAAGGAACCCTGCAATTCTAATAGTAACTGGATTTACCTTCGTACTTGAAATGGAACTAAAATCAGAATCCTAAAAATCGTAAGAAAAACTTTTTCAGGGCAGCAAATTTTACCCTTACTACGCAATTACGAGTGAAACAGGTAGAAATATAATGAATATAATGGGAGTACGTGAAGAGAAAAGAACCATTGATACTGAGATAGTATAATGCAGTAGAGGCTGGCAAATAAAAGTTTTCCCGTTGCAAAGGTAAAAAGTTTTTAAAAAAGAGAAAGACCCTTGAATTATGTTGATTCATTGTGAGCAAATGTGTATACGCAATGTAAAAGAAACTAAAAAAGTGAGTGTATTAACAGAAGAAGGAAAAGAAATAGAGGAGGAATAAGAAGACGAAAAAGAAGGAAGAAGGAAGAAGAAGGAGAAGGAGAAGGAGAAGGAGAAGGAGAAGGAGAAGGAGAAGGAGAAGGAGAAGGAGAAGGAGAAGGAGAAGGAGAAGGAGAAGGAGAAGGAGAAGGAGAAGGAGAAGGAGAAGGAGAAGGAGAAGGAGAAGGAGAAGGAGAAGGAGAAGATGGAGAAAAGTGGGTTCTTTGTGGATACCAAGAGGGCACAGCTAAGGACGCAGGAGATAGTATGGAGTCCGAAGGATCGGCCGGTGAGCTTTTTTCCTGGGGAAATGGCCCGTGGAATGTCATCCAATGAGAAGGAGCTAAAGGGAAAACAAGTAAAATAATGACAAAAGGCGGAGCCGTGGCGCGATTCGATTGGTCGAGATATCGCTCGGAGAGAGTCCCAGTCAAGCCGAAGAGGTGGAGGAGCCTGTGAAGCCGGAGAAGCTGGAGGAGGAAGAAAAGAGGGGATTGTCCTCGCTCCCGCCCCTACCCACCCATGCCTTACCTCCTCCTCATTCAAACTTTTCTCTTTGTCTCCCTCTCTTATGCTTTCGCTAAATCGACACATATGTATACATGTATAACCACCTACATTACATTATAGATTATTTATTCTACAACTGTGGGAATGTCCGCTTTAGCCTCTTATTGTAAATCATTCTTTCTCTCACATTTCTTCCCAGGCAATTAGTCTTTAGTCTTTCTATCTAATAATTTTCAACTTGAAAATCATTTTTTCTAATCTTACCATTCACTATTATATACCTATATTATGTACCTACGCATACATAGCCGTTGTCTTTTCTGACTTACGCATTTAACTGCACGGATCTTTCGGTGACTTAACAAAACTGTCCAAATTTTCAGGGGACCAAAGAGAAAGATCTTAGTGAAGTAGAATAAAATAATGAACGCGAGTAAGAATTTTGATAGGTTTCCAGGTTTCCAAGATTACAGGTGGCCCCACTGCAAATCTAATGAGCAGATTTCATTCGCAGTAAGGAAGTATAGAAAAATTTGCGCGCAGTTGAGTTTAATAGAAAAATCTTAAAAACCTTTCTAACCTTGATCTCTTAAATCACCTAGTCATCTAGATACTCCCTTTCTGGGCACAAGCTTTTGCCATCCTCTATACGTGCATGCCTCGATATTTCTAATATTTCATTGCCAAATACTCCATAATATATTGTACAATGTACCTATATTATTGTTGATGTTATAAATGTTATAAATGTTGTAATAATGCTATATAAAATTTTAATTTTATAAAATTTGGTAAGACCAAATTGTGCATTAGATATTTCATATGGAGCATTATTATTTGACACGTTAAATATTTTTCTAGTCAGACATTATGAAAGTGAACATTCCTATAATGTTTTAATCGTTCAAAGTATTATATCGTAAAGATGGAAATGAAAAAAAAAATTGAGCCCATTTAGTATTGCAATTGGCCAAATTGTTGATTTCAGTTGAATGTCTGCAGTGGGGCGGTCGAGAGGTGAAAAAAAGGATTAATGGTTTGTCAAGAAATATTCAAGCTCCCTCCGACACAAGTGTAAAGAGTAAATATAGACGTTTGTATGCGTGTATATATATTGACTGGTGATACGCCATCTGCGCTAAGAAGAGGAAAGAAGAAAGCAGCACCCTCACTTCATGGCATTATTGGCAAAATTAATAAGCCCAGCATCGCGGTCTGTCGAAATGGGAAGCGGTTAATTCTGGCTTTACTCCCATCCCCGGCTCTACTGCCAGCGGATTACCAGCGTTTCCGAGCCAATTGAAATTGTCTACCGAAGCCTAAGATCGATGCACGCAGAGGGGCAGCAAATTTCCTATCTGCACCAAGTGTCGGCAATAAATTATTACGCGGCCAATAAATTCAATCATCATAATTCTAAAGATCCATTAGGAAGAAGTAAGTAAACATTTATCTTATCACGATCAGTCGCACGTATACCACAACTACTTAAATGTGCATATACGTACGAGAATATTTTTTATTAGAGATAATTGTTTAATTGTTATTGGCCAAAATATACTGCTATTTTTTGAACCCTTAATAGGTACGTAACAATTGACACGAATAAATAAGAATATCAAAAGTGTTATATTAACAACATTATAAGATGTAATATATATTAACAAGAGTATTTTTACGGATGATAAGAATGTTGACAAGTATTATGTGTTTCAAATTATTTCACTAATTTCATTATTATTTCATTAAAGTCATTTTAATACATCACAGTAAGTAAATCGATCATCCATTATCCAGTTAAGAATTCCTTTAAAATAAGCAATGATCGTTTAAAACCGAAATTTCTTAACTTTCTGAGGAATACATTTACTTAAAAGAGACCTTCCTAAGTAGTACTCTAAAGACATTCTATATTTGTATGTACTCGAAGAAATGCATGCAGGTAGGTATGTGCGAAAGTATACATTATCGTTATCAATTGATTCGTTATTGGGAAAAGGAGAAATATTTTGATAATATAACGATATGAGGAGTGATGATGAATAAAAAGTGCCTCTAAAGATTGTCACTTGAAATGGAAGATTCGAATAAAATTCTGACCGACGATGAGCGAGAAAAGCACGGAACGAGTTGGCAGCCTCGTTAGATTCACAAGGAAGACATATACCTACGTATATGTATACATATAGTATCCACATCCTATGTAGTTAGATAGGCGGCATAGGAGATAAACCGGGTTTTGCCAGGGGGCGGCAACCCGAAAATTAACGCCACCGCGAATCAAGACGACAATGTGATTCATCAGTTAAATCCGCGTGCATAATCCTTTGCACAGCGTCCGATTCCCGACCGCTAACGTGCCGACATGTCGAACAGGGGGAAAAGGAGGAGACGGAAGAGAAGGCAGAGAAGGAGGAGGAGGAGGAGGAGGAGGAGGAGGAGGAGTAGAGAGACCAACTGCGTCACATTGGGGATGGACCCGAACTCGGAATTATAATCACAGTTGTGCTCGGTGTCAACTGGCATGGGGCGGCTGTCAACCAGACACAATTCTTCTCGAAAGGCTAAGGAAAATGTTCCAACAGATACGTGTAGAACAGAAGATGTTGATAAATAAAGCTTGTAACGTTGGATAATACAAAAGAAACAAATTAAACCAATGCCTAAGAAACGCGCTAAGGGACATATCATAAAATAATATTGAGAAATGTGGAAAACGGTAAAAGATTTTGCCTATGGAGAATAAAAGATGTGAAATGTGTGTG
Organism: Hedychridium roseum; assembly: GCA_963989215.1. Classification (NCBI taxonomy): domain Eukaryota; kingdom Metazoa; phylum Arthropoda; class Insecta; order Hymenoptera; family Chrysididae; genus Hedychridium; species Hedychridium roseum. The sequence goes on along the minus strand of OZ022318.1, from coordinate 7,184,128 downwards.
CAGTGAAGAGATAAGTGCAAAAGAGAAGGAAAAACGATGGAAAGAAGGGGGAAGGGAAATGCAGAGAAGAGAAGGACAAACGAGCGTGTCAGCGTGAACGGATGAAAAAGGGTGTATTTATCCATAGAGCTGCTGGTGACGACGGGCTACCGTCGTGGATGGACCTAGATGGAAATCTGCCGTATTCAGGGGCACTGACCAAGAAAATTGCCTGACAACATTTCGCACGAGCAGCGAATAGCTGCCTCCGTCCCCCTCATCCCCCCCCCCCCTCCCCCCGCCGATCCTACAACAGGCTTCAGATTCGTCTACGAATTCGCGCGACTCTGCATTCTCGTTATTGACATCCCCCTCTATCCCTATTAATTCCTTTCCGCTGGGAACCCAATAATTTCTTAAACTTCAATATTTCAAACTTAATCACATTTCATTGACGTACGCAATAACTATTTCAACACAGATAAGGAACTTGTATATTACTTTTAGTATTTTTCATCCATGAAGAAAGCTTGTACGGAGATGTAAGTAAATGTATCATATCGAGAGAGAGAGAGAGAGAGAGAGAGAGAGAGAGAGAGAGAGAGAGAGAGTTCCATTGATTTATAATATGTTGATGCGTATAATCAATGCTAAAATAGTCAAGTGCCTTAAATGAATGGGGTATTTGCCATAGAATTGACTGTTATTAAACGTTAGTATTAAGGGTGCGCCGGTTGCCTCGTTTCTGCTGTACGTGAATATGCAAATGCGAATATACGCGTAGATTTAGACATAAAGGTGACAAAATTAGTTTAAGTTTACCAGAAGAGAAATAACATGAGCGAACTGTAGCGGTGACATTGTATAATGATCGTATCGGTTAAGGAGGTGGAACGCGCACGTCTGGACACTTTCGATTTGGGGAAAGCTCTAATAAGTGGCTCGTAGGAGAGAAAGGGAGAAGAAGATTGACGAAATAAATCCGTACTGATTGAATCATTGTCGGACGAAACCGCGTTAAATATCCGTGAAATTAAGCGGACGATCCGTGCACGGCACGCGATCGCTTATTGGCTCGAGGGTATCGCCTTTAAACTGCCATTAGAGACCCTCTCCTGTCGACCGGCGATTAATGACGCGTCCACGTAGCGTAACGTCGAGAAAACCAGGTGCCGCTCGGCACCGTAAAAATCTCCTAACGAGCCATGTGTCACGTACACGCCATCTTTTCTTTTTTTTTCAAAAAACTAAAAAAAAAACAGTTAATGTGCACAACTAAGTTAACGCGTATAACGGGGAGTACGTACGTTGAAAGAATAAAATAGAATAAATAAAATGATTTTATTGACGAAAGTTTGAAAAGTCTAGGTAGCGTATGCAGGAAAATTAACACGTAAGTGAGTGAGTGAGTAAGTAAGTCGTTTATAGGTAGACTAAGTTAATGAGATTGATGCTCGAGTAAACAAACGGTTTAAGATGGTAGAGGTCAATGGGTGAGGTGGTGCAAAGCCTACAGAGGATTTCCTATATCCTTTCCCGTTTCAGGCCAATCTCATCTTCGGCCACAGTGTGGCGAGATTCTATAGGGGGTGAACGGGGTGGACAGAGCGCAGAGCACGAAGCATTAGGGTGAGTGCCATCGGCGGTTGGACATATGGGAGTGCCATGTGGTCAGTGCCGCATATAGCACCGCGTCAAACTCCAAACCCCAACATCTAATCGTCAAGACGGATAGAGAGAAATAGGGGAAAAGGGAGTGCAAGGGCGAGAACGAAAGAGCGCAAGAGCGCAAGAGCGAAAGAGCGAAACAAACATAGGACGTTGGAGGCGGTCTAATAAACGCTCTTTCGACCACAATTTGTAGCAATTTGTTAAGTACCCAGGCGGAACATTACCTATATTGCACTTACTCCGGTCCTTTCCCCCACACTCGCTCACTCGGTTGCTCTTATCTCCTGATGTACGGGCTAGCGCGAGATTTATCGCTTTTACTCAACGGAACCGCTTGGAGCACCGCACCGATCTTACCGATCACCATTGACTCTAGCAGCTCTACCTTGATAAAACGTTTATAGCTCGAGCCGGGAATTTACGCATATATCCCAACTTTTCTCCATTCTGCTCAAGCCTCCGTGGTATCTACAATTAAAATAACAATAATGCTATGAAAGTCGTTTAACAAAGTCTTTACTGTCTAGATGAAAAAATGAAAGTTATATAAACAATTACTGGTGAAAAATCCTAACGGAATACTATAGTAAACGGTGTTTTATAAAGTATGGCGGAAAAAGCTAGTTGAAAGATTTTATCGCAGGAACTGTAAGGAACTGTAAGGAACTGTAATAAGAAGAAGCTGCGAGACCAATAAAATAAAAGTACTACTTTGGCGTAAAGGCTAATCAGTAAGGAGCGTAAATGACTGAGAGTTGATTTATAGGCAGTAATGATTTATCAAGTGGAAAGCGTTAAACGGTGGCCTCGTGGTCGGTCTAAAAATCAATGATTTCTCGTGATTTTTCGCGATTTTTCACTCATGGCGGCCAGCTTGAAATACCCAAGAATAAAGCGAAACGACTCCCGGCTTTTTAGTCGATGAATTTCACTTCCCTGCACATACATATATATGAATCCCCGTTTCGTTTCCCTCTCTGTCCCGGCCTAACCCAGCTCTCTGTCTCATCCATATGTAACAGTCGCCTGGTATTAATGACCAGAGTAGAGAGCGAGTCGAAGAGTGAGTCGGAGAGTGAGCAAGTCGGAAGAATCGAGAAAAAGAGGACAGAATCGTCGAAAAGCGTAAAGACGAAAAGGACCGATAAGGAAAGAAGAACTAGCAAGAACGTGACTCCTTCTCCTCTGGGCCCTTACTCTTATTGTTAGCTCAACTCAATGTACATTCTGCGAGGTCACTCGGCTATTACAATTTTATCGTTGTCTTTTCATTATCTGATAAATATAATGGAATTCTTTATTCCTCTTGTGAGAGAGAAACACAGGCGAAAATTGTCCCCAACGTTCATGGGATACCTCGATGAAACACCGATATCTTATCCACGGAATACTTTTTTTCTGTCAAATAAAATCTGCTTGTACCACTTATATACACCTGCTTTACGAGTACGCAATATCTTTTCTATAAGATGCTGTTGTGCATAACTGTATAATATGAGAAATGGAGCAGTTTGAGAATAACATGTATTTATATGTGAGTATTTCATGCAGATGTTGATTCAAGAGCAGAATACAACATTTCATGGCCTATGAATAAATTATAGTATTTAAATGATACTAAATAAGTGCAAGTTAATGTGCAGGAAGGCGAATTGATTGAGTTCTGTTTTGTTAAGAGGAATTTCTTATTTGTCCGCCAAACATTTTAATAGAAAATTGTATTTTTTTTAATGGTCAATTGTGTAATAGATTGTTGGAATGAATATTAAGAAAGTACGAATCTAGTATCCGTAATACACTCTTTCCCGTGGAAGGATTTTCTGAGAAATTATCCCATAAGTCCTGGAACCGAGTGAAAAGAAGACTCGGCGGCCTCTTCTATAGATGTGTCATATACTATTGAAAAGCGGACCTCCTAGCTAAAGATATTTGTCATAGGCCGAACGACTTTCCAAGAGCTACCAGCCGATGAAAATTGCCCATTCCGTAAATCCCGTCATTTTTCAATGTCTTTGTCTTCCTCGCGTTTACTCGTGTTATTTCGTATGCATCTTTTTCCTCAACCGTACAATCAGCCGTGGAATATTTGAAAGAGACGGCTAGCTTTGTACTCGCCATGGGTATACGTTAAAATTAGTTAGAGTGACTGAGGCGGTTGAGTAGAAGAGATGCGTTAAAATGTCTGGCTTGCTTTTCATCTGACAGTCCTCTTCTCTTATTTTTCCACTCATTAAGAATCATTTAAGGATAATCTCCGACTGCTTCCGCCTTTTCCATCCTACCGTTTACGTGACATGCTCCGTTCCGATTTTCTATAGCTACGTGCATTTATAACATTTATGTGTATCTGCGGATATGCGTATGTGGTATGCATGATTTTCTCTGAGTAAATCGGCCCTGTCGAATGTGAAGCACGCACATAAGTGTGCTGTGATAAAGAGCCGATTATCGGTTAACCTTTTAAACGCTCGACCGATGACAGATTTCACCTGCAGGCAGGCCAGTGGCACTCGGCAGACGGCCAACAATCGGATGAATGGACCACAAAGAGAAGTGGAAGAAGTGGAAGGGATGCGCGTTGAACGGTCGTACATGTCTTGTCCATCTTAATGAACGCCATCCGTCGACATCAGTTACGGTCACTTGGATGAATGACCCCGTATTTTTCTCCTCGGTTCACGAGCGACTCTTGCCAGACATTTCGATTTTTTACCTGAGGAAGGTTAATCCTTTTTTTAAGAAATTTCTTTTAACCAGTCATTTCCGAAGGAGAACTTGAAGATAAGCCGAGCATATGTGGTTAACGGATAGTTGCTACTGATGATAAAAGTAAAAGTAAACATGATTTTTGCATAATTTTTAGTAACCAAAGGATTGGATTGAAATGTCAGCGAAAGCATACATATATAATAATAACACTTTTCACTGGTGTATAGTTGTTTTTTGCTGTAGCCTTTGGGCAAACAGGCTGTCATGATACATCGAAGCCGCCATTTGTCGAGATCTCTTCGGTAGGAGTGGCATACGGCGTTATTAAGAGCTAAGTAGAAGCGATTCGATTCGGGCTCGTCGAGAATGGTCCCAGCGCGGCAGTTAACTCCGTGTAAATCGTCGCTCTTTCTCGCTCCTCCGTTATTCTCGACCGATGGACCATCAACTTTTGCTTTTCCGAATTACGCTCTTCGGGAGCTCTGCAAATACATACATGTATAACAATACATGTATATAATATACGTATATACGTCGACGCATCCACAAGACAAAAAGGGAGGGGGAGAGAGAGAGAGAAAAAGTCAAGATTCGAACATGTGGCATCATTTGTTACGCGCAAAGTGGGCTTCCACACGATCTGCCGCTACTACCGCTCCTTATTTAAACCCCTTCAAACGAAATGGTATTTGTGAAAATTACCCGCTATTACGAGCAAAAGTTCAACTATTGTCACATGAAAATGACTCATAGCTCGTTTCTCAATAAATATCAATTAAAATGATTCATTATTTTTTTTAACATGACTTTACCTAGAATTTATATTAGTTAGATGCGGGAAGAGTAGCTTTTATTAGTTAGTGATAATAAAGACATATCATTCATAGATTTTATTTTATGATACAACGTGTAGGACTTGTCAACATGTTTTTTTTCCATTTACTTGAACCAACAGTACATTTTTTCATACGGTGTAGTGATACGTTAACACATAATAGTCCAAGTTAAATTAAATTATATCTCTTTTAAAGAATTTGTTATAAGTTTTTATTGTAGGTGAAAATTTGAGAAAACTCGTCAAATTTTATACGATAAACCAATTTCCGCGTTATAATTTCTTTCTCCTATTGTTATTTATGCTTTATTGAAATGATGTTTCGGTACTTAAGTACTTAGGTGATATTTGAGATTGAAAAATCTTATGGTGATAGATACAGACATCATTGAATTCCACAGCAATCGAATAGGAAGAGGATATACAGAACCGTGTGTGGAGTTATAGTTAAATCAGATGTAGAGACAGAATTTAATGTTGCCAGATTAACGACACGATTTATTGTTAGTGGAAGTAAAGGATGGTGTGATTATCGTGTGAAAGAATGGAATGGAAATATCGCTGACAATGGATAGAAAGTTGGAAAAAGAAGAGCCGGAGGAGTTGAGAAAATTGACGGTGAACGTGTGGCAGATTAGGAGGTCTTGGTGGACATATGGTCAGCCGAAAGGTTCCTTCTCTCTCTTTCTGGCTGATGGTAAAAAAAAATCATGGGTTACGCGGGACGAAGCGGCGACAGAAGTTGGGAGTGTCGTCGGGCGATATATCAAGGCTTAAACTGTTCCATCCCGTCGTACAGTACCGCAGGCGTTTCGCTACGAGCTCTCACTGTTTCTCTCTCCCTAGGCCCGATGGATGGATGACTGGTCGAACGTTTGGCTGGTTGCCGCGCGTATGGCCTTGCGTTAGACAGGGGTGACAGCATTAGTTAATAGCTCTGACAATGAGCAGCTCCTGCACAGCCTGCCCAGCCTGCAGCACACTGCACAATCTGCCTATCGGGACGAGCTAATGCCAAGGCCACCGGACCACCGTCTCTAACCCAATGCGGTTTCCAATCTGTTCTCTTTTTTCCTTGCATGTGTTAACGTGCGCGATATTATCAATCACGCGATATCACAAGAAAAATAATTATATTAATAATAACCGATCACTGCGGTCGCTTATAACGAAACGTTACCTATTGTCTTACCTCTGCATGTTACGCTTATTAACTTAACATACAACTAATCTCAAGCCCTTGCCTATTTTTAAAGCTGTTGGATGACGTAATTTTTAGCGAATGAATATTATCAGTGTGATTGTTGGCGAGTTCGCAAAAAGAATGACGTGGATGAAAGGTTTGCGTATGCTTCGAATTTTTACTGTTTAGACTGCGAATATCGAGTGTCTGTAAGCGCGTGGTATGATTTCCGTTAGCCGTGTCCCTTGTTAGATGATAAAACTGGGTTGGTCCCGTCACGTACATAGGCCCTGCTACCTATACCTGCCTATACCTAAAGGGATGAGAACAAAGGAGCAACCAGTGAGAATATTGCGAGAGACCAGAGAGTATTACCAGGGAGTACTTACAGAGAGTACAGCGAGAACATAGCGAGAAAACATTGCGAGTAGTGAGTTGTGCATTGTGAGTTGCAAACAGCGAGTAGCGAGAACATTATAGAGAGCCAAAGTGCTAACTGAGAAGTAGCAAGAGAAATATTTGTATCAACGAATAAATATACTGAGAATAGCACCGGAAACACGTGGGACGTTCATTGTTTGTCGCCAATGAGAAAGCTTCTTCCACAAAGCTGTCGTAAGTACATTGTTTTGCTCAAACTCTTGTTATATACGTACATATACATATATCCATGGGAATGAAAGTGAAGAAAAAGGAAGATATCTTGGAGAAGCAACTCTCAACTCCTGCGGGAGATGTATGAATTTTGCGATTTTATCAGGTTTAAAATGAAATATATGTATACACGATGTATAATAAATTTGGTGAGATTGAGACATTTGTAAGATATTAAGTAGTAGTAGGTATATTTAACTGGAGGAACAGATGATGAAAAAGCTCGATCGAAGTAATTCCGAGAGCATAGCGGTTGAAAAGAAAGTGAATGAAGCAAGGTCTGAGAAGAGTGGAAGAGTGAAAGAGTGAAAGAGTGGTCCAGTCCTTAGCTCGTTAGACATTCACCGTGCTGGCCGAATTATCATATCGAGTCCTTTGACGAAGATACTCTATCCTTGGCGAAGGAGCGGAGATATAAAACTTGAGGAATCTCGGGGTGCCCTTCGTCTTCGGTTTTCCCTCCTGGGCTACCTGGAAATGAGTACGAGCGAGTTTCATCTACGCGAAAGCTTGCCTCGCGACACGCAATGAATAAAAACGTTTGAAGTATCGCTAGGTGCAAATTAACGCATAATCGTCAAACGTAATGAAGCCGGCAGGACTACGTCGCAAGCCGAACATCGTCTGCGGAACATCAACCGTCCCCTCAGTTCCACGTCCTCTCTACGTCCTGCAGAGAGCATCGGGAAACTTTGATTATTTTTGTAATAACTTGGAGGTGCCGACGGACGCCAAGCTCACTCTTTATACATTGGCTCATGGCTGGCGTCGCGCGGAAAATCCTTACAGCTTCTTCCGCGCCTTTTCCTTCCTTTTTCTTCTTACTCATTTTCTCTTCCTACGATACCCTTTGATCTTGCGAGCTAAAAAATATTTTTACGAAATAGAAGAAACAAACTTGATTTCTTCATAGACAAAGTTATCCGTTGGTAGACGGCCTACGAAGAGCCTGAGGAACTCGAAAATACAGTCTTATTCTAGCTAATCGTTATTTACAAAGAATAGCTATTAAATTTTTTTCTTAGTAATTTTCAACGATACAAATCAACATGACCGAATTCGTAGGGATTATTATTGCCACGAATGTTGCAGCATTCGTAGAAACTTTTCGGACGATTAAAACGTCACTTGTATATCCAGCGAAGGCGGCAAATTCAAGGTATTTTCGCAATTTGCAGCTTTTCTATTTTTCGCGATTAATTGTCCAATATATGATACATGTATATTGTATATACCGGATATAAAAGATGGGCAAGTTATAGAGTGAAATGGCCCCTGACAAACCAAGTACTGGTGCACCGTTCTGTTAGGAGCAATGGAGCGTAAGAATTTAAGGAGGAGACCGAGGTAAACGCTTTTGTAGATCGTCAAAGGATATGGGGTGTCGCGTGCACTGGTTTTTTCCACGGCGCTTAGGCAACCCTTGCGCGGTGCGATGGGAGATGACGTGGTATCAATTAATTCGTGCTCTTGCCCGTGGAAGTCAGAGAATCGCCGGGACCGTCGGCAACGTCGGCACCGTCGGCACCGTCGGCACGTGCCGCAATGGGGACAATTCCATCCACACGGCATCACGACATCACGACATCACGACATCACCATCAATCGCCATGCTTTCTCGCCCTCGTCACACGCCCATCTCTCACTCCCCTCGATCGCCTTCGAAATACCGAAAGCAAACACACCAGGAGCAATGCCAAAAAGCATTTATTTCTCTTCTCCTCTCCTCTCTTCTCTTCATTTCTCGTCTCTTCTGTCTCTGGGGATACGCTCGTGCGGAGGGCGTGTCTCTCTCACGCTTTCTTCCCCTTTTTTTCCCTTGCCGCACCATTCTTACATTATCTTTCATATTTCCTTCTGCCTAGAAAATTACTATTTGTGCTTTTCTTTTATACATATACGTCACTTTTACATTTTTTATGTGTACAGACTGCTGACAGTTTTCAGTGGTTCTTAATTACGAAAAAAACGACACAACAAACATCTGTATTTGAATCATTTTTGTACGCACTCTTAAAAGAAATGCTCTTAACGCTTCCTTGTATTCCGTGTGTTTAAAAAGTGTCGGCTTTTTCGCATTCTCTTAATCTTCGCTGCTCAAAGTTCTCGTATCTTTGCCTTCTTTTTCTTATACAACGAACGATGTAGAACGAGTAATTAAATTCCCAATGGCGAGCACTTTCCTCATTTGGCACTTGGATTGGACAAGAATTTCGCGAAATGCAAAGACTCTGATTGGATTCTGCTGAATCTCCTATTTCTCTGAAAGATGTCGTGCTCACCGCATGTTTCATCAAGAACCGGGCCTCTTACCTATATGTATACCATAGAATCCGACAAAACGGGTTTACGCTTTTTTCCATACTTGAGTTCTTCACAATGAAGCGACAATTTCGAGCTTTTTATTACTTATTCTCTTACAAATTTCTACGTATTTGAACATTCCTCCTTCACGTCAAATGCTTTCTTTAACGACATAAGCCTCTTAAAATGTAATAACGTTATTTACTTGGTACATTTCACTTAAATATAACAAATTAATGAAATTCGTATATAGATGTCTGACTCATTGTGATATGACTAAATCCTTCGTCCAACATGCGTTCCAAAGTCCAAAATTCTTCATTATCGCAAATTCGTAAGCTCTGGGAACTTAAGGTGATATCATAAGTGAAATGAAGGAAATAGTTTTGTCGTAGAGTTTTGACCAGCGATAATAATAAATTGACGATGGATTTACATCGCGGTAGGATTTCAAGCGAGAAGTCATATCCCTCACGGTCGAATATCACGGAATGAGAGTAAGGGAAAGGAAGGGAGAGGAAATGGATAATACGATTCGGTGATGCGTGCGGTCATTCCCGCTGTTAGATGACGAATCGGTGAAGCTAGCTAGGACCGTAAGAAAAAGTTAAGTAAGTACATCGTTTAGCAAGTACATGCGGCAGGCTGGCAGTTTCTTCACAAGTCTTTGAGAAATGATGTAAACCGCAAAGGAATCTATCGTTGGAAGAAACCTTAGAGGCGTGGTTGATGGATGAAGATCGATGTCGTGTACGCGCCTGTCGAACGGCGTCTATCTTATCCAGCGATACTCGCGTCTACCTCTCAAGCCCTCCTAAGCGCTAACCCCTTTCTAACGTCATGTTGTTACTGCCTATATCCGGCAAAATCGAAATAAATTCACTAGAGCTTTCATTCAAACGAAGAATCGCAACTAAACGAAACATTTGTTTCTTTTTTTTTTGTTTTTTTTTTTTTTACATTTTCATGAAATCAACAGCAAATCAACAGCAAATTGTAATTGTACGTGTAGAATACGCCATGTTCCTCAAGACACTGTAGAGCCGACGAGTTCCGCTAAGTATTTTATCACGTCTACGCCCGTCTCTCCAGCATATTCATATAAAAAACCACCTCGACTTTAATAAAAAAATGAAGAAATTGACAAATTTGCTGCTACAGCTGGAAAGATGGTTGGTACGAATAAAAAATTTCGCAGTTTCAAAAAATGAAGGAGGAAGAGAAAATGAAAAGTACTTACGACTTATGGATGATCGGCATATTGTTTCTTTGAAAACTGCTTCCTTAAATCGGCCATTTCCTTCCCTTCTGCTATAGTAGTCTCTATGTGCAAATCTCTATAGACCAATATGAACATTGATATTCCTCCTAGGGGCATACCACGTGGTTATTTGGATTAATCAGAAATGAGTATTTTATTTTATAACTAGACAATTTCTTTTGAAATTCCTTTGTAAAGATGCGCAGAATTAGTCGCATATGGAGAAATATGGAACTTCTTAAGAGGGGCTAAATCGTTTTGTATGGAAAAGATATTGTCATGACGAGTAGTATTTGCAGATGATATTTATCAACATCCTTTTTTTCTTGCCTACTGCCAAGTTTCTTTTCAATACGATTGTCCTCCTACTACACGATCGATCAAAGATTTACAATTAATTGCATCATTCTGATCGAACGGTTGGTTGAAGAATGGCAAAATCGTTAAGGGGCAGTCGGATGGTGTTTACGTCGGGTGGTCGTTTCCCTCTACACGGTGCAAGTATTAGCGATGGAAGTTTAGGCCGAACTGCCCTGTCAGAGAGCGATTATTGATGATGCCCGTTGATGGGCATTGAACTGAGGGAAGAAAAGAGAAGGCTGATCGCGGTTTCTGGCCGAGCACCGGTTTCCAGCTAACGCGAATATAATGCCCCTCTCGATCCCCGTATTCCTCCGTAGTCGCCAACACAGATAATACAGTTTTCATTTTTCGACCAAGGCTAGACTAACCATCTTCACCTTCCCCTCAGTATTACCATAACCATAACATTTCACTTCCCTTTCTCCCTGCGCGTTATAAATTATGTACGTATGTACGTTAAATGACGCTTAAATCATTTCCACAACTTAACGATACACCTAAAATCTTTTTAACCGACGTCTAATGAATAGCGTGCACGAAGCAATCTTTTATGGATGAAGGGATTTAAGAGAAAATTAAACGGAATTTTTCAATATCTTGTGAAAAGTACGCGTTATCACTAGTAAAGTATAATAATGGAACAATGATGGAAGATACTTGCTGATAATATTCTTATGAGACGACGTAAAATAATAATGGCGCAGTTAACCAGTCGAGAAAACTTTTGTGAAATCTACATTGGTATATTCATCGGTAGTATTTGCTTTGACTTTCGGCAGAAATGGGGCTATGGAACGTTACCGTTACCGTACGAAGAGATGATCCTCTTCTCCCGAAAGTAGAGCGGAGGTAATGGTCTGTACCCTTGGAGGGCCTTTCGTCACGGACGATTTTGTTAGGCGACCATGTTATTTGTCATTCTCCAGAGGAGTCTTGACGCGTCAGCTCCGATCATCTCTTCCGCCTCGTTCCACCGTGTCAAAGAGGAAAAAGAAGGGTCGTGGAAACGGATGCCCGTTGCTAAATTTTCCCAAAAATTGTCTTCTTTATACAAAGAAAAGCAGCAACTTTATGAGACTTTACTGCACGTATAGTAAATGAATAAAAATATGACAAAATAAAGCATTATTTTTATTTTATACCCTCAGGTGTCAGTTGAAAGAATCGAGTTTAGATTTGTTCATTTGCCCCGTGTCAATGACTTGCCATTGGTTTTAGTGATTATTGAAAAAATAACATTGGACATGTGTGAGGGCAAGAGAAAGAGGATCGAAAGCACGAAAGCACGAAAGCACGAAAGCACGAAAGCACGAAAGCACGAAAGCACGAAAGCACGAAAGCACGAAAGCACGAAAGCACGAAAGCACGAAAGCACGAAAGGATCGGGACGGTTAGGTGGCGGAGTGGCAGTGCAACGGCTGTAAGTGGAGCTGACGCAAATGCGCGCACGTGTGTTTGCAGGAACCCGCAGTGAGGAGAGAAAAGTCCGCTTCGTCATGTAGAAGGCCTTTGGGCATATCCTTAGAGAGGAGAGTGAACCAGTGTGAATCCGAAGGGATCGAATCGGCCTCTCTCGACTGACCCGTTGCGCAAATCCGGCCAAGGGGAAAGGGGAAAGGTGCCACGTGACGCTAGTCGTGTTTGCTGGGTACACAGAACTCGGTGTTTGGTACACACAGTTGTGGAAGGCACAATGCTCCATGGGTTAGGAAAACAGCGGCACGACGCCGGTATAAGCGATATTTGTGTCAGCATAAAAGCTCCCTAAAGCCGCGTTAAAAGAACAGCCACCCTCGCTAGCTAACTTCCTCTTTTTCAATTCTTCCTCTCTACGTAGGGTTAGTTAGCAATGACTTTGCCATTCATACTCTAAACGTTTCCGCCTTTTCTTCATTACGCAATTTCTACTAATTACAAATGAGTACTTTCTTTAAAAACAATATAAATTAGTCGCAAACAGTAGCGTAAAACGTTCTTTACAATTTTTCTCCTTCACATTGTCCTTACTCTTTGGCCCCATTCAAGTAATTTACCTATGAAGAATTTTAATAATAATCCTTTTTACTCCGAAATTTAAATGCGCCCTATTTGTATGTCACGAGAACTCGAAAGTGATAATGAAAATATGTGAAGAAAGATAAGGTTGTCAGGTGACAGACGGTCAGGGGAATGAAATTGTAGGAAAAATGAGAAATAAAATTTTACGAGAAAAAATAATACATTTTAAAGGGAATGGATTTGAAAGTAGGGGACCGTTAGAAAAGCGGAGAATGCATCGACGACAGTGGCATTAGCCACAGGACGAGATTACAATAGACCCCTCTGTTTTTCACGCACGATCATGGCGAACAATAAGAGGGGTTGCCACGGGACCGTACAAACTTCTTTCATACACCCCCCCCCCCCCTCCCTCCCCCACCTCCCCCTTGCTTTTCTCCCTTCGTAGATTTATCAGTCACCACTGGATTCTACTCGATTTTCAAATGTTTTCAAATATTCTTTTTTCAACGACATTGGGCATATAAGTGATGTATTTCTTTAAAGTGACTTCTACTATTTATTAATTATTGGTTACTTGTTACATTTAATATAACAATTATTACTGTTATCGATTGCGCGATACAAACTTTATATTATTAACATTTATTATTCGTATCTCTCAGCGTAACCGGCTTTTTGTCAAAATCAATGTTTTATATATTTGACTAAAATGCGAAATATGAATAACTCCAAGAAGAATATACGAAGAATATACAAATATGACTATAAATGTTGATTACGGAACATGATAAGTTACAGATACGATATATGTAAGTATAGACAGAAGACGGTGATCGGGAAAGGAGACCTTGTAGTCACGAATGATTTGCAGTTCATCGAGTAACAATCATTTCCAAACATCTTACCAATCAGATAAAATGAAGGATCATTCTCACTTTTGTCACTATCTGTATCAATAAATGCCATATCAATGTACATAACTAGATGCGATGATAGGTAGAAACATTTTCTACAAGAAGATATAGCCACAGAGATGTATGAAAAACAGAATAAAACTAAACTGTCATTTCTCGTGCAACGTCAGAATCGTGGAGATTGAAAAGTATAGGTCGGTATTACAGCGGCGGCGACGTCACGCTAAATCTCCAACGCATTGTTCTCATTCTCCCCTTCCTCCTTGGCACCCCATACCGCCGCGATTTTCCATGGGCGATCCCCTCCTGCCAAGTCTGGCCGAAACCGAAATTTCACCTCCCTAAACCTCCCCTGCATGGCCGACTGTCACCCTCGGTCATTGGCGAGCTGTGTATGTTGTCATGCATGTATATGTGTGTGTGTGTGTGTGTATATATATACATACACACAGCATGCGTGTACATTCGTTGAAGCGTGCCACCTACGGTTACCGTTCATCCTAGCGAAACATCAGCACGTAGCCTCTCTGCGTGCTGATTTTTCGTTATGTCTACAATCCTTATGAAATAAAACGCTATGTGGCAAATTGGCAAAGATTTTGTACGAATTATTGAGAAAAGATAGACACGGATTGTGCCAGGAACGATTACAACGAACGATACAAGTAGTCTTTCTTGACAATGGCTAAGCAGATGTTGCAGGTTGCATGTTTTTCTTCGACACGAAAATTGTTGAGAAGCTCCTAATCGCTAAAGAGAATTACAATAAAATGAAGTAGGAAGGAAAAAATAGGACCGTACATAAATAGCAGTAGCGACGCTTAACATTAGTAATGGAAAAGTCCTCAATACCTTTTTACCAGAGATATTCAAATGACTATAATACATGTGTAGGATAATAATTGGGTCGTCATTAATGACAATGAGATTGGTCAAATATTTTTCTATGAGAGAGGATATTTACGAAACATTTAACGACTTTACATTCTCACGTATGTATTATATGTACATAGTGAGAGGGTGCGAGCGAAAGGTTGATTAATAATTAAGATCTCCGGTACACGTAGCCAGCTAAAAACCAATGGGCCTACTCCTCTGCCCTCGAGAATGGCAATTTACGCCTCCCACGGGACCAGATAACTTCATATCGGACCTCTAATCATTTATTCTCTCAAAGCGGAGTGATATTGCCAAATTGAATTAGATAAGCGTGGCAATGCGTCTTCGGCGAACGTACGCCGATATAAAAGTGCACGCGGTGTGCGCGTTATTAATGACGCCGACTGCCGAGGTTATGTATAACCTTCATTACGATAATACTTTCTAGCAGAATTCTAGGAGAATCCTGCCTTCTTTGCTAATAAAATTGATAATAAAAACACCAGTTTTCTCGACTATCCGAGTATTAAAGTAATATTAAAATTTTTTAAAATAGTACATAAGTGAAAAATAAGAATTATTACAGAAGGTAAGTACTTAAGTTTGTTAAATTGTGCTTTTCGCTGAAAATCAGCAACTTACTCTTCGGGCATTTTCAAAATTGTTGTTATATTATTATACATACAGTAGATCGTTATACCTATATCGATTGATAATGTTCATGCAAATAAATGTTAGTAGATAGATAAGATAGAAAAAGAAACATGTAATGAAATTGTAATATTTCGATCAGTAGTAAATTAGCGTTCATACAGCACAAGTAGAAAATGTAAGGGCGCAATGTGGCTGTTTTGGAGAAATAGAATTATCAAGGAAATGATTGATCGTTTGGAGATTGACGCATTCACGTATTCGCGCATTCCTCTACAATGAGAGGGATGAACATGGATGAGTGACTGGCTGTGGAAAATCACACCCCGGTAAATTGACCCTTGGTCGTTAAATACCTCCCTTACGCGTTCCCGATCGGGGTAAGAGAAGCAAGTAGGGTACGGGAAGGGTGTTTCATAAAGGACCGTGTGGCTATCGCAGAGAGGGAGTCCAACGAGCCTACCGGTTCGCATGTCGAAGAAGATCTATTGATTCCGCCCGTCAACTTCTGCCCTATTCTATGATTCTACCTCATTGTTGACAGATTAGGAAAATTCATCATTCTTCCACCGAACGAGCAGAGAATCTAGCAGAAAGCTGTCCTCCTATCTCGCCACTTTGCTGAAAAACGCGAGAAAAGATTGCCGAAAGTCCAATAATTTGATACTCTGTGAAAATTGAGAACCATCCAAAATGCACATACTGGACGTGCGTGCAAGGACTTTTTCACGCTTCTTAAACTAGATAATGGACTCTTGTCTTGTTTTATAAAACGAGTCTTACGGAATTTATTAATCCTTTTAATTTAGATCATGGTTTCCTTATCATTTCCTTCTACGCGATACAGATTTCTCAAAGTCTTTCGGGATTTTACTTTAACTTGTAAAAGTCTCTATTTCTAACTCTTGCAATACAATAAAACGTGTTCAACGGTCGGGCATTCGTTGCTGATTTTCCAATAATTATTAGCTGTTACATAAATGGTTTCTTGTCCTGAGAAATAATTAAAGAAAGATGTAATAAAATTGAAAGAAAATGCTCTTTACGAAGACTAGACTGTACGCGTAGGCGCGTATAAAGTTGGAATGATTAATTTTAGTGAATGAAAATGTATAAAATATGGGGAAATGAAAGAAAGGCTATGTGTGGAAGTCGCACGATCAGCCACGATCAGCCACGATCAGCCACGTGGGTTAAACACGCGGGATAAGGGAAGGCAGTCTTCAATCGGCAGTGTGCGATCTATGACACGTGGCTGAGATTAATGTGTTTTGATTTTTCGACTGGGTATTATATCCCGCGTATAAGCCTTCTTCACAATGTGCGCAGCCCACCCCGGCCCCATGCTGTGTCCTTCGGCCACGATTCGCACAAGGCAGGAGGTCCCTGTGCTCGCGCCACCATCATTTCTACGATACAATACATCATACAATCTTCCCAATTCACTTTTCAACCGACCAATCATTTCGTCAATTAGTACGAAATCGTTAGAACTAGCAAATGTAGCAACTAAATGAATCGTATGTAGATATGTTTAAGTCGTCGAGGACAGCCCCCTGAAGGATAAATTATTTTCCTAACATTCAACATAAAAGTACGTCAAGTTTAATTACATCGACAGAACGTACCGATTTCACTGACAATGAGTTTCTTGTCATGAGATATCCCATCTATGTATCTGTCTTTATCCCCTAATAATAGTTGTGGGCATTTTTAACTGTTAAACTTTTCCTTTACAAAATACGATATAGGTAAGTAAGCGAACGCTGCATTGTCAGAAAAGAACAATTTTCACGAGTTGGGTATGAAAATTGTTGATGAATAAGGTAAGATACGTCTTTACGATTTACCGCTCTTCAGCGACTATCTTGTACGTTTTATTTCGATGGGATATCACTACGGCATATTGCGTAACAGTATTAAAAAAAATATTTATGTTGGAACCATCATGAACTTGTATGAATGAATCCTTCAAATTCAAGGCAAAATTGTGTTAGCACATAGTAGAAAAAATGTCTCCTTAACGATACATAGATATGATGTAATATTTAATTGGATTTGCCTTAAATCATGTAGCACATGGAATTACAACTGTTTAATTTGTGATACGTGGCATACATCATGTAGGTGTGAATATGAATAACGTTGTTTAACACGC
Organism: Hedychridium roseum; assembly: GCA_963989215.1. NCBI lineage: Eukaryota > Metazoa > Arthropoda > Insecta > Hymenoptera > Chrysididae > Hedychridium > Hedychridium roseum. The sequence continues at coordinate 7,166,566 of OZ022318.1, read as the reverse complement.
TTAACGATATAGACTTTTAATGCGAAGGAATGACGGAGAATTCAAGAGATTTTACTTTATCTTCGGTTCTTAACGTTTCAATTTAATTGTCGGCACTCGGGCGAGCGTAGGGCGGGGGTGGTGCACCCGATTAATTCCTTTGTCGCCTATCCGCCGCTGAAATAACAAACCTCTTGGGCGAACGGGAGTCGAGAGGATACAAGGACGATAAAATCACGAGGGGTCTACGGAATAAATCGGCGATGCCAACGGAAGTAGGGAGTGAAGTGTGGAGTATGAGAGGAGTGCTAGTGGGAGTAGGAGAAGCAGGAGGAAAAGGAGAAGTGGCGACGGTGAGGGACAGGGACAGGGACAGGGACAGGGACAGGGACAGGGAGCGGGGGCAGTAGCTGTGGCGGGGGAGGGGGAGGAGGAGGAGGACGGTTTGCGGACCTTGCCGGCGCTCCCTTCATTTTCCAACATCGCCCGCTACCGAGGCTGCTGGCAGGAGGAATAGCAATTAAAAGTATCTGGTACAATCTTCGTTAAACTTCTAGCCCAGCCCTCTTCTTTCTCGTTCTGAGATCGCACCGGAGAAGGCATTATTAAACCGTGCCGACGGCTGTAACCACTATACACCCGTCCAGCTTACTTCACCACCATCACCATCACCACCACCATCACCATCACCACCATCACCTGGACGGCTCACATCATCCTCTGGTTTTCTACTCTTTTGCATAGGAATCGCGTGGGATCCCTTCGGATTGAGAATCGTAAGCCCCAACGTCTGGAGGACTTCTTCAGGTATACAGAAATGTGCAGCCGTTATCTTTCCTCGGAAATTTCCTTCATAACATTTTTTTCATACCTGTAATACATAGTATAAAAGGAGTGACTGATGCACCCACATTTTGTATTTCATACATACTAACCGGATTACCTACAACTAACACAACTGTGTCCTGTAAATTTTATATAAATTTTATATATAAATAAAAACTTCGAACGAAACTCGTATGATATATTATACATGTAAATGTTGCACATTATGTGCAATGCACATGTATGGACAATGAAGTTGTTGGAAATCACCTTTTGGAAAAACTGAATTTTCTAATTTTAACGCTAATTTTAATGTTGTATCAGCAAATGTCACCCAAAAAAGGAACTGTCGACGGTGGATGAGGAGAATGAAGCAGTAGTAGTGGGAAAGCGAGGCGGTGCAGGATTAAAAAATAAAGTGATGAAAAGAAGACTTTTTTCATATCTGTAAGACGGAGAAAGGACGAAAAGGAAAGCATGCCAGTAAGAAGGAAAAGTCCTCGAGGTCTCTCCGAATAATCCTGCAGCCTGTGGGGAGATCTGCGAACAGGGCATGAAAATACCTGGAGTTAGAAAGGTCTTATGTATTCCTCTCACCCTCCTTTCCCCAACACTTGGGCTACCAACACATTCTCCCTCACATAGAGCAGAAGTCATCATATAATTCCCCGACTAATACTGGCCGACTTAGGTTTCACAGAGACAGGGCTTATAATTCCCGCCTTGGCGGTTTTTCCTCTAGGATCAAGGAAATTAGATTTACCGAGCGATTTAGCCAATACGCGTAGATATTTTTATGGGTGTCAATATATCAATCTACTACGTACGTACATTACTGGTTATTCAAGACAATTTATGAGTACTTGATCTACCATGAATAAGGAAAACATTCTTTGAACTGATCAAATCAAAATTTACCCAAGGTAGAAAAGATATAGAATAAAATACGCTAAAAATGCTCATTAAATATCGAAAATTCTGTGTTCAATAGTTAAATTTGCATGACTTGACAATTGGTTAAAAAGTGTTTCCTGAAGCTTCATCTATCTGGTTCAAGTGTTGAAGCTGAAGCTTCCTGTTATTGCACAGACTCACATTTTACCTAACGCCCTATGAAATTCCTTCTTTACCTGTCAGTCATGATCTTAATGCTCATCAAATATTTCTGAAAACTACCCTAACATTCTCCTCTACGTTACTCTACTCTACTCTACTCTACTCTACTCTACTCTACTCTACTCTACTCTATTCTACTCTAAATATATTCGACAGCTCACTAAAAGTATACTCATAACTGATTGTAAGTGGTATTGTAGCTGATCAGATTAGAAAAACGCTTCTACGATCTAAGCCTATCATCGGCCTTATCCCCACGTTTAATTTCTTCCGTGCTTCCTTCCACTACGAGTAAAAGAGAAAATAGCTGAAAAGAGATGGGAGAAAGGAGAAACAAGACGGAAGTGCGGAGTACAGCGGGACAGGGAGAATGAGCGATATTTACATGCGATTTGCATACTAGTTGATCCCTATTGCTTCCATTCCTAACGACCCAGGACTTGCCGAACCTCCGCCCAAATCTTTCTCCTCGTCTTTCTTCATTTCGTATATATGACCGTTTCCTCGTTCTATCATCTCGTCTAATTCTCCCTATATTTTATATTATATCTAGTGCATAATTTATAATTCTCCCAGTATATGCGTATTTGCCAGTTTATATTACAATCTCTTATTTCGCGACAATCACTATCTCTAGTATTCGTCATTGATTCTTTTCCATGGCCACTTTTCTTTTGCGTTTCTATTATATTCTACGGCAATCCTGTTCTTTCTTCGGTATATAATACGAGAAGAATACCAGGACACCTTCGTGGACATTTATTTTTCAGCACGTTGTATGTGTATATTCAGTAAATTACTATTGCGGTGGGCTTTGCCTTCCAACTTGGACATCTTTCGGCTTTCGTTTTTAAGAACAGTGCGATGACAAAAAAAGATTCAAGTCAATTAAAGACTTGAATCATCACGATTGAATACATTTAGCGGACGAATAAGGACAGTTTTGTTTTCTTTCGACATCTAACACTAATTGTAAGTCACAGAAGTACTCACTCTTTACTCATATCAGTACTCACTCCCACCAGAAAGTCACCGCTTCTATGTCAATGACCTTATTATTCTTTACTCTATATAGACTATCAAAATTTTTTAGAATATCCGACTATCGATAGAATAATTCGCTGGAAAATTGAATCTTATATGCATGTGCGAATTTATATAAGTCTCTAAGAGAGGTCAGGCGACAATGTTTTTGAAAGCGAGCATCGATAAGAAGGGGCAAAAGGAAGAAACGAAGTATGAGAATCTTTCACGGAAACTGGGCACGGGTCCATCCAGGGCCAGCCAGCGATTGATATCTAAACCCACGGCGTCTAATTAACTTCGTGACTGGCTAACCCCAGCTGACCCGAGTGCCTCGTTGTACGCTCTCTTCTCCCCCCCCCCCCCATCTCGCCCTCACACACTCACACACACACACACACATTACGTCGTGGATAGAGACATCATCGTGCCTACAAACCCAGTCTTGACGTTAATCTTCTGTTTGCGCGGCTATGCGTACCTTTCTCTTTTTAAAAATGGAGAAACTGATTGTTAAATACAAACAAAGAGTATTCAATTGAATGGTGCGCAAACAATGATAAATATTTGAGGTCCGTAGATTTCTCAAGTTTCCAAGTTTTCATCTAAGGACAATCTCCTTGTCTTTCAACGTTTTCTTCAGGAAATTATTAAAATGAATTAATTAATATTATCACTTGCCTGAGTTACATTATCCTACTTTTCATATGCCGTAGGCTAATGTTTTTATTCTTCATTAGCATAATCAAATGAATCTTTTAGTCTTTTAATCGACAGGTTCAGATATTTTTAAATATTTCAATTACGCGTGATTTCCAATGTTTTAATCCATCCGTTATATGTGTATGAGGAGCCAGTGGAATTTCTTTGTGTGGCAGTAGTTGTATTGAAAACGTATTCGTTCTCATTTACAATTAATTTATGAATTACAAGATTTTTTGCAACTGACAATAATATATGCGTTAGAATTAACCAATTCTCTTCTCAGCAAAGTGGATATGATATAACAGTCTAATACGTATATGAAATGAAATCTGCTGTAATAAATGGCACGGAACAATTACATCGATAGTGTAATGAATGTGTAATGGAAAAAATGCGAGTTAAATTTCAATAGTATTATTCTAGAGAAATGAACGGATTTTGCTTGACATATTATGTAAGGAGCGGTGAAGTTTCGTATAAACGTATGATGAAAGCTTGATTTATTGATTAGTAGGATAGCGAAAATAAAGTGGAACGTAAATGATTGACAATGTGTAGAATATTTTGGTATATATGCTATGTATATGTATAATATGTATGTGTATGTGTATAAATTCAGATACGGTTTGTCATGGGTGGATTTGCAAGGAAGGAGATCGATGTGGCGTGCAATGCTCCCGGTGATTCGTTAATTAAAACGAACGAACGGGTTAATTTTATGCGGGTGGCGAACGGTCATCCTGCATGGTTTTCCCATTACGCCAACCCATCGACAAACTCTTGCTTACCCGCAAACGATTGTGCTCTGCGACGCGCACCTACACGCACACACGCCTTATATTTTCATTGCTGTTCATTAACGAGAATAATTTCGGAAACTCAGATTCCCATTGCTCTTTAACAATATTTGCTAGAGCTTGGTTGCAAAAAGGATTTTTCGGAAATTCTCTTATTTATTTTCTTATTAGCGATATGCTGTAGAGTTGATAAAATATTGAAAAATGGCTTTCAAGTAGATTACCAGATAATATGTCTGTGTGGATTTTCATAATACTTTCTTCCGACGATTTTTTTCACCTTTTCGCCTTGAAATCAATACAAATTTTTCGGATAATGACTACTATGAATTCCTTATATCTTGGTTTTTCCTAATAAACAGTTTAATCGGACAAAAGGCACTTAAATATTTCTTAACTCGTGAGAAATATTTCAGATTGAAACTACTCAATTGGAAGCTAATTTTTTTAAGCAAAGAGGCCGGGGAGGGAATTTACAAAATATACATATTTTTCAATCTTTCCTACATCTTTCGAATTCTTTTTTCAATTCTGAAGAACATGTCGATGTCAACATGAGCAGCTTATATTTTCATGTAAAAAGAAAGTTTCAACCGATGGACTGCGACGGGGTGTGTCATTACTTTTTATCGCTTTTCACAAGTTTTCATCATTTATTTGGAAAAACTCGAGACATTCCTGTTTGACAATAGTTCCGTTCAAAGTTGCTCTCTTGAAATTATAACATCTAGAAACTTAGCAAATTATGGACGGTTATTGAATAAAAAAGTGACAAACGGACAATAATAATGAATAATATGGCGAGTAAGGTACACATTTTTTTAATATACTTCCGTAAGTCGAAGACATAAGTCATAGAAGCAGTTATTATCTTCATTAATCAAAAGGACTTGTATATGTGTGTGTGTGTGTGTGTGTCTACAGATGTATGTATGTATACTAAAGAAGATATGAGAATATTTAATTACGTAGTTGTTGATAATCAGGGTTGGGAAAGTTACTTTATAAAAGTAACTCGTTACCGTTACAGTTATTAGAAAGTAACGAGTCGTTACAATTTCCGATACTTTTTTATAATATAAATAAATAAATTATTTTGCATAAGGAAAATTGTGAACAAATCATTACTAGGTTATTACAAAATAAACAATATTTAATTTTATCGAAATTTTTTATTAATTTTTAATAAAATTTGTTGCTCCATGGTTTCATCTTGTAAACGCCCTCTTTGTGGTATTAATATAGAGCCACCAACGCTAAACATTCTCTCCACAGACGCACTGCTTGGTAGAGCTGTATTATATTTAATAAACAGCATTCTGATTTTTGGATAGTCGTTGAACATTTCGATATTACAGTTATTTGATTTTAAAAATCGTTGCAACTCTTCTTCAAATTTTTCTGCATAAAAAACAATTTGGATATTTGCAAGTTGATGCCATCTACTTTTTTTATATAAGTAGGTTCTTTGTAATATTCTGCATAAAAAGATAGTAAATATGTCACGTACACCATAGATTTTCAGTACTTACTGGTAGCCAATTACGGAACACAATAGCGCGTTTATATACTGTGAGTACGTCGGCTAATCACATTCAAGCATTTTAACAATGTAATAGGAATATTTGAATATCGATTGACCGATTTACTTATGGCTTTACAGTTAAGATTAAAATTTTGTCACGCGTAATGGTAAGAACAATACTTTAAATAAATCAAAAAATTCAAAAAAGTAATGATAAAAGTAACGGTTAAATTCGTTACTCGTTACCGAAAAATGTAACGAAGTTACTTTTTTCGTTACAAATAAAATTTGTAACGCGTTACTTCTCAACCCTGTTGATAATACTATAAAGCAGTTGTCGCAATGCGTCGTTAAGTTGTCATGTTGTCATATCTCTGATCATTATTCATCTGATCACTATCATCAGTGGTCACTATTTCAATTACAATGCGATTTGAAGTACATAATATGTATTATATAAAAATAGATGTAATAAAATTTGATGAAAGCTGGATAAAATATAATTTTGCAGTTAGAAAGAAATTATAATTCTATAGAGAGAAGAAATGGCAGGTCTTGGGAAAATGATTTCGAAAAAAAAGGCAAAGGCAAAGGCAAAGGCAAAGGCAAAGGCAGAATAGGGGATGCCGTGCGTGAGAGCCGACTGGACTGAAACAACAGCACGTTTTCTGATCACTGATCCTCTAAACGTCCACATTTCGTTCCCCTGTTGTTTCATGAACGCATTTTCCTAGCGCATAGTTAATACGCGATAAATCATGAGCGCGTCTCTTTGCCACGAGAGGAAATGAATGTTATTCGAAATTCTTTTCATTTGCTTACATGGTAAATCTTGTTTACTGAGAGATTATTTTATCAACATATTATTTTACATCTACTATACGTTTCATTACAAGTACATATTTCCGAACTGGCGGGTGGGGAATGGAGATAGGATGATAGGATGATAGGATGATAGGATGATAGCAATAACAATACAATAATAAAGATCGACAACGAGTGCCACGTTAAAAAGTCGCCCGAGGAGATGAGTTCCGTGTGAGAAGTGTATTATTGGATATTACATATAAATTTGTTGAAAATTTCCATACCACGTTTCGAAATATAACAAGTTTACTCGCCTTATTTTCTTACAATATGATTATGAAATAGTGATGATTTGAATACGTAACTATCTGTATTAATTTTCAGATAAAACAAATATTATTGGCTACCGCTTGTTTCGTAATCGTGCGATCTCAAAATTATCCGCTCTGGTGATTCGGTAGATAATGTTTTTCTAAGGGGAAAAAAGGTCGAGATGCCGGATGAAAGTACAGAAGAAAAGGGTGCGTATAGAGGAGGTGGGGAAGAAGGAGATACGTACATGTACATATACATATGCCTATGTGTATTGTGGCGTAATATGCAAAGCGGATCGGACATACCCGCCAGGGGGTGAAAGCGGGAGCTGAGGGCTGATTAGCGGGACAAAAGCCGACGCCGCTGCAAGTGAAAGCAAATTGCTAGAAAATTGATAATCAACCGCCAATAACAACCTCCATTGGGAACGGTAAATCGTCCTACTTGAGAAGAGGGTGACTTCTTACACAGAGTCATTTCAAATAAATCTACCTATAATGTAACACATGCAACGGAACTTAAGAAATATTGGATATCAGCCAAAAACTCACTGTAAAACTACCTACATGTGTATTCGCTAAGTGATCAAAAACAAGGGATACGTGCATTTTTCGTCAGATAAAGGCTTGCTCCCCCGGTACAGAAAAAACATTTCTTCATCAAAGTATTATTAATTATTCAATGTAACACCATTGACCAACAATGACCATTAAGAAAACTATAAGAATTGCACGAGAAAACTGGTCATGTTGGAGTTAGTCGATTTTTTACATCTACGGCAAAAGAAATATTAATGCAAATAATGGGAAAAAGGGGATTCTTTATTGAAAAAATAAGTTGTTTCTCATTGGATTTTGAAAGTTGTTCTGTAAACGAGAAATTTTTCTACGATAATCGGAAGATTATAGTTTTAGCAGTAATTGTGAGCTACCGGTATGATGATGTAAATTTACAGGCGAATCTTTAAAACGGATATAGCATGCATAAGAATATGGTGAGTGTAGTGGATAGTACTAATACATATTATGTATAATATTATGAGAAGGCCGAGAAAGACACGTATGAATGGAACGGTTTAAAGAAAGAAAAGAAGAAACTGTGGTGGTATCGATTGAGCGCGCAATCAGCCGGCGATAGGTGTCAATGCGAAAAGAGACACATGTACAGTGTCAGCCATCTATCTGAAAAGATCATCGCTGACAAAGATCCTCTCAAAGAGTTTCCTAGAATGTGGGAGAGCTCGCTCTGCGGGACAAGCCGCCCCAAAGTGTGTATAATCGAAAGAATCGCCCAGCACTTTTCTCATGCAAATAGGGATGATGCGGGATCTGTGAAAACGACGAAGAACTTCTTCGTCTTCTTGTCCGCTTAAAAACTTCCAACTCAAGTCCTTTTAAATTTAAATGCCTTCCCGCTTCTATTCTCCTCATCTTTCCTCGTGCATGCACGCATCTTTCGCTTTATCTCATCACCTCTACTTCCTGCTATATCCCATGAGAATAAAAGTAGAGAGGATGTAATTTAAAAATGCAACGAAACAAATCAAAGTTCGCCAAGTTATCGTGTCCCCTTCTTTCACGAAAGATTATGAATATTGACTATGGACATGACCACCTCTATTTATTATTTGTCTTATTTTTTTACTTATTTGTCAAGTCGTTTCAAAATGGTCCATACTCCGATTTAAGTATTTTATTAGTAAAGGTTCAAATACACGTCAATTAAGAAAACAAAACATAAGCCATTTAAGCCATTAAGCAGATATATATCTGTTGTCATTAAAAACATGTAATACATAGTATTAAGTAGGACAAACGTCATGTTAAAAGTATATCCACGTTTCAACGACAACATTCTTTCTAATAGCTTAAAACCATATAAATACTTGAAAAATGGCAGCTTTCAGCAAAAGTTATTTCACGGCCACTTCATTTCGATCAACTTTTGTTGTTTCCTTATAGACGAACTCCGCAACAATAAGAAAATACCTTTCGTCCTTACTCATTTCCATTATGACACTATTTCTATCATACTCACTTACGAGAAACAGAAGAAATTTAATCATTAACTTGCTTAATCATGATGATTTGAAAAGGTGTAATACCAGCTGCAACTGGTCAAAGAGGGACGATGAATTCTTGCAAGGAAAGAAGAGAATGAGTATGAAGAAAGGAGAATTACGGAGCAACACGAATGTTCGCACAGGTATAACCACCGATGGGCGTATTAGAGACGCAAACTCAGCAAACTGAAGAGAGTTATTAAAATGTAAATATGGATTGACAATCTATGAAGCACTATGTCGTGTTAAACACGCTTCCGTCACTTCTCTATTAAATGTCTCCTGAATATGCGCCGTATAACATGCACAGCAAACTAAACGGATGATGTAGTAAATTTATACAAGTACTTCCTATAAGAAACTCTCTAATGAAACATGAAATCTCTTCATCGATCATTACAGTTACTCACATTTTAAAAAGTCTTACAACTGTAGTACTGTAATACACTTATAATGTTAGTATATGCCAATCGCTTTCTTTATTTCATCGTACACCTTCAATATTTCTCATACAAAGTTTAACCGTCAACCATTGCTATAAAAAATATTATTCAAATTGTAAAGCTATAATTCTTGAAATCGTCTTGTTTCTCTTATTTACACGAATAAAAAGTCCATGTAAGAGAATCAACTCTAATATGAAATAACTTGAGAGATATCCACTTTCTAGCTCGAGAAAGATTCCTCGATGCTACTAGAAAGAAAAATTCTGGTTTCTCTGCATCTGTATTTTACGAGGCACTCATAAATTTATGTCAGAGATATCCTGTGGGTACCTCGCAATGTAGGCTGCCGAAGTAGGCTGCTTTCTTCCCTCTTCTCGTATGTCTCTTCCCTTTTTCCTACATAAATTTATAGACTTATACACACAATTTATAGACTTATACACACACACACACACGCGCGCGCGCGCGCGCGCGCACACGCACGCACGCACGCACGCACGCACGTTACTGATAAGCTAAATCCTCCATTGAAGCTTTTTAGTAAAACACACTTTCATATTTTACAAAATTGTCTAGGATTCTCGCGTACGATAACATATTCCTCTTTTTATATCGGCATTGACTTATAGATTTTTCCATTACTTTAACTTTAACTAATGAACATTTTAATAAGGTCTTACAATCGCTAGAGTTCACCGTTCAAAATCTTACCATGACATCTAAATTATGAAAGTTATTTCGTAGAATGCGTAAAGTACAATGGTATGTTGCCATTTGTACGGATTTGGAGGTACGATAATGAGGTTGATTTCGGGTAATACCGCGACACTCCCTTGGGATGTGGCTAAGTTTAGCGGGATTAAGAGAGTTTCTTTAATGATTGTGGAGCGGGAATAGAGACTCGTGAGACATGGTCTAAATAAAACAGAAGACTCTCTTGCGACGAACGTTTTTATTGAATACTTTAAACCTGTGTAAAATTTCGTAACTTCTGCTTCCTTGCCACCTAAATGTAAGAAAGAAAATTTTCGTCCTCGCTTTACTTTCTGGAGTGCGCAGCTGTTTTCCTTTGTCCTTAAGATAAGGCGGGGTAGTAGGCATTTGCCTTTTGTCACGTTATTTTCGTATGTAAATGTCGAATTTCCATGTTCATTTGCTTTCGTTTGTTCAATTTCCTGTTGGTCATTAAAAATGACGTCGTGAAAAATGTCGATTGTTTTTTTTTTCATTTCCAATTCAATCCTATTGCGAATCACTGACTGTTTAACGTAGTTATATAGGATTTATGATTTTTAGATTGTACAAGACTTTAAATTACAGATACACCTTATTACCCAAAAACTACGCTTATACCAAATGCAAAAGTATACGACTTGAGCCGTGTGACTCGAAATTAGAAGCAGTTTTATGCAATTTTTAGGCACAAGATATAGTCTTATATGTATATTACATTCATTATGTAAAGTACAAATTAAATTTTGAGTTAGGGCCGTTAGCGGTCCGAATAGCAGAAAAACGTGTCCGATAAAATAACTAACATCATAAATGGTTTACATAAAACAATTTAGGAGAAAAGGAAAAACAGAGTTACTAACAAGTGAACCTACCTACTTGATAAATTTGGACTTGAACCAAACTTTGAGACGTGAGAAGACAAATAGCATTTGTTTGACGAAAAAACACTTTTAAAAACTTAAAATACCCCTGTAAATTTTGTGACGTTTTTGTTTTTGTCACATAAACGTGTCAATCGTTGGCACGTGTGAGATTTTGGCACTCGTCAATTGGGTAATACATTAAAACTGTTGAATTCCGCATCCAGCGTCCATTAATATCTTATAAAAAAGTTTCTAAGTTCCGCAGGAAAACGTGGTAAATTTTCTAAGAAGTTAGAGTAGAAGGTACACGTGGTTGTAGTTGGGTGTGGAGACGATGAGCCTTATGGATTTTTAACGCTGTTGTCAGTGACTTTAAAATTGAATACTGATGCTGATAAAGATCCTGTGACGCAACTTGCCGTCAGTGAGGAAACGGGGTGAGAACTGTTGCCGCGTTAGCAATTATTTGGTATTATATTTGGAATTACGAATGGACCAGTGTTTAACATCGGTTGAATTTTTAAATAAGCATTTTTTGTATAGAACAATTCGTTAGCTTAGTTATTATTACCATGAATAAAATATACATGATTTTTTGGTGTAAATGGCGCTTTAATATGTTTTTAAGTAAAACTTATAGCCACCGTTGCATTTTGTAAAATAGGCACCTTGACCTCACGCCCTTCTCCTTCCGGCCTTTTTACTTAGAGTTCACAGAAACAACTAACACCGAAAATCGATAACCATTATATCAATGTACAAAGATGCAAAATTTCAAGCAGATCGATTGGGGACAGTGTCATATGGTTTTTCAATATGATTCTTTGCATTTAAATACGTTTTTGTTACGTGTATTAGTTTACGATGTAAACACGCTTTTCTTGTTACGCATACGTATTTTCAAACATCCAAATCAAATCATATCTGAATGCGTCGAAAACTTGGTGATAGAAGGAGAATCATTATAAGACACCCGCTGGACTTCCGACACAGTACAATAAATTAAGAAGCTCAAGCAGGCTCCGTCGCAACGATACTGGCTCATTGGAACCAACATACGAACGAGACGAGAGCCCGTCTTTAAATTACAATGAATCAAAAAATTGACAAATGCTATGCGATAATGCCAACAACAAGAAATGTAAAGACCCCACGAAGGGGTTAACACAAATAAAGTATGCTCCAAATTAATGTAAAAAAGAGCATATGTATCTTCACATTGCGGTTTGCCTCGTACTAACTAGTGAACCGTAACAAGTGACAAGTTTAATTTAATTCAACTTATTAAATTACTCCATTTATTCCTCAGCAGGTTTCGGACGTTGGAGTACTTTTTTTCGAGCAATTACTTAATGTGAGATATTAGTGTTGATTTGCGATTATCTGGTAATGGGAAACGGAGAGCGATGCCAATAGCAAAAGTTGAAGCACCGTCAGAAGGTGTTCTTCTTCTTCTTCTTCTGCTTCTGCTTCTTCTTCTCCGTCCTCCTCCTCCTTCCCCTCCTCCAGCTCTTCTCCCACTTGGCCGATCCCGCAGAGTCGCGATGGACTCATAAATATTCAATGGGCAGCCAGCCAAGATAAACTAATTAAAACTTAGATCTGGGTAGTCACTTTAGATTTTTACTTACACAAAAAGCATTTCAACGTGGACCGCGCAACCGGCTGGAAAAAAGTCTACACGGGTGTCGAGGCCGCGAATCCGATTCAAGTTGGCTCTCGTAGCAGACTCACCCTCGCTATCTCCCTCTCGGTTGCAATGGAAGCAGCAGCAGCACGAGGATTTACTACATCAGAGGGCTCTTGCCGGGGAACCGGCAGGGGAGGAGAGGAGACGCAAAGAAAGCTTTACTCTGTACTTCTCATTAAGGAAACCACGCTTTCTTTCCTTTCGCGTCTCTTCTCCCGTCCTTCCGTCGTTCCACTCGGTGGCCGCGCTTTTGTCCTTCTTTTTTTTCCCTCGCGCCAAGATGGCACTGCGCACGCTTTAACGGGTGTCCTCGAAAGAACGGTCCCACAATTGGAAACTCGCTAATCCACGTAACGTTCGGAGAATGAAAATTCTACAATTTCTTCATTCCATTTACGTATAATGATACAAGAAGTAATTAAGTATTTCTTTAGACTTGAGAGTGTATTCGGCAAAATGATAAGTATTATAAAATTAGCGATAAAAAAAATGAACCAACAAAGAGAATGAGTAGGCGGTACACAGGCAAATCCTTGCTACGGCAATATCATGTCAGAAGTCTAGTGAAATAACGTAGTGAAGGTATAGAATGAATATATAGTGAATAATATATGTAAATCCGTAAATTTACTACTGTCTGATACTATTTAAAATACAAGCTATTCAATAGGTTGTTAGAGCTGCGTTTCAATTGGCCGTCTTTACTTCCGTTCACCCTCCCGAAGGTTCGTCTTGAAGGAGCTTATTTTTTCGTCTTCGAACGAGGTTTACTTAAGATATTAAAGCAGTCCAATCCAATCCTTACCCTCTACTTTCCCGCTACTAGCTCGTTCCTTCTCTTTGCTCTTACCTTCACCTTAGGACGCGGAGGGGAGCTGGGTGACTCTACGCGGATCTTTACTTCATTTGCAAACGGATTTTTGCACTAACCACCGGATTTAAGAAGGTCTAACCACGTCCGAAGCACAAGTAAATGTCACTTGCAGTGGAAGGGAGAAGAATTCGGACACCGTTGCTGTCGCCGCCGTCGCCGCCGTCGCCGCCGTCGCCATCAAAGACGGAGAACAAGAAAGTCATTTGAATTTATTTTAATTATACTAACGAACGCCCCGCGGAACAAGAGCCTAACGAATTATTTGCTCGAATATGATTGTACGGAATCTCTAACGAAGGTTCAATCGATCTCACTCGGTGTCTCGAAAAACGAGGGAAAGAAATCATTCATCTCCCTTCGTCTTATTCCCATTCCGTTCCGAGGCAACGAAGAATGACTCTGGCCCTAAATGGATAAGCAACACCTACTTTCTTTCGTCGTCTACAAAAATGATGTAATATATTGAAAGGATTTTCTCCTTGTGTGAAAAGTACCTATATATGCATGTGTTTAAATCCATATATGTGATATTTGATGAATAAGCAAATACCAATAAGGTCGATAATTAAGGAAAACTTGTCAAACTAATTAAGAATATAAAAGTCATAAACCTTTTTCATTCACGTTTCTATATTGCTGTATATTACTATAAATTCTGACGTAGGCTCAATAACTGTGCTAAGAACAAATAACATGGCAAACACTGGATGGCAAAAGGACAAAATGCTTCTAGACGATTCTTTACGGATCAAGTTCATTCGAAGCGCGTATTATCGTTGACACTTGGCGAACGTTGCAATTGACTAGCCTGACCATCGTCACGAAACGAATTTCAAGCATAAAAGATAGGGGACTTGCGTGAAAGTGCATCCTCCAGGGTACATTATTAGGGATTTTCCGAACAATTATTCATTCTTCGAGATTTTTCAAAATATGTACCTACCAAGCAATGTAAAAAATCAACATTATTTATATATTTGTACGACAAGTTTATTAATCCTCAGTTACTATAGTTTCAGGTCAAAATAAGCCCATATTACAAGTGTTACAAAACACGGGCCATTAACTAACAATAAGATATTAAAATATCCATATGTACGCAGCCATGTTTCATCATTGTCTGTCTATTATACGGTCATCACATTACATGAATAAAGAAATTCATATCGCTTAAGAAAAGAATATTTCCTCGCAATCCTGCACGTACGTAATTTTTCTGACGCACCTCTTAAAAGATATCTTTATCAAAGTATATTTAAAGTCGATCGCCAAATAACAGTTTCGAAGTCAATATCTAATTTTATTGAAAAATCGATTCGTAGTAAGCGTTTAGTCCACTGTGCATTTTACACATGTGCACTGTCTTATTCGATTCAGCGATATTTCGATAAATCATTATAATTTTTCTCGTAAATTTTTAACTGAATGAAATCTAAAAATCTGCAAATATATTAGACAAATGAGATAAGAAAAAATGTAGTTTTCTAATAAAAATTTCTATAAGAAATTATAAGAGTTAGAATACAAAAATGGCAAACTAGGTGTTAATTAGGGCGTAGAAAGTTCTTAATGATGGATTTCTATCGACAAACAATTTGTTTCTTACAAGTGTCAAGAGAAAAAGCTAGGAAATATTTACTCCATGGAGTTATTTGTTGGCCAGAACGAAATTGCAGATGAAAAGCGGAACGTTTTCCCGGTTAATTTGACCATTATGATTGTATTTTTTAAGTTACACTCACCCGTGGAAATTGAAAAGAAAGAAAATGAAAATATTTCTTTTATAGAAATGTCTACTTACTAGGTTCTACATGTGCTACTATAGTACACATATGTTACTATCGCATCAACACTGATTCTAATGTAATTCCTTGGGAGATAAATGAAATATTTGACAAGTGTGGGTCTAACTGAGAATCGATCGGCCA